>JAUMHG010000056.1:5239196-5253074 GCA_032359395.1 Enteromius anoplus
TTAATGGCACATCTGGCCAACGAGTGATGTAGATGTTGTCACATGACTGCATTTTGGTTCGTTTCAACTGGTTCGGAAGAGAGCAATCAGTGTGGTGTGAAAAGGACCCAAAACGGCAGAAAAATGCTACAATGTATAATTTGTTGGCCTTGGTCCGGACCAAATGAACCGAACCACAGATGTGAAAGCACCCTTAGTCTCTAGACATATGCTTTCCCGGAAGATTTCATCTGATTATCAAGACTAGAGCAACTGTAGATTGTTCTTAAAGTCATATAATACAATTTCAAGATTTCCTTTGTCTTTGGAGTGTTGCAATTTTTAAGTGCAATTATTCTTTTTTTTTTTTTTGGAGTTTATTTGCATAACCCCGCTCAAGAGTTATGCAAAGAAAGAAGGCGGAGCTATTATTTTGGCGGAGCCATGATTTGGAGACACTGTGCTTCCAAAAGAGAACATAACTAGATATCAGTGATTAACTAATCTTTACAACACTGCTCCAGAACAGTTCAATTTAAATATTAGAGTGTGTTCTGCATATTTATGGAGGACAGACACCTAAAACCTGCAGAGCAGCCTATGCTATAGAGACTATAAAGTGAGGCAAATCTAACTCTGCAAGAACAGTCTGGTGCTTCTGTAAGTAGCTCTGTAAGTACGTTTTATTATTAACAGAATCTGCAATTTGAGTAGTGAAGGGGAGTGCTTGTTCTTTATTGTTTCTATGATCACAAATGCAGACACAGTGTTATGTTTACGAGACGCTATGCAACACAACACATAAAAAGACAGTACTGAGTTATAATATTCAGTAATAATGTCCCCACTGGATGCAAAAAATGGCTTGTTTGAAATGGCTTCCATTAGAGTAAGGGGCGTAACATTTCCATCAGACGTTTGATGTATTTGTTCAATCATAGTGTACTGGATAGCTGGCCAATCCGAGCTCACCTTGTTTTTTAATATAATGTACAGTGTGTGGAAAATAATTTATTTTTGAACCTTAAAGATGACACATTGTATGACACCAAAATACACAAAATAATGTTCTTTTTAGCAACATCATATGACCCATTTCGCCATTTTACAGTACCTTACTGTAATTGCTCTGATGTCCATTCAAAATCAAAACCACTACAAGTAAATTTGAAGGACATACATAAAACAATTACTGAATCAAAAATGTAAAATGGGTTACTGAGACTACACATTGCCTTTAAACACTCTCTTTCCTCTTGTCTGTGTTCACAGGGTCGAGGAGAGTTTTAAAACTCTCTTTTGGTCCATATTTGGGCTGTCTGAGGTGTCTTCTGTGGTGCTGAAATATGATCATAAATTTATAGAGAACATTGGCTACGTGCTGTACGGGATCTACAACGTTACCATGGTGGTGGTTCTGCTTAACATGCTTATTGCCATGATAAACAGTTCATACCAGGAAATAGAGGTGAGCTATTTTTCCCATGAACTATTTAGAGAACTTCACTGAGTGTGATATCGCCAAAACCGATACTTAAACCGAAACCTATGAACAAACTAATCATAATCAAGATTACGATTGAGAGTCGAAGGCAATAAAAACTTCTGTACACTCTCAAAAATTCTATTGCAGCAATGCAATAGAAGAAGCAATTTCAGTTCACCTATGAACGTTCCAGTATGCTGACCTTTAAAAAAAAAAAAAAAAGAGTGAATAAAAATGTAATAATCTAAAGGCATAATCTATTTTCCACAACGAAGAACTGTTTTTGGAATGGAAAGATTCCATCAATGACTATAATGAACTGATCTTTTTGAGGGCGTGTTTATGTTATATTTTGGGAAAGGAATAGTTCACCCAGAAATGTACTCATCTTCTGGCCATTCAGAATGAGTTTGTGTCTCCCATGAGAAAAGATTTGGAGGAAATGTAGCATTATATCTCTTGCTCATCCATGGATCATCTGCAGAAAATGGATGCCGTCAGAATGAGAGTCCAAACAGACTTGTGCAGACTTGTGCAGCTAAATGTTTGATCTGTACAAGAAACTAAACATTATTTCTGTCCAAAATATTGCTTCCTCTAGTACAATGTTGCCTTGTTTGGATCAGAAGAGAAATATGCACAGATCAAGCAAAAACTATCCAAAACAAGTATGTTGGTGAATTTTGTTTTTCACTGAAGAAAGCATTATTATAGATTATGTATCAATATTTTGTCTAGAAGCCACAGTTTCCACTTTATAAGACATTAACTGATAGACTAGGAGTGGATTACTTGTGGATTATTGTGATGTTTTGATCAGTTGTTTGGACTGTCATTCTGACGGCCCCCATTCACTGCAGAGGATCTGTTGATGAGCAATTGATGTAATACGAAAAATAGGATTATGATAAAGAAAAAAAAAACTTGTCGATATATTTGAAGGCCTAGTGGTGAGTACAGTAAAATTTCATATTTGGGTGAACTATTCCTTTAAAGGCTTCTTTGCCAAAAATGCATCTGGAGTCAGATCAAACTTGTCCTCTGTCTCCAGCAGTCTTTTAATAACGCTGCTGTTAAAATTACTTTAATCTTTTTCTAAGAGCCTTTGAGGGCTGTAGACGGGGTTTCAACTCTCACTGAGCAATTACACTTGTGCAAATGGCCCATACTTCAGGTTTCTGGAGAAGAGGCATTTAACATCTATTGCTGACCGAAAATGTAATTCTTATACAACACTAAATCTCAGCTTAACCCTTGTCGTGCCATGCTGAAAATCCTATCTTATTTGTTTTTCCCGGTCAAAAATGCCTTCCCTTATATAGTCTTAAATTATTCTATATTCTTAAACATTTTTGTTTTGCAAGAAATGTGTGAAAAATAAATGTGTGAACAAAATCAGTACGTTTTGGCCTAACTAGCACTGTCTAGAAAAAAATGACCAAGATGCAACAAAAAGGGTAAACCATCAGATCAAAGCCTTAGCGTCTCAGGACCGTTCAGGTCTAAATCAAGCAGAAATAACATACAGTACAGTATGATATAATATCTCCCAGTTTTTGTCCTCTCCTTCGAATAGTTTTAAACAATATCTAATGCTCTGTTTCTTACAGGATGATGCAGATGTGGAGTGGAAGTTTGCTCGGTCTAAACTCTGGCTCTCGTATTTTGACAACGGCAAGACTCTCCCACCTCCGTTCAGCATTGTCCCCACTCCCAAGTCATTTTATCTGTGTGTCAAGAGACTGGTCAACCTGCTCCGGTGTCGCCGGCGCCGTCTGAAAAAAGACGTGGAGCTGGGCATGGACAACTCGAAGTCCAGGGTACGTGTCTGCTGTTCTAAACTGTTTGTGTGTCAGGGTTGGGGTTAGAAACAGTTGATATATTCGCATAATTATTTGTTCTTTTTCTAATTCTCTAATTCAACTAATAAAATATCCCAAATGTTGTGAATAATAATATGTTTGGTTTTTAAAGTAAGTCATGCTGAAAAATGTTATGCTTTTAAGAGTTAAATGGATTACTGTAGAGATTCTATTTTAATTCCACTCTCCAATTTTGAATTGCTAATGTAACTTCCCTCTGTTTAACAAATCTTACCCATGGATTAAGAAACGTAACCACAAAATTTAAATCTCTGAGCTCAGACTTTGTAAACTGTGTTGTTTTTTTTAGTTTTTTTTATCTGTACCCATAAATTCATAATCCATGCGCACGCTTTCACAATCCATTTCCAGAGGTTTGTAAACTGTACTTTTACAAACCTTTTTATTTTGGCCCCGTCCCCAGTCAATTCAAATTCATGCTTTGAATTTTTATTTAAAGACTTTTTCAGTTCCATTCTTAACCTTAGTTTGTAAGTGCATGTAACTCCTCATATGTGCGCACATGTGTGTGAGCTCTAAAATAATAATGCATGATAACTTTTACTTTAGTTTCCTCTTTCTGAAATCTGCAGCCTGACACAATTCTCCACCTTCAGTTTAATATTAAAGGATGACGCACCTCTCCTCCCATCCCTCCTGCTCTTAGTGTGATAATTCACTCAACACCATTCATTTTCTGCCTTCATTCTCAATAAGACCCTTCTTTTTGTTCAGTGAAAAAAAAAGCCACAATGATCTATCTGTCCAATAAAGCCCAGATAATACCTCCCTATGTCATTAACTTATCGACATTTCCCAAGCCAAACCGTTTTTAAGTGTGTCCATGAAAAAAGACAGATAGTTCTGCCCTTGTTTAGCCTGCGGAGAGGATCAATGCGGAATAGAGGGGAGCAAACTCTGATGAAGAGGCGAGAGATGATCACTGTTTCCTCGGGGCAAATGTCACTTCATCTCCTGTGAGAGCGCAGCACATGTCCACAAAACCACGAGAGTAACCGCATTATTGTGATTCATCTGTGGCAGAGGCCTCCATCTAATTCACTCTGATCAGGCCAGCATCTCCCATGGGCTGCGTAATTGAAAAACTGACAAGAACATGTGCAGAGCCGCATCTACAAGACACGGAAGAGAGGGGCTCATCTGCTGCTTGCCTGCACGGCTGCTGTTGTTGATGTCGAGTCAGTCGCATGAGCAGTCACTCATGCACAAGGATATTCAAATTGTTATGAGTTCAATTATAATCGCATTAGAATGTAAATTGTATTTTGAATTTTGCACATCACTAAATGAAGTTTTAGGGCTGATGGAAATGTCCACTACTGGATTACTGGATAATGTCCTGAAAGAAAATTACCAGTGCATTTTCTGTCTTCATGTCTGACAATTACGTTACACCCGCCTCAGTCAGGTGGGATGGGAGCTCGTTTCTCATTGGTTCTCATTTTTTTTTTAGCTTTGCCAGACTAACTTTGCTCGCGAAATAAAACGTAGCATCACAGGAAGAATGGGCGGGCCCAGACTAATTTAGTGGTACTATTTAGTTAAATATCTTATTTATTCTGTTGACTTTTTAATTGAACTTTAATTTACATATATATATATATATATATATATATATACATATGTATGTATATTTAAATTAAAGTTCAATTAAAAAGTCAACAGAATAAATAAGATATTATTATAATTGAAATAATTTCAGTTTTATTTCAATTATCGAAAACATTTATGGTTTTAGTTAACACAAGTAAAGGAAAGTGTTCAGTGATTTCAGAGGTTTGTTACGCTCCCTTGTGGCCAAAGGTTATAGACCAGTTTATTTTGGGGTTAGCTTTTTTTGTTTTTGTTGTTTTGCATTTAGCCACATGTGAAGCAGCAAGGACTGTTTATGTCATTAGTGTCTTTAATCTATTGTTTTGTTGGTTTGTTTTTTGACATGTGATTTATTTTGTTGTTTTTAAATTAAATTATTTTTTTTAATTATTACCTAATTGTAAAAATTGCTTCATGCCATTTCTTTATTATAGAATGGGTGGATATAGATATATTTAATATTAATATTCATTTAACATTAATATTATTATACATCGGCGTATGTAAATAAATAAATAGGTTTTGTTGTGGTGTTGAAATCGGAATCAACACCATTTGGGAAAATGTGAGATTTTAGTGTTTTTGATCTCAACTATTGATAAAGTCATGAATAATCAATATTTCTCAATGCTTACAGCTGAATCTCTTTACTCAGTCCAGCATGAGGATGCCAGACTCTCACAGCTTCAACAGCATCCTAAATCAACCCACACGCTATCAGGCAAGAATGCTATAATCTCTCCTTCTCTCTCGTATGATGAACCATCAGTGCAGATTTATCTATTTCTCTGATCGTTATTTTATCCCATTCCCTCACACAGCAAATTATGAAGCGTCTCATCAAACGCTATGTACTGAAAGCACAAGTGGACAAAGAAAACGATGAAGTGAACGAAGGTGAATTGATTTACATTGAGATTTTTGTTTGACTGTAAAACCAACTAATATGCTTAGGATGTAATAATTTTCAACATTTTTGCAAAATTAAGTCTCCCAAAAACTTATTGCACCTCATAATTAAAAGAAAAATGTATTGAATAAATATAAACATAAAAATCATATTTTGATTTCATTAATATTATAATTTTTTATTTACATGACAGTTATGCACATGCCACCCCCCCCCAAAATGTGTTGATATTTTCATATATTTTGTGTTTGAACTGTAGGCGAACTGAAGGAGATCAAGCAGGATATTTCCAGTCTGCGATATGAGCTGCTCGAGGAGAAATCTCAGGCTACAGAAGAGCTCTCACTCCTCATACAGAAACTCAGTGACAAACTCAATCCTCCACCTGTGCATCCACACTGACACAAATCAACGGTGAAGTCATTCTTTATGCGAAATATTTGATTCATTTCCACATTAATATGCAGAGATCTTTGTCTATACTACGGCAGATGAGGACATAAATTATACACTTCCCTTTTAAGTTGCTATTAACTAAAAGGTTAAACAGTCTGGATAGTGAATCTACTGGACAGGTTTTTGTTGTTGTTGTTTTATTTTGAGTGTAACATTAGCTTTACCCTTTAATAACAATGAGGATCTGATTGACAGCTCCATTGCCCATACAATTTCCAGCCCTGTGGATTACACGGTTTTAAACTAAACAAATACTCTTATTGTAATGCATAACAGTTAGATATAAATTGTTTTCAGAAATATTATATCTCTAAAATTTTAATGTCTCGAAATACTGTTGTAGTTTTATTAATATTTTGAATCTATTTTTTGTATTTGATTTTTCATTTGTTATTTGATTTTTAGTAATTATATGTCTGAATTCATAATTTTAGTATATTAAATCAATTAGTACATTAAATAATTAAAATTAAAATAAGTAAACTTGCCTTGACAAGTTCAGATCTATTCATCGTCAAAACAATTACATTTATTTAGTAAAATATTCAAATAGTTAAAATATAGATTAAAAAAATCTATATTATTAATAATGAACTGCATTCTATAAGTTGTAACCTGTTTTATTTATAGATGAGTGACACATATGCATCACAGTATGTTTAATAGTTAATGTCAAAACTGTGTAATCAAAGTAGATAGAAATTGTATAAGCAGTTCAAATGCAATTGCAATCTTCAATTTAGGTAAATATTTTAGAGAGCGTAGGCTATTCTACCTCCACATAATTGAATAATTACTGGAAGTGCAATATTCAGTACATGAGTGTTCATTACCTCAAGTACCTGTAGAGCACTGATATATCTTTAAGATTTGTGAATCTGTCCTCTATAAATAGCTATATTTATGTAATTGTTACGTATTACTTTTTTTATTATTATTAGTTATTTATGTTGTTGTTTGTTGCACATATCTGTGTGTATAAAATATCATGCATCTTATATAGAATAGAGGTCTGAACATTTCAGTTAGCAAAATATACAGTATTCTCAGTCAACTGTACATTTTAGGCAGAGATGTTTGTCTAATCCTGACTTCATCCATTCCCAGCATTCCTTAGGAACCTGTATTAGTGTAATTGTAGAACTACAAAATTAATTGATGAAATATTAGTGGTCAAGTGTTCATTAAAACCTTTAAGATGGAGAGACCTTCTAGCACAAATCTATGCAGGGTAAATGTTTATCTGTATGTCATAGTTGTCAACATCAGACAAATTATTATTAATATTATTTATTGTCACTTTAGTTGTTGTTTTGTTATTAGCTGTGCACTGGCTTTCTTTTAATTAATATTCAGGACATGTTGCCTGGATCTTATTTCTTTTATCCGTCATCATCATTTATCAAACCTGTAAGATTTATTTTTTTTGTGTGAAATACAAAAGCTGCACAGCAAAGGTAAAGGGTGGTTTAAAATGTAAACCTCCATTAGTAAATTAACCTAAACCCATGAAGACTTGCAGGCTTTTTGGGACGTTTTGTTTGTGAGTGCATTGTTCCTTTTAAGACGTGTTTTTGCTTGTTTTAGATTTGTTTTGTTTGTTGGTTTTGTGATGTCAGAGCAGAAATGAGCTTGTGTTTAAAATGTCTGTGATTTTGAGAATCAATGCAGTTCAGCTGAGGATTTTTATTTTTATTTTTTTTTGTGTGTATGTCATCATGAATTGCTGGTCCTTAGAGGGCGCCATTTCATTTCACAAAGTGCAACTCTGCTTTCTTAAAAAAAAAAATCAAGGCTCTCTTGATGAATTATATATGTAGGCTATAGCCAAATGAAAATCTCAGTAGATGGTATATTTCATGATAGAAACGATATCTGCAGCAGTAGGCAGTATATAGTTAAGATCAGAGCAGGGCTACTCAACAAAATATGTTCGAAAATGTCAATTCAGTGTCAATTTGTTTTTGCTTGCATTTATTATTTCCTTAGAAATTTAAGCTATGCATTTTCATATAATTATCAATTAAATTGAATTTAGAGATAAATTTGAAAAAATGTAACAATGACGTATATAAATATTACTTTCAAACAATAGCACTGAGACCCTAAATTTGACATTTTTAATGTTTTATATATAAAATCTATTCATGAAAACAAATGTGTTGTAATTGATTTATTATGAGCGTATCACAGTTCTACAAGTAAAACATAATGTGCAAGTGTTCAGGCCCTTCAAGGTCCTTCATCAGTGCTGATACAAATTAGAGAAGACAAACAGAAAGAGTGAGTATGTGCTGCGACAAAGCTCTTACGCAATCCTTTAAATTATTAAAATACAGATTAATCATTGTTCTTAAGAATGCTTTGATGTCTACACAACCACAACTAAAATCAACCCTGAGGTGGAAGATGACCTCCTTTTCTTATACTGCTTTTGATATCAAGTGTTTTCCTTTTTTTTAACATGCAGTCATGTTCTTCGTGCGAGAGGTTTATATAAAAGTCTGGTTCTTTAAACTCATCACATGGTCGTGGTCTGACCCTCAGGAGTCGCAGCAGAACATTCTGGAGAAGTTATTCATGATGCCCCATGGTTCGGTTGTGACATTAAATATTACGCAGAGTGGTTGCTAATAATACAGTGATGAAAGAGCTCTGCTATTTTAAAAAATGCAGTCAATTTCACAACATTCTTGAGTTTTGAAATATCACTTTGGTGTTATTAGACACAACAAACATGAAGCATTTAAAATGAAGCAATTGGGGTTTTTTATTTCAATAAAATGCATCAAAAGACCAACCAATGCACTTTCTGTCTTGAAGACGCTGAGTTTAATATGTGAATATTAAGGGTCACCTTTCTCATGGTTCATAAATCACATTTATTGAGAGGCATTTGACCCAGATAAGGAAGGATTGTGGACCATGGACCTCAGCACACAACAATAATGTGTTAATAGTTAATTTACAATCATTTACACACACATTCAAGCGTGTTATAAAATCAACATAGGGACTTTTATTATGCATTCAATGTACAGGCGCTTTTTCCGTTTCTGGTTCTAAGCGTCACTTTCGGTTCTGTTGCAAGTTACAAGTCTCATAGAAACTTTTTCTAAAATTCATAAACAATGACAGATGCGTGGTAATCTTTACATGCGGCATGATATGACTAATTTAGCTGTCTATCACTTTTAGCATTATAACAATGTCAGGATGGCCGAGCGGTCTAAGGCGCTACGTTCAGGTCGTAGTCTCCCCTGGAGGCGTGGGTTCGAATCCCACTTCTGACAAAGATAATTTTTCATCGACAGGTACACTGCTAAACAATACTGCATCACACAACACAAACAAATCCTAAAGCGGCTGATTGAAGTGCTCTACAGGACATCTGCATATTTATTATTGTAAGCCGTGTTGTGTGGTTTCTTTTTTGTCTATGTAAATAGCATATGTTGGTTCACGACACGCCCAACCATTCAAATATAAACAAGTTCACCCTTACCCTTATTATTCTTTTGTCAGGTTACAAAGAAGCATGCTTCAAACAATGAGTTCAGATTACAAACCGCCATTCAATACCCAGACTAATGTTACAGCACTTGTCTAACACTGTCATCTCTCATTAAATATTTAGGAACAGATCGTTGGACTCTTTTAAATACACATTTTAGCTGGAATGAGAAATGTATGGAAGCTTGTTTCTGTCGTCACTTTACACAAAAAGGTAACTGTGACTCTTCATCTCACATTTCTGATTTTTTTTCTCAGAAGTACAAGGCAAAAATCATAATTGTGAGATAAAGGCTTCCATGGAAATGTTACTGGAATAACATTGTGACAACAAGCCCCAGTCTTTTTAATGCAAAGCATAGTGCTTAAAAAAATCAGTGTTTTCCATATTTTTGTGACTATTTATCGTCTTCATCTTGTTTAGTTCTGTAATGCGCAGTGTTCTTGCAAATTATTCGCTTTTTATTGGCATGCGTGTGATCAGTGAACTTTGAACTTTCCGGCTCAGACTTGGGAAGGTTTGTTTGATGTGTGTGATTGTGAAGGAATTACTCACAGATGGCACTACTTTACAATCATTTGTTCAATTATTTACATGAAATATAGCTATCCTCTCTTATCCGCACACGTTGTTTTAAATTAATGGTTTTATTAATGTATTTTAATCCACTTAATTCACAACACTGACATATGGGGCCGGTTTTCCAAACAGGGTTTAAGACTAGTCCTAGATTAAAATAAATGTTACGAGCTGTCTAAACTGGAAAAGGCTTGCACTGAGATATTTTAAAATACATCATTGCCATTGTTTGGTCTTAAAATGGTCAAAGATCATGCATTTTTGCAAGACATGTTTCTAAAAAATTCTTAAATGTCCTAAATTAGCAAAGGTCTAGTCCTGGTTTAATCCAATCCTTACACGGGAAACCGGCCCATACTGTTTAGAGCTAAATTGTAGGAACTGAGCATCACTTGGGCTTAGTCCAGTTCCTTTGAAACTGTCAGAACAATTTGCAGCTAAACATTTCATGAGGGTCCAGAAAGCAGAGTGTTAACATGGAGATGTCACATGATAGTCTGGGTATTGAATGGTGTTTTATTGTGATCTGAACTCTGTGTTTGAAGTGTGCTTTCTGCAAGTGGTGTGAGCTACACTGACAATAGACAAGAAAGGAAGGGAGAGACCATGCATGTATGAACATATATTTTCTTGTCTTGATTGCATGGGCGTGTGCTGAAATGAACTTATCATTTCTATACATCTGAATCATCGTCATGACATGACAGTCTTTGCTGAACAAGACATATAAAGGTTAATATAAATAGAATATCTGTGGTTTAGTTGTGGTCTAAAAAGGGGCCAAACTTATAGCTTATGCAGATCATTTATAGTTTCTATTGTTTTGTAATGTTGTTGAATTTGACTAATGTTAGACTGTCGACGTGTTAAATCAGAACCTGGAAATGAAGGTAAGTTACATCTGCAGGGCTGTAGAGCACTTTTCAGTGTTTATGCATTGATAATAGTCACTTCAGAACAAACGCACTGCTGAGTTCAAGTTCACTTACTGCATGTTTGCTATAGAATTGAATTTGTTTGTTATGGTTACACAGCACTTCAGGTGGTAGGAAGAACCCGTTTTGGATTAATCATTGCAAATACAGCCACATAGACTGACTGAGGGCAGGTGAAGTATGACAAACATGCTTGAAGATTTACATAGAGATTGAATTGTTTGCATTGGTCTCTCCTTTCTCTGTCGAAACATGCAAGTCACAGTGAACAGAGCAATAGGTCTGAAAATTATTAAGGTCAGTAAATAGGGCAACATTTGCATAGATCTAGTTAACTAAGGCCTAGAAAACACCATTTAAATCAGATCTTCACCATAAAAACACTCCTTCTTGAGTGTTTTGTTGGTAAAAGAAAAGAGTTTGCTTCTTCATGAACAGATTTGAAGAAATCCATGGGTCCTCTGCAGTGAGTGGGTGCCGACAGCTGATAAAAACATTATGATAATCTCAATTAACATCTCGTGAAGTAAAAATCTGCACGTGTGTGAGAAACAGATCCATCAAGATTTGCAGAATATTATTTCTAAAAATTGAATTGGCTCCTTCAGGTTATGATTGTTTGTTTATGCTGTGTTAGCTAGTAGTCTCGTGAGCTGTTACCCAGGTGAGAGGAGTACTGTAACACACTCCTCAGGGAAAAGCCAAGCATGAATCCTTTATCTGTCACACAGATTTACATGCCAACAATTTAACAGGCCTGCAAAGTAGGTACATGACAATAAACCACCTCTCTTGACCTGAACTGTCTAAATAAAAATAAAATGTGACATGTATATCAAAATTTGGACTGACCTTTTTGAGGCTAAAACATATTTTCTAGATTTAGATTATACCCTATTGGAGACTAGTCCTGCAAAATTAACTTGACTTTCTATCTCGCAAATATAGATGCTTGTTACTTTAGAAGAAATAAAATAAAACTAAATAAAATTGGACTGATTTTTTGTTCTGTTGCTAAGTTGGATGCAAAAAAAAAATTATTATATTTAAATTATATTATATATATTAAAATATACTATATTTTATCAAATTGAATTAAATTCTAGGTAATAACAATATTTTATATTACTACAATTATTACAATTTGGACAATTTTCAAAATGGCCTTTTATTTGTCTGAATTCTTGTTATTTGTTTATTGTAAAAGAAACAGTGAATTTTTATCTCACAGTTCTGACTGTATATTATAACCTTAAATGTATATATTCATTGGATTCATTGGTATGGTACAAACTTTTATTGCACTTCTCTGTCCAAATACTATATGAGTTAATTCTGAATACTGCTTTCTCTGGTCAAGGACATGACATCATCTCACTTCAGAGCCAGGAAAGGATATCCCCAGGAACTGCATGAAGACCTTGCACCCAGTAGCACTAAAACATCCAGCAGATGAGTTGTGGTCAGTTCATTAGAGATTTTAAAAGGTTCAATGTTCAATTAAACATTATTAGTTCATGCAACCCAAACTAAAACTTATGCCCACACTTTCATTCATGCATTTTGAAAAAAGTGAAATTTAAAGGAATAGTTCACCCAAAAAATTTAAATTCAGTTAACCAGACTATTTTGGTCACCTTTGACTTCCCTGGTAGGAAAAAAAAAGTCAATGGTGGCGCAAAACAGTCTGGTTACAAACTTCATAATATCTACAAAGAAATTCATACAGGTCTGGAACTACTCAAGGGTGAGTAGATGATGACAGAATTTTCCTTTTGGGGTGAACTATTCCTTTAATGTTACCACTGATTTCTATTCTATATCCAGAGATTTCACCTGATTCACACAAACTGATGCTTGCATTTTTCCCACATAAAATTATACAAAATTAATAACTAAAATGTTAAGTCACATCTGGACTCTTTCCGATTCTAAAGCGTTACATTCATCATCTTAAAGGCTTTTATCCAGACATGTTCATTCGACATGTGACTGCATTTCAACACTGTCCATACACATTTAGATTAAGTGTTTCCTATACAGTTGACACTATAAAACAGCTGTATAATGGTGATTTTGCACTTTTACAGTTGACTGTATTCACCTCCTCAATAAGAACCAGATGAACCAGTTCTTATGAAACAATTGCAAATGCACAACAACCGACTGGCAAAAGAAGGGGTGTAGACATTTGCGCTTGAGGCCAGACATGTTGTCAGATTGTACGCATGTATACAGGTTAACTGCTTCGTATACACGCTGGTCCCTCTCTTTAAACTAGCTCTGTAGTTCATCAGATATGCTAAAATGGCAACCTCACTCAAGAAGTCTTTTTTTCTCTCCTATCAAAGTTATGAATGATGCACTTTTAGCACTTGGCACAAACGGTAACTAAGAGTAGTTTTAATGACTTCACTCAAGCAGTGTTTTCCTATGAGAGTTATGAATGAATGATTCACTTTCACTCTCAACACGTCCTTTATTAGGCACAAATGATTTTCAAGAATGCGCATGTATTACATCATAGCCTTTGGGCAAAGAAA
>JAUMHG010000056.1:5263667-5274056 GCA_032359395.1 Enteromius anoplus
CATGCATTTGTTTATATATGCATAGTAAATAAACACAGTATACACATATTCTGTAAAACAAACTTTTTTTTTAGTTATGATTATTCGTTTGACAGCACTAGTAAATATATGTCAGTCTTTAAAATGTCAGTTTTAATTCAGTGTGTTACTTGTTGTTTCTTTCTAGCTATTTGGGAAGTGTACTAGCAATTTCTTAGTAAAAGTTGTTTTATAAAAGGCTTGTTACAGATAACATAAATTAAATCAGAATCAGAAATAGCTTTCTTTGCCAAGCACACAAGGAATACAAATGATAATTTATAAAAACTATATTGCCACACACTGATACTAGAACAACCGTTTTGAAAGCCATTTTAGAGTACATTAATAAATCAGATGGTTTTTTTTTTGTTTATTATTATTTATTAACAATTTGTCCAAATATATAGGCATCACAGGCGGATGGTGGTGGAGTGGCTGAACGACCCGGCTGAAGAGCTGCAGTTTGTAGCAGAAATTCTTAGTCAAGATGCCAAGAACTACCACGCGTGGCAGCACAGACAGTGGGTCATCCAGGTACAGATCCGGATCCAGTGTGGTCAGTAACTGTTTGCTGTATGTGTGTTCATGGCCGTCTCTGTGTGCCACAGGAGTATAAGCTGTGGGATGGAGAGCTGGAGTATGTGGAGGAACTGTTAGAGGAGGATTTGAGGAATAACTCCGCCTGGAATCAAAGACACTTTGTCATTAGTCACACCACCGGATACTCCGACCCTGCCATCCTCGATAGAGAAGTGCAGTGAGTCTCATTCATTACCGAATCAGAGCTTTTTTGCTTCCATGTTTACATCTCATAATCCTTACTTCTTTTTTACTTTATAAGACATTTCAAGAGAAACTAATACTAATATTTGTTACTGATAAGCATTGAATATGACCAATTATAACCATTCAGTGCCTCTCTTTCCCTTTCTCTCTGTCTCTCTCCCTCTTCAGGTACAGCCTGAAACAAATAAAGAAAGCTCCTCACAACGAGAGCGCTTGGAACTATTTAAAAGGGTGAGCGTTGCAATTTGCAAGCGGAAATAACCAGCTTGTAAAGGCATCCAGTCATCCAAGTCAACCAGCAGATGGCAGATTTTCACTATTAACAGATGTTGATGCGTTGCATGAAAACACAGTTTTAACTGAAGAGCCAGAATAAATGTTTATGACAATATATTGGCAAAAACATAACATGGATTATTAAGGGTTTGCCAAGGCTAACATCACTATAATTGTTGCTCATACTTGGAAATAAACATGTATAATATTTGCATGAATTTAAACACATGCGCATATATTGTGATTATATCTCAAAGCATCTGTTCTGTGGCTCAGGATCCTACAGGATGGTGGGCTCTCCTCGTATCCTGGACTGCTGGATCAGGTGTCAGAGCTTCAGGACACATGTAGCTCTCCATACCTCACCGCCTTCCTGGTAGACCTCTACGAAGATGCTCTGGAGACCAACAACTCTAACTACGACCATCAAGATACACTTAACAAGGCTTTGGAGGTGAGCTGTGAGTTTGCATGGAAAAAAAAGGGTAGCGACGTGTACATAAAAAGGCTAAAAAGGAAAATTTGCTAAAATGTTACTGACTCTCAGGTCATCCAAGATGTGGATGAGTTTGTTTCTTTATCAGAACAAATTTGGAGAAATGTAGTGTTACATCGCTTGGACATCACCAATGGATCCTCTGCAGTGAAGTCTAAACAGCTGCTAGAAACATCACAGTAATCCTCAAGTAATCCACACCAGTCCAGTCCAGTCCTGTACATCAATAATAGGATTTTAATTTTAATCACAGGTTTTTTTGTGATAAGCTGAGAATTGCAAGATGTATATAAAAAAAATCAGACTTTTTTTTTTTTACAATTTCTTATTTACAACTCATAATTCTGACTTCTCACTTTTTTCTGTCATGGAAAAAAATAAATACGGTAACTGCAACTCTTTATCTCACAATTCTGACGTTTTCTGAGTTTAAATTGCACTGAATGTATACTGATTAATTGAAAGAAAATGTCAGAATTGCAAGTAGAACCATTGACTGTTTGTAAATATTATGGTTTATGGACTTTTTTAGGTAAAAAGGCGAAATGATAGATTTTTTTATTTTTTTAATTAATTTATGAACATTTTGCTTTTCACTTCACAAGGCATTGATTGATGGACTGGAGTGGTGTCGAGTACTGCAGTGGGTCCATTGGTGAGCAAGTGATATGATGCTAAAATTCAGTAAAGTACATTTTTTGAATTAACTTTTTGGATTTAAGTTTTTTCCCAAAAAAGATGAAAGTAAACTACACACACTTTTTTCAATGCTACTCACCTGTATACAGTCATACGGCAGTTGTTTTAGTGCATTTGTCATGCGTGCATCAAATACTGCTGTTAATGTGCATGTAAACCCAGTCACTGTGAAGTTTAAGTTCTGTGTGAATAACCGCTATAAATAGCTGCCTTTAAGGTAAATAACAGTATTCATTGCAACTGAAATCATTAATTAATCACCAAAGCGTATTAATGAAGAAGAACTGCTGTTGTAAAACTTCACAAAAATTACATAATGTGCCCATGTGCAACGTTACTGTAAGAAGTGAACATGGAGAACACTATCAAATGCTGAGTCTTTTTTTTATTTTTTATTATTTTGTCTTATAAATATTTCATTCGCTCATATCACATGTAAAGTGTTCTCATAAAGAATTTTATGAGGTTTAATTCTTTGGTGTAGTGATTATGTTTCATCTCTTTTAGCGTGTAGGCCCACTCAGAGCTATCTATATTTCATAGAATCTGTTGAATATTTCACGGTTTGGTGGTTTGTACCAAAATAGACATCATCTATATCCAGAGATTAAGGTAATTAGAGATTTTGGAATTCTGTCTTTAGCTGAAAGCGCTTGTCTTTAAATATTAACTCAACACAGCTTTAATAGATGTTAGTTAATAATTGATCTGTGGTTTCATACCAATAAACAAAATGAATATAAAAAGTAACATGGCTGTTTCTGCACGTCAAAGAGCTTGTCTCCACCACAAAGGAAGGAAAAATCGGGACAGACTCTTGAGTATTTCTCCGTGACAGGCCTTGTGTTTCCTCCGCAAACGTGCGGATGTTGTGTCTGTGTTGAGGTTAATGAGATTTCTTTGCTGTGGGTTTCTCATCCCGTGCTAAGATGATGATGGAGTTGAAAATGATTTTCTGTTTTGAAATTGAGGCCACTTGCATTTGAATGAGTTAAAAAAAACGCTTCAACCTTTCAGCTGCAGTCAGGCTCACATGCATATGAAATGAAGAATACGGAAGCTGTCAGAGGGGGAAAAAGCGTCTATGGATATGAAATGAATAGTTTTGTGCCAGGACAGAAAAATAAACTTTATAGGAATGTGGGGTGCATGGTATTCAACCAGTTCTATACCTGACTGTAATCTCTAGGCAAGTTTTCATAACCTGGTGCAGTTTCCCTTAGTTTGGTTCATTTTTAAGCAATCTATAAACAAAACATTCAAACTGGATCCTAATTCATAATAGGGCTGGACAATAATTTGATATCAATATATATCGCAATAGAATTTTTTTTTTATATCGGTGAAATTATTTTTAAACACATTTCCGATATTTTGATATACATTTGAATAAATAATCATTTGATACATTAGCATTTGTCACTGAATGACGTTCAGCGCTCAGCCGTCAGAAAGAGCGGAACAGAATTGCGTGATGACGTACATCGCAGACACGCTGCCAGCGCTCTGTCAGTACACGCTCAGCAGTAGTTGGTTTGGTTAAGCTCCGTCGCGGGAAGTTTTAACAATAAAATGAGAACCCCTGAACGCAATACAGATGTGGATGAACAAGCTTCAATAAGTAATAAGGCAAGCGAAATAGTTGATAAGACGGGAAACACTAATTCAGTGGTGTGGAATAGTGATGGTCGTTCTTGAACGATTCGTTTATTTTAAACAAATATTTAATGTGACTCGGGAAGAACGAGTCATCTCGGGGAGTGATTCACCAGTCGTGCATGCACAGTTCTTACTGGAATTAGTTCACCTGTTTCGAGTCTTTGGGTTTAAGTCATTCTGTCATAACTTGACGTGACAGACCCATAACCCTATCAAATGCAGTCAGAGCCGGAAAGAGAATTGATATGGTCATCTATCCAGTCTTCGGGTTTGATTAGTTCGTTCATCACGCGTCTTAAGCCTATATATATATATATATATTTTTTTTTTTCTTTTCTTTTTTTCTGAGGGCTTCTAACAATAAAACTCCCACAAAATAAAAACATTATAACATAAAATTATGATAACATTCTGAAGTGTTTTGTGGAATTATCGGTTAATAATTAAAAATCCAGATATTTGATGATATAATCATGATATTGCAATGCTAAACATCCATAGATGGATACAATTACGATTAAGATACAGATGTAAAATGTCTAAATTTTACAACCATATAAAACTTTAATAAAAGTTTAATAAAATGAAGTTTAGAAATTGTATTAGAAAAACCTGACCAATGAGATCAGACATGTCTTCCTTTTTAATTCAATCGTTTTTCTGTGCTTATTGGAAGATATTTGTTCCAATATCAGTTTGTACTTGCTTCTCAATAATAGTTCGATGTTTGCACTGGAAAACGTATAGGTTACTTCCGTAACCCAGGTTCCCTGAGACATGGAACGAGTACTGCGTCTAATAAGACCCTATGGGAAAACTTATTTTTTCCCCTTAACTGAAGCCTATTTTAATAACGCAGTGAAACTGCACGGTCATTGGCCGTTGAGAGGGGACTTCTTTTAACCAACTGGGGAAGGCCCCGCAAACAGCGAGCCAATGCCGTCGATCACGCCATATGGTATGATACTGCTAAGCCAATGGCTGCGGATCGCGCCAGGGTGGCGTGTCCCGCGTCTATTTAAGAGGAGGTAACGCCAGCCATCTTCAGGTTAATTCGACTGAAGCGACGACCTCTCATAGCACGGCACGAAACGCAGTATTCGTTCCATGTCTCAGGAAACCTGGTTTACGGAAGTAACCTATACGTTCCCTTTCGACATTTCACTCGTACTGCGTCTGATAAGACGCTATGGGAACACAGCACAATCCCGCCGTGCTATAAGGCTGGAACGGGGAAGCCTGAGAGCGGACCTAGGGGAAACCAGAGGTCTCATACGTCACAAGCATGCCTCGTCCAATCACTTAAAGGGAACATATGCCCCTACTCACAGTGGTTTCGCAGTGAGTTTATAATGTGTATAAGTGATATAAATATAATCATATCCCAAGTCCCTTGTTTAAGCGCTTTAAGCGGTTAAATCAATAAAACTTTAGAAAAATGATTTTTCCGTTTATAAGACAGACCATACTGGGCCAATTTAGAACGTATGAACTGTGTTTGCGAACTGGGCTGTGACTGGGGTGAAAACAGCAGTCAGGCGCCTAGTAAGAATAAACTCTTCATTGAACTCACTTTGAAAGGGAGGACAATTTTGGAGAATCAATCAGGCGCTGCCAAAGGTAATGAATGAAATCCTACACGCGAAAGCGAGTTCGCGGCCGGTTTAAAGCAGCCCGGACAGCGACAGTCAATCAGACAAAAAGGCTAAAGCCTGTAGAATTTTGTATTTATTAGAGGCTGGATCAGCCTTATTACGTTAGGTGACAATGAGAATGGCCAGGCTCAACGTTTTAAACAGGGTCTAAGCAGAGAGAACCCTAGCATGTAATTTAGGGATATCCAGGTTATAAAACCTAGCGAAGGTGGACGGTGAAGACCAGCCGGCCGCCTCGCAAATCTCTGCCAGGGGAATACCACTCGCCCACGCCCAAGTGGAGGCAGTGGATCTGGTGGAATAACATTTAACTCCTAGGGGACATTCCAGGCCCGCAGAAGAGTAAGCGAGTGAAATAGCGTCTACAACCCATCTCGCGAGTCTTTGCTTCGAGACCGGTAGCCCTTTAGAGCGGTCACCGAAGTCAGCCGAGCACTCGGTATAAATTCTCAATGCCCGAACCGGGCAGAGGGGGTTGAAGTTTTGGCCCTCAGAAAGTGGCAAAGCCGCGAGAGAAACCACCTGTGCCTTAAAGGGTGTAGTGAGCACCTTCGGTACATATCCATGCCTTGGTTTCAGGATGACTTTGGAGTCATTCTGCCCGAATTCCAGGCAAGCAAGATTAATAGACAGCGCTTGCAAATCACCTATTCGCTTAACAAATGCCAGTGCTAGAAGCAGTGCAGTCTTAAGCGTCAGGGTTTTTATTGTAGCTGTCCGGAGGGGCTTAAAAGTTTGATTTTTGAGAGCTTTCAGCACTGTGGACAGGTCCCATGTGGGGATAGTGAGAGGACGGGGTGCTTCAGCCGGCTCGCTCCTCTCAGGAACTGAATGAGTAAAGCGTCTTTACCCACAGTCTGTCCTGCTACAAGGTCGTGATGGGTTGATATAGCCGGCACGTAAACCTTGAGTGTAGAAGGGGTTCGACCCTTATCTAGCAGGTGCTGCAGAAATGACAATATCAGCGATATGTCACATGTAGGGGGGTTTTCGTTGTGCTGTGCGCACCATCTAGAAAACACAGACCATTTCATAAACGCATAAACGCGTCTTGTAGACAGGGCTCTAGCTTGTGAAATGGTGTTTAGTACCCGCTCTGGGAGGAATGTATGCTCCCGTCGAGCTGCCACACATGGAGAGCCCACAGCTTGGGCTGCGGGTGCCATATCATGCCCTGAGCCTGAGATAGCAGGTCGCGTCTCAGGGGAATCGGCCACGTTTTGGTAACGGTACGGCTCGCCGGGCTGAGGTGGTACTAAAAAAAGGACCAGGTACTGTTACCAGTGGAAAAACCCCCAAAAGTGAGCTGTACTGAACCGTACTGTACCCTACTATGCAGTGGAAAAGCGCCATTAGAATGGTTTCTACAGAGTTCTAAAATGGCTTTCTCCCATGCTTCTAGAGAATTCCTCAGCAGGTCGAGCTGGAGAACTCAGACCACTGACCTTTCAGTAAGGCTGTGAAGTGCAGAATATTGATGAGCATAAGCAGCAGATTTCCTTTCATAAGGTCTGAACTGGCTTTTACTGCTGCTCAGAGGGAGCCGGCCGTCTCACTGCTGTATGCAGGCGCTCTTTACATGGGAAAATGTCAGAGCTGCATTTAGACTTCCGCTCTTCTGTTGTTTTACGCTGTCTGAAATATGTACAGTGTCCACTCAATGTCTTGGAGTTTACCACACTTTTCTTTTTTTCTGCTATCTCCATCAATAACTCTTTCACACCTCTTTGTTTTTAGCTTTGTAAGCTCCTGGCCGAGGAAAACGACTCCATTAGAAGGGAATACTGGAACTACGTGTCCCGTTCTCTGCAGAACACGTATGGCTCAGGTGACCCCGTTTCCTCCTCTGAGCCGCCACCTCCTTCCTCGTCCCAGCAGTCCGACATGGAGGCCAGTGACCCTTGAGGAGAAACGCAGGCCTGGACACATGCTCAGACATGATAGACTGTTTATCTTTGTATGAGTGCTTGCGTGTGCAGGCTTTAACAGCAGCGTTTGTAAGTCAAAGAACGGTGTTAAACTCAAGTAGCCATATGCTTAAACACGCTCCGAGTGAACTGTACAGTGAATGAAATGGACTGTGGGAATTTGGCTGTTTATCATACCAGTCATACTTATGTTTTAGACTACCATCTAAGTTTTCAGAGGTTAAAAGTGTCATTTATCAAAACGAATACATTGCCGACATGCTTCAGGTGTAGTCAGAAACTTTTCTTGCCAAAGCATCTTCTGGTCTGTTACCAAACTCTGCTCAGACTGTGACTGTACATGCTTTTTTTGTATGTTCACAAATAATAATGGATAATGCTAAAGCTGACTGGGTTATTTTATTTCTTACATTTCCTTGTTGAAATAGGATCTGGAAATGTTGTCTAAAGAGTGTGATTTCTAGACAGGTTTCAATGCCATTTTTAGCAGATACTTTATCTTTTGGAAAATATATTTCAAAGAATATATATTTTTATGAACATGCTTGGCTAAACAACAGTTTACTTTTAAATGTACACAACCATTAAAAATTTGTTGGATAGGTAAAAAAAAAAAGAAGCTTTAATTAAATATATATTAAACGGTTTAAAGTAAAGAGAATGATATTACAAAATATTTTCATAGATAAATGCTGTTCTTTTAGATTTTTAGAGAATCCTGGAAAAATGGAAACTTCCATACAAATCCTAAGCAACACAAATGTTTCTTGAGCAGTAAATATTACAATGATTTCGAAGCATCATGTGACACTGAAGACTGGGGTAATTTCAGCTTTGCATCACAGGAGGAAATACATTCCCATGGAATATATAAATTGTAACAATATTTGATTACAATATATACTTACCAATGCTGCATTTATTTGTTAATGTATAGAGACTCGTTTTAAAATAACAATGCCTTAACAGTGATATTATCAAGAAGAAGCTTAAAGGTTTAGGCAAAGTCAAATCAAACACGAGCAAATCAAAACCAGGGTTAATGGACATTTGTCATCTTTGCTCGGTATATTAAGTATAGTTTATATGGGTGCTCACACTGATGGCTATATCTGAAGTCAACTGTTATTACCCTTAATAATTTATTTCCGGTGAAATGGGCTCTTTGCTTTGCTTTCAGGACAGTACAGGTAGGAGAAAGTCTGTCCTTTTTAGCTTCCAGTGAAGGATATTTCTACTTCATTTACTTAAGCTACTGTTTGCTATTATGAGTCATTTTTTATTACTAAGCACAGGCTATATTTACTCTGACTTCAGCAGACATCTGCATGCATAGACCGGGGTCAGAGCAGGACAGCTTCCCTAAAGTACAAGGGGGTAATGATCCTTGTTCAAGGGCACTCATCTGATGAAGAGCCCCGTGGCAGGATCTGAAGTGTTTATGGTGCAGAGTCCTGGCAATGAGACCTTCCTGCTGTAGCATTAGAACATTACAGTATTTGGCACATGAGCGAAAGAGAACAAGTCAGAGTAGCAAAATTGCGTCAGAAATACAAATAGCTGATTATAAAGGAAACATTATTATGTACTCAGTTTAAAATTAAAATGCCTTGAGATGAATTTGTTTCTTAAAACACACAGCTTTTTACAAGACATTGATGGACTGGAGCAATGATTTTTTTTTTTTTTTATCAGTTGTTGGACTCTCATTCTGAGCATTGGTGAGCAAGTAATGAACTGCTAAATTTCTCCAAATCAGTGAAGAAACAAACGTTACTTAAAAATAAAACTAGGTAATACTACGTGTAGCATACCCTGAAAAACAAAACTGTAAATAGCAGAATTTCCACAAAGCCTGCAGTTTGTTAGTTGCATAAAGACCATTTATGAAAACATGTAGCTATTAAATGAATGCCTGACTAATCATTGTTAAATACACTGTCCTAAACTAAATTAGTGCTTAAAGGAATAGTTCACCTAAAAATCTAAATTCTGTCATTTACTCAAAATTGCTAAATTGTTCAACCAGAAATGATTAGTTCACACTCATGTTGTTCAAAAATCGCAGATCTTTTGTTCGACTTCAGGGGCTGGTTGCGTAACCTGCCTTTTCCCCCCCTTCTAGTCTGGTCATAGGTTGTTAAATTCAGTTATGAAAATGTAGGTTGGTCTGGTTTGTACAAATAGTCCATGTAACTTCAGTGGCTAAACCTGAATAAAGTTGTAATTTTTGTTTTCGTTGCGCACACAAGGTTTTCCCTTAGCTGTATAAAATTACGGCTGTAGCACTGATGTCACATGGATTATTTTAGTGATGTCCTTACTACCTTTCTGGGCCTTGAACATGGTAGTTGCAATTGCTGCCCATGCAGGGACAGAAAGATTGTTTGGATTACATCTATAATATCTTAACTTGTGTTCCGAAGATGAACAAAGGTCTTTTGGGTTTGAGTAAATGACAAGATTTTTATTTCTGGGTGCACTATCAGTTTAAAGGTAGGGTAAGCAAAGAGTCGGGGCCAAGTACCTAAGCAAACGGGTAGCCAATGAGTAGGAAGAGGCATGTCTAATAATGATGTGGAAGTGAACAGCCGAGTCCAGCGACAGAAAGATAAATAACAAAAGAGGAACGATAAGGCAAGAAGTAGGCCCCGTGTAAATATCGAATCAGGTTTCTCCAACTCAAGGAGAGGAAGACCTGCGATTGGACGCCGAGGTTGCTGTGGTTCTTCTCAACAGGTGAGTAACATATCACAGCCACTGATCTATATAATAATTGGTCCCACTTTATCTTAAGTGTCCCTAATACCTGTGCACTTCCATAGTAACTAGATGTGTATGTAGTATGTAACCACAGTGTAAGTACACA
>JAUMHG010000056.1:5274156-5295797 GCA_032359395.1 Enteromius anoplus
ACACTAGTCAAACGAACCGCGCTTTGGTGGTCAAACGCACTCGGGCACGGTTCAGACTGCCTAGTGTGAGTACACCCATAGTGTCTACAGCTTTAATATTTCTGTAACTTCACACATGTAACAACCCTCAGAATGGTATGTGTCAGTACAAATGTGTAACAGGACATTGGTAACAACACTTTTTTGTAATGAAAGTACAAATGAGTAACTGGACTAACAGCACTAAGGGTTACACTGTATATTAAATAGACAATTGCTATTTACTCATCATGTTAGCACTCTGATGTTACACAGCAGCGGGCAGTACATTAGGCTTTACATATAAATTGTGGTTGGTGTCCAAAATGTTACACTTTATATTAAGTGGGCAGTTCCTTAGGAGTTACCAACTCCACCCACTTTACATATCCCTAAACCTACCCAACTACACCCCCTGTTCCAGTTACTTTTATACATGCTGCTGTTACAAAATGTAGCTAAAAGTGAAAAAACTTGTTGCACATTTTAGTACTTACACACCATTCTGAGGGTTGTTACATGTGTGTAGGTACAGAAATATTACAGCTGTAGATATTATGTAGCCATGTGTACGTACACTGTGGTTACATACTAGATATACATCTAGTTACTGTGCACTGTAAGTACACAGGTATTAGGGACACTTAATATAAAGTGGGACCAATGAGGCATCTACGTATATATCTATGGTGTGGACACGGTGGAACATTGCCTGGGTAGCAAAGGCTACGTATGTGTGGGGCGGAACTATAAAACGGGTAGGGGCGTGTTTGTTTTGGTGATTGGCTTTCAGAAATCACTTACACTGCCTTTAAATATGAGGGTAAACTACTTTTGGATGCAGTTCCTTTATAATGCTAGTAGCTTTTAATACTTTTCAGCTTAAAATGTAATTTTAAAGCACTTTTAATAAAATATCAATAGATATTTGCTTTTTATTCGAATTGATTCCAATTTAGTAATTTGTTTGATGTGTTAACCTTGCTCACTCATCGCCTGATTTAGGTGTTAATATTTCAGAGCTGCTCTGTTGGGTTTGAGCTTAAGCACAAATAAAATTGGTACTGATATTTCTACACAATACTGCAAGGTCACTAAACAAACAAACCAAAAAAAATGCTGCCAAAATATTTTCGCCTCAAACTGAGAACAGAAAAGAGCAGTAAAGTCGTCTCTTGTAAATGAGTGTGCTTAGACCCAAGCTCTGGAGCTTAATTGAGATGCACTATAGTGTGAGAAAAGAGGATTGTATCTCATTTCCAGATGCAGACAGGCTCCGGACATCGACCGTCCACAAAAGAAAACAATGCCTTTCAAATCATGCAGAGAGAACTGCGGAATACAGAGCAGAAAAAGCCTAGGACGGGAGCTCACCGAAAGGTATCTTTCCTTTGAACTTCGCAGCATCTTCACTCAGGCAAACTTGAAAGGAATGAGGTTTAGGTGCAGCTTGGTGATTTTTGGTGTTCGACAATATGTCAAAGGCAAGTGATGGTAATGACTATTACCCCTGTGACAGTTACCGGCTGTGGGTTACTGAGAGATTTGGCCCCTGAGACTGTCTGGTAACTGTCCGGTGTAGATGTTCTATCTGTTTCTATTCTGTTTTATTCGATTTTGATGTGATCAAAGTAATGTTTTAAAGTAAACTACAAGTTTATTCTCTTCATTGTTACTTTTATGGCAGTGTTCAGAATGGAATATAAGCATTATAAAATAAAATAAATTAATAATTTATATTCATTACATGTCAAGTAACACATTTCTTTTGATCAGAAATCCAGTGTCTCAAAATATTGTATCATTTTTAAGATCAATAAAAACTTGAAGTATGTTCATTTATGCACTTAATACTTAGTCGGGCTCCTTCAGCACAAACTCCATCAGTAAGGAGTGAGTGGAAGCCATCAGCTTTTGGCTCTGCTGAGGTACCGTTGAGCTTTAGCTCTTCTGTGTTGCTGGATCGCTGTGTCTCGACTTTAAATCCAATAGATTCCACATGGGCTTCAGGTCAGGCATGTTGTCAAGCACAGTAATATCATGGTCAGCAAAGCACTTGGAAGTGGTCTTGTCACTGGGCAGGTGCTAAAGTCATGCTAGAAAAGGAAACCTACAGCCTCTCTGTGAAGCTTGTCAGCAGAAAGAAGCAGAAAGTGCACCAAAATCTCCTGATTCAGTGGGCTTCAAGCAGCTTGGATTCTGTGCCTCCAATCTCCAGTTTTACGTTACCCACATTTTCTAAAATATCTTCTTTTGTGTTCAACGGTGCATTGGATTGTAGGCTATAGGCCTAGACATTTAGTATTCCATCCATACTTTCTTTCAAAGAATAGTATGCAGCACATCATAGTTAGCCTAAAAAACACTCCAGCAGACATAGCGTCATTTGAAAGATTCAGAAAAACAGGCATTCATTACAGCAGATGAAAACCTTAGTTGAACAAGGCTGGATGGAATGAGATAGAATAAATCACCCTCGCGAGTCCCACACGGCCTTTATCAGAACCTGACACGGGACCGCAGGGGCACAGAGCTTTAATGAAGTACAAATCCACATTAATCGTGTCTCTTCAGACCCCAGTGCTTCAAATATCAATTCCGTACTGTAAATCCTCACTTTGCAAGTACGCCACGACAGGATTTTACAGTCATTTGTGTGAGGTGACAACATGTGCAGCTGAATTTCATGGTTCGTTTCATAACTTTTCCATCCGGCAATAGACTGCAGCAGAACAGAAGCCATCGGAATGGAGAACGACAGAAAGCGAGACATATCTCAGCTCGCTTTAAAGAGTTCCCGCGAGAAACGCCAGGAACATGATCCTAAATGAGGCAGAAACTCATCAGAGGAGGTCTGGAGGAAATGCCTTGTGCTGTTTCGCGTGTAAATAACATCCATCCATTATTAATTGCAGCCTGTGCCAAGACCTACTATTCGACACATACAGCTACGCCAGAGGTCAGAGCTCTCATCACCTGCCCTGCTGCCTCACAGGTGTGCGCCAAGGCTGCATAAATACCTTTTCTCCCCATTTGTAGCGCTTCACAATGTTTCTGCTAAGCAAGCCAAGCAACTAGATGATTTTTATTTGTCCTCCTTGCGCTAAACTTTGATACTTAATGGAGATGATGGTTGCTAGGCGACACTAAAAGGTGCTTCACGAGGCGAGGCGTTCGTCATAAAGCCATGTCTGTGTGTGCATGAATAAGATCTCAAGCATCAAATGCAGCTGTTGGTGGGCAGGTAAACCTTTATCTGTTGTAGAGCTCAGGAAGAGAATACTAATAGAATATAAAGCCCCGCTCATCTGAGAGAGAGAGATGAACAGCTTGTAATAGGGGGATGGGAGGCCAAATAGTTGTTGGTCTGTCGTGAATGTGTTTTATGATGGATCTGTGAACATTTGTGGACTACCTTTGGTTGGAAGTCAGGGCTATTATGGTACATCTTAAAGGGGTAGTTCAGGAAAAAAGGAAAAATCTTTCTTCATTTGATTACCTTGAACCAATCGTTCCAAAACTGTATGACTTACTTTGAAACAGTAAAGAAGGTAAGGAACGTTTTTGTCAATGCAGTGGAGCTCCAAGAGTTTCGGCGTTCTTCAAAATATCGAAATATTTCTCTTTTTTTTTCTGCAGAAGAAAGTCAGTCATAATGTTTTGTAACCACATTAGACTATTAGGAGGGGTTTAATTTTGGGGAGGATTATGCCTTTAAAAATATATAGTTCTTTTGTATTGGTTTTATTTGTTTTTGAGCATTTAAATGTCCTTGATGATGCATTTTAGGTTCTATTTAGGTTATAATTGCAAAAGCCAAACTAACTGCACATTTGTATTTACACCAAAAACTTGGCATGCGTTTGTGGTGGGAGGGTTTTTCTGGTTCTTGAGTGTTTGAGTGTTCATTATTTCTTTATTTCTGTTTGGTGCTGCTATAGTAGACTGGAGGAGAGCTGTAGTCTTGCGTTTAGAATATAATAGCTCTGATTCGTGTTTAACATGGAAGTCAAGTTGTCTCTTCCTCCTGTGTGAGCTCTGTCACATGTCACTGTAATATAATTAGTCCAAGCAGTTAATCAATATAAAATACATTCCGCTTTGATTGTGGCTTGACCTTCTGGTTGACTTGGCGCTGTCAAATCCAATGATTGCGTGTCATGGAAGGAAGGTGCAGAGGCTGCTGTGAATTTGTTAATAACAAAGAAAAACGGCACATCATTACTTTAGATGAGACATGTTGAAAACTAGAGAAACAAAATTAGGTGTTTAATTAGTAGTGTTTCCCAAGTCAAGCATTACTATTATTATTGCTTTGGGTAAGTGATTTGAACAAGCCTTTGACTAGGGTTGCAAAAAGGTGGAACATTTCCAAATAAAATTTTGGAAAGTTTCCATGATTTTTTGGAAACATGAAAATTTTCCCCTTTCCCTTTGCATTCCCACCCCAACACACACACACATACACACACAAATAAACATTGGCATGTAATTCTGTGTTTCAGACATAAATGATTCTTAACCTACTATGACCTGGCGTCCACATATGTGGACATCATATTTTAGAAAATTTCCCTGAGACTTTATATGCCACAGTTTTATGTCTGTCTGAATGTCCTGTAAAGAGCACATTCAGGGCTTTTCAGAGATAACAAATGATCGGATGTTTGACTAGGACCACTCTTTCTCCTTTGCCTTCAAAAATGTCTAAAATTAATTGCGACACTCTTATGGAAATAATATTTGAATCTGTCAAATTTTTAAATGGTGTATTAAATTTCGGAGACATAACAAATAAATAGGGCAATAAATTATATTTAAATATTTCATTAAATATTATGTATTATTATGAACATCTGGTCAATTACTACTCCTATTATTGCACTTTATTGTTCACTACATGTTGCCCTAAAAACACATTTGATATGCAAATTTGATGTAGTTTATAGAGTAGATACTTTGTGCCTAATGAAAAACATTTTTATGACCATTTTACACACACAAAGAAAAATCATATATCTATTCATTCTGTTATAACGTAGTAAGTTAATCATCTTTATATATAGAGTTTGGTAAAATGGAAATGGTAAAATGTATTGGTGATTTTAAAAATCTTTTTTTTTCCTATGCATATGTTTACATATTCTTTCATGTTATATTTTATTAAAGAAATGTTTTATACGTTTTTGTTGTGTAATCAGAAAAGTTACCAGCATCTACAAACCAATCAAAACACCCTAATTGCATATCAACTAAAAAGTTACACTTGCATGGGTTTATGTGCTTGAACTTTAAGATTTACGTGCATGAAAGGTAAAAAAACTATTATTTTTCTTATAATATACATTTCTTGCTGTTTTTTGTAAAATCAGTGTCACAGTTAAGTGTGTAATTCGTCAGATTAGTCTTATAATATTCCAAAGACCGTATGATCAGGTTGTTAAAATAAACACAATAAAACTCACCTTTTAGTTCAGCGACAACTTCTCTGCTCTGACCAAAAGCCACGGAACAAATAATCAGGTCCCAGATAGGTTTGTCACTTTTTGAGGTCCCCCTGAAACATTTCCGTTGTGGTGGTTTAAACATTTTAGCTGTCACATACTGTTCATTAAATAATATTTGGTGTCAGATTAACCTCAAAGCAGTTCTCACTTTTTTAAAAAGACGCATTGAATTAACTGCCATTTAATAATATCGTCTTGTACTAATCTTTTGTTTACAGTGTTGCAGTATCCTTACAATACCTTAACATTACGGCAGAGTTTTGTTTTAGCAAACTGCAACTTGAATCAGTTATATTTTATATTTCCGCACTGCATTTCGTACCCTAAAAATGTCTAAAACATCTGATGCGTTCTTGCCACCAGACACTGAAGTCTTTTTCATTTAATTCTGCTTTTAAGGCATGCTTCCAGTTTGTGTCCTGTTCCAGATGAGTGTGTGCTGCTCATCCAGGTTTTGAATAGCGAGAGCAGTGTTGTTGTTAAGTTATTTGGCACTTGTGTGTCTCCGGCTTCCTGTTTGCTTCTCCTGGGATTTCTTAGATCTGCCATGTGCCAATGAGCGTCTGCGCTGGAGAACAGACAACGCCAAGATCTACTCTTGACAGAGGAGAGAAGTATACACTTTACGCAGAATTGTTCTGTTCAGTCTTTCCCATGCAATTATAATACATGGGCACTGAGGTGTTTCAGCTTAAAGAAGACATAAGCAGATAAACAATAGTTTCATATGTTTTATGGTGCTCGGATGTTGTTGCATCCATTATTACTACTAATAATCTGAAATTGTATTTTTTATAAAACAGTTCATTAGCTGTAGGCAGATTGCGGTTGTCAAATGAAATAGCAACTTGGTTCTTGGCATCTTTTGAAGATGTATCATAGTTAAATGTCTTTTGCTGATTTGTTTGGCTGTGGGTTGTATTTGACAGTCTTCAAGAGTCGATGGTGTTTAACAAAAGATAGAAATTCTAAATCTACCTGTATGAGGCAGATTTACTTGTTTTTTGCAGTAGTTGGATGACAGAAGGTGGGAAAAAAAACTTGTCGAAGCCAAAGCTTGCTTACTGCTATGAAGCAGAGAGAGATTTTTTTGATATCGCTGACAACATGTCCAAAACCTTGAAGAGTACTCTATACACAACCCTGTTCTTAACTTCAGCCCATTGAAGCTTTACTCAGATGGGATGTTGGTGGTACAGAGTGAGTCAGGACAGGTTCAGATAAGGGTGACTTATGCCCAGCATCTCAATCATGGCATTGTGCAAAAGGCTGTTAGTCAACATAAAGTGTGCATTCATAATCTTTCATCAAAATTAAAGCATTTTGGGTGCACATCCCTTAGGTCATGTAGGCTATTGGCCTTTTTTTTTTTCACTTAAATATAAAAATCAAGATGCAGATGCAGATTTACCATTACCGTTAAATCAATTGCGCACCAATGGATGCCCTGCAGTGAATGGGTGACGTCAGAATGAGAGTCTAACAGCTGATAAAAACATTCACAAGTAATCCACACAACTACAGTCCACCGATTAATGTATTGAGAAGTGAAGTGCTGTGTCTGGGGGAAAAAATCCCTCATTAAGATGTTTTTAACTTCTGGCCAAATCCTTTACTGTATCTATAATATTGCTTTCTCCAGTGAAAAGGTTATCTCGTGTAAATCAGGCACATGTCAAGAGCAGTTTACAAGAGAAAACAAATTTGTTGTTTTTGATGTAAGAAGACAACAGAGGATGGATGAAGCATTATGAAGTTAAGACAAAAATTGTTTGTTTGAAGTTAAAATGCTTAATATGAATTTTCCATTTAAAAACGTGCAGCACTTCAGTTCACAAGATGTTAATTCATTATTCTGGTCCACTTCATTCTGATGGCACCCGTTCACTGCAGAGGATCCATTGGTGAGCGAATGATGTAATGCTACATCTCTGTTCCCAAAAAAGAAATAATCTTGTCTGTATCTTCGTTGGCCTGAGGCTGAGCACATTTAAAATTTTCATTCACCCAAAACTAAATATTCTGTCATCATTCATTCCCCTTCAGGATGTTTCAAACCATTAAGACTACTTTTCATCTGCGAAACACGTCCTTTAAATATAACCAAAACTACTAATGCAATTACAATAGCTCTCATTCATTCTGGCCTGGAACACAATTCCTACTGGATATTCTGCTCTACATTCTACAGTAAAATGTAAGAAACATACAAAAATATCCAAAGTCAATGTTCCCAAAGCAGCTGCTATATGAGCTGTGTTTTTTTTAGCTTAAAAAGCATCAGCATGCAGTGTCTAGGGAATTGCACCGGGAGCATTTTCACGATCCTTCGCAGTCTTGAATGTGGCGTTTTGTCTCGACATGAGGTGCAGACACGAGATGCAAGCGAGACCGCCTCTCACCCAGAACTGCGTTTAATTGCAATGATTACCAGCATTACAGAGATAATTGTTAGATTCTATGGTTCAGATTGAAGCTTTTGGGGATAATTTGCGCTGTTTTAATGTGTATGTATTGGCTTGATAAACTGGTTTCTCCAGGGAATTGAGAAACAGCCCTTCTCTCTGCAGGAAGCTTGAGGGAATCAGCCAGTCCTGAAATTGCCAGCCCTAATTTCACTTCTTGACTTCACGTCACTCCTTAGGAACTTTTAGCTCAGACTTTTTATCCTTAATATGAATTCAGAAGGGTTTCTGTCACCAAGAAATAACATCATTGTCTTTTCTGGTTGACTGCAGTCTTTTACCAGTGGCTGCTTTACAGTTTTAACAACAATTGCACAAACAATTATCTGTAAAAATCCAAACTTTCCTTTACTGCACGTGTTCTTTTTTTTTTTTATTATTCGGAAAGCTCTGATTCTTGGCTTCGAGGAGACAAAACATTGGCTGATAGTAGTTTGTCTGCACTGTATGATATAAAAGCATAACATGACTTCAGCAGCCAGCAGAGCAGAATGTGTTCATGTGGATTTGGTTCAACATGCTCATTTGTGAGACAAAGAGTCAATTTTCCGTCTGTGCTTCCGTCTCTGGGGTGTGTGCAGATGAAAATCCGCTGCCATCAAACACCTTTCAGCATCACTTGCTGCGACACACAAGGCGCTCCCAAAAATAGGATGCATTATGTTGCGCATGCGGGACACGTCTGCTCTAAAGAGCCCGTAAAAGATGAATCATCTGCACATCAGACACTTTTTTTAGAGGTGACGCAAAGACTTGCTGAAGATCCACCCAACCGTTCGAAAAGGTCCTGCTCTACCACTTAAAAAAACACAATAGACCTTCTGCAGGGGTCTGGGTCTCACTGCATGTGAATTACTTGTGTTGTAAAGGGGTTGCCAAAATTATTAGAACAGTAGTATTTCCACCAACTAAAGTGTTTTGAAGTATATTTTTTATATCTTTTGCTGTACATTTGCTAACATTCATTTTACCGTTCATTGTAATAATCCAGTGAGATTCTTGTTTGCACAAAGAGTCTGACGATCTGATCTGATCATCATCCAGTCTGTCTGGAATGACATGAAGCAACAGAACAAACTGAGACAGACTCAATCCAGAAGAACTGTGCCAACGTCTCCAAGACGCAAATCTCACTGGATTATTACAATGAAATGTAAAATGATATTTCCTTTTGACAAAGATAGAAATAACTAACTTTTTTTAATATAATTTAAACAATTTTAAATCATGTGACGCTCCCGATTGGGTGGTTGACATATTGTTTCAACTATAGCATTTTTCGGATTATTTTATTTTATTTGTGAATGCAGCTCTAATGAGTTTACGTTATTTAAAAGACTGCAGTGATGGTGTAGTAATTCCATCGTAAAATGTCGCCTCACTTTCTACTGAACTTGTTACATATTCGTACACATTTCAAAATTGTGATGTTGGTTTGTTCTTTAACTACCCAATAACATCTACAGCAAGGTCCAGAAAGCATTTTTCATAAAATCATTACTTTCTGACGCTGAGAAAGAAGATGTGATGTCCAGTCAGATAGAGAGTGCTACTTCGTTTGTCACAACTTTTAGATTGCGTGTTTTAAATTTTAGATTTAATCTTACATACTAAAGCAACTAGCATTGTACTGAGGTGTATCCATTTAACTTGAAATGGGTATTGAAATAGAAAAAAAAATCCCGGGTTTTCAGTTATTTTTTCAGTCTGCAGTCATGAATATACTTTTCTGTCGATTTCGCGCTGTTGTTAGCCTATATTTAAACTGAGAGGAGAGCGTGACATCACGAAGAACACTCTGAGAGCCTCTATGACACATGCAGTAGTTGGTAAGTGAGACCAGTAGGGGGTCGGATCGCTTTCCCCTGATCTCCAGCCCCCAGCCCAAGTTCGGTCTCAGTGCTGCATGAGCGCACGGAGAGAGAGGGAGGACACTTCCCTCTCCAGCATCAAACGCGAGGGATGCGCTTCATCGCCTTAGGGGACTGGATGAATGGAGCGACAGGGTCATGAAGGTGACCGCAACCTCTGGGTTGGATTTAGGGGGCCGTTTCCGCAGAAGGAGCCTATCCATAATTAATAAGAGCGAGTCGGAGATCCTAGAACCGAAGCGCAACCACCGGCGAGTCATGTCACCAACTGACAGCGCTTCCAGAGGAGCTGACGAGGAGGACAAAGGAGGATGAAGGAGGCAGAGGAGGATTATAATGAAGCTGAGTGGCAAAGGACTGTGCACCATCGTCTCCAGCAGTCTGCTCTTCGTGTGCGCGTTGAGCGCCGTTGTCGTGGGATTCAAATGCATCGCGTTGGGCTCCAGGGTGCGAGCGCAATTCCATCTGGCCACCGCGGCCGGCGCGTTCTACTCGGGCATCCTGGTGACTCTCGGGCAGGTGCTGATGGGGGTGGCGCTGGTCTTTTGCCGGGGCAACCCCAGGTGTGCGAATTTCTTCCTCTTTGGGATCTTAGTGTTTCTTTTGGGGGTCCTAACGGCGTTCTCCGGAGCGGTCGTGGATGGCGACACGGTGTCCCTGGTGGAGAGGAAGTACGCGCACTATTGCCAGGACTCTGTGGATGTAAACCCAGCGTGCGACCGGCTCAAGGTGTACCAGCGGGGTCTGGTGGTCTCCACCATCCTTAACACTCTGGAGTGCCTCCTGGGGCTGATGAACCTGGTCATCATTAAGCGTTACCAAACCGCGCAGTTTCACCGGAGACGCCGGACGCAGAGGCGGAGCGCGCGGATCGTGCTGAACGAAGAGCGCAACTTCGCGGTCACGGAGTTCCAGCCGGTGTCTTACATCAACTTGGCGGTGTTTCACGCTTTGGACGAGTTAGATGGAGAGGTGCACAGCCGGGGCCACCCGTCCATGGAGCTGCCGGGGTATTCGCCCGCCAATCCGGAGCTTAATCACACGTACCCGTTTTCTTACCCGCTTCACAACGAGTTGCCGCCTGCCTACGAGGACATATTCCCTGGAGAAGGGAGCAGCTAATAGCAAAGAAGAGAAACCGAGTTGCAGTTTTGCAGTGACAATCACGCATTCGGCACGCTGAACTTGGAATCGACACGATTATTTCCATATTACGGTGACCAGCTGTTGCCTAATGTACTTTTTCATTCAGTGGAGCTTACAGCCAGCGCTCTGAACAAACCCTACAGTTGTTCATAAACTACAAAACGAACCTATGAGAAGGTAAACGTACTGAAAGGATGACATATACATGCAAAATTAGTTTTTTTGACTGACCGATTGTATTCTCAGCTCATTTCCTGTCTAAATCCCAAAGGTTTGCGTACAGGATTCCCATTGGAATTTTTGGAATCTAAAGGATCCTGATTTTCTTACAGTTTTCCAGCAGGGAACAAATCAAAAAGAAGTTACCAATTGGCCAGAAAGAACAAATGAGAAGGTAAAGATGCTGGAAGCGTACATGAAACCTTTTTTTTTTTTGACATTCCTGATTCTTGATTTGTCAAAATCCTAAAGGCTTGTGTACAGGATCCATAGTTTGTTTTATCTTTTCTTATGACTGACAAGCACCCAGTCAGAAAGGATGTGTTTTATAGGATGTCAACTGGAGGCAAAAAGCAGTTCAGGACAAAATAAGCCTATTATTAAAGGTAAACTGAAAGAGCACTTGTTTTCTGACTTGTTGTTAAAGTGTGTGATGATTTAAAACTAACAATTTAGAACCAGAATCCTAATTGTGTTAGAATTCCAACAGAAAACCCAGACAATTCCCAGAAGGGCTATTATTATTTGGATAACTGGATAAATGTCTCTGTAGGACATTAAAAGTATTCAGAAAGGCCTGCAACGAGACGTATTATATTCAGCCTCATGATTTGTTTATAATCTCTTCATCTCTGATGTTTCAAACAAAAAGCCACTGCTGCTGGCCACATTAAAATAACAGGCGTTACCCAGCGGACAGAGTATTTCTGCTTGGCAGTGTTGTAACTGTGGAATTTTATTAATGTTTCTGCATCATGTTCATGCAGTTTATGTCCAGCGTGTCAGTTGTATGTGTATCCTCTAATGTATTCATTTGAGTTTACCTGCAACACTTGAAGCCATTGAAATAAACAGAATGACATAATAGGTTTATTAGTGATCGATGATTTTCCCAGATCAACTTAATTTGTACAAAATCTAACTTACAAAAAAAAGTACTTTACACCTATCATTGTCAAGTAAGCAGGACACACAGCAGGAAATTCCAAACGGGACTCTCAGAATCAAATAAGAATTCCTGTTGGATTTTACCTTTGGGATCAAAACTAGGACTGAAGTTTCATTGGGAATCCTGCGCACTGTATTTTTTGACGGGGGATGCACATGTATTTTCTGGATGTGGCTCTCTTGTTTTCCCTCATAATGCTTATGTTTAGCTTCTGAATAAAAGGTGTATTTACTCTCTCCTGGTGTTGCCGTTGAGTTCAGGTTAACTAATGTGCATGCAGTGCTTCTCGGGAGGTGACAGCATGTCTGCCTGCAGCAGGTGTTGCCATGGTTCCTTGACCCTTTTTCTACCTGCGTGTAATTAGATATGTAACAACCCAGTCTTTGAAATGCAGATTTGCTTGGTTTGTCAAGTTTGATCCGGTGAACAAAGCGAAGCAGGTTGTTTAATGTAACAAACACATTCATACGTTTCAGTTTAGCGTTTTAGAAAAATCTCTTTGAGTCTATCTGAATAGATTTCACTGAATGCCACAGGGACAATTTCAAAGAGATGCGCTTTTCCTCTGAGGTATTATATGCATTACAAACACGTCGAGAAAATGCTTGCGTCCGGTAATTATCCAGAGTGGATATTATATGCTTTGGCACAACACCAAAACCTCTGATGAGGCTTTTTCCGATTAAAGAGACAAGCTTTTGTCTGAGACGTTACTGGAGCTGGATGTAGAGTGGGGTCTAAAAGTCCGAGACCACAAGTGAAAGTGCTGCAATTTTCTTAATGTAATTTGCTTTAATGACAGCAGCTCTGAAAGCCTGATTCCAGAATGATTTGAGATGGTCCAAAAAGCATTTTGAGATGTGCGCAAATAATATTAGTACACACCCTAGTAAAATATGTATAATTTAAAAGCACTCTTTTCTATTTGCATATATTTTCAAAGTAATTTAATCTGTGATGCAGAGATGAATTTTCAGCATTACGTACATTTCAAGCGATGATCCTTTAGAAATCATTCCAATTTGCTGCTCTTTCTGATTATTATCAAAACAGCTGTGCGTTTTTAATGAAAGATCAGCATTTATTTTAAATCTTTTATGTCCATACTGCCGATTTTGATCAGTTGAATGCATCCTTGCTGAATAAATCTATTCATTTCTTTTCTGAATAACTTTTGAAAAGTAGTCAACAATTTTTTTTATTATTTGAAAAAGTCGGAACTGTTTTGAAATTTTCAGTTTTTAACTTGATATCAAACTTTTAGACCCTACTCTATCTTGTGGATCTGTGTGTTAGATGATTTTCTTTAACACTGAAACCGCTTCAGCCTGTCTGAAGCTTGTAGTGAGTGAAAGTGTACAATACATGTGTGTTTTTTTTTTAAAGGACAAAAATGAGACATCTTATCCTCAGCCTTGTGATTTGTTTTCCTTTTCCCTGAAATGTCAGACAAAAATTCATTGCTGTTGGCGACATTAAAATGACAGGCGTTACCACTCAGACAGAACATCTGCTTAGCAGTGTTGTGACTGTAGGATATTATTAATGTTTTTGCATTGTGTTGTTCCAGAGTAATAGGAGAACATGCCCCTGATTGTTTAGCTGAAACGCACAAACAGCAGTGCTTCTCTCTCAGCATATACAACTTGTCAGTTGCTGGAGTTGTTTGGTTAGAAAGATGCTTGATTATGTGGTCACCATTTCTACCGGTAAAGTAATGGTTCACCTAAAACTGAAAATTTGCTGAGAACGTACTAGTTGTTTCTTCCTCAGAACAGATTTGGAGAAATTTAGGATTTACAAGACTTGCTCACTGACGGATCCTTTGCGGTTCATGGGTGGCAAAGGAGAATGAAAGTCCAAACAGCTGATAGAACAAACTAAGCATACGCCAGCTTAAAGGCCAAAGTATACGTCGGCCATCTGCGTTATGTCATTTTCGTCATCAGGAGGGCTTGTGCACTGTCCGCGTGAAACTGCTGAAAGAGTGCAAGTCAGTTGGTGGCATTGAGCATGTATCGAGCTCGTCCGTTCGCACTTATCCCCGATCAGTACACTTTGAAAGTGACCATTGAAAACCATTTGGTATTTGTGTCAGCACGTCATAAATAGAACGCAACAGCAGTTTTCCGTCTGAGATTTGCTGCGCCGCATTATATCGCGAAGGATATCACCACGAGATCTCGTCACACCCCTACCGATCAGATATGAATGAACGGTGGCACTCCGGTAATTCATTGAAATCTGCTTCATGCATGATGGCCGTTATCTATTGGCGGTTGTAAATAAGTTTCAATGTGTCAAGTTTGATACGCCATTGAGCTCTAACAGTTTACACTTAGAGTGCATATACTTCCCAATTTCCCCAAGAGAATTTGCTCATCATTAATAGAACTAGAAGAGATCTGAATATGTATTAATAGCCTAGAAGGGAAATGATGCCCCTTTGAAAAGGGATCGTGCAGTCGTGCAGAATAACAACTGCATGATGGGAAACCGAATATTCATCATTGTGTTTCCGAGGTGTAAGAAGCTGTGAAAAGTGCCTTTTGAATGAATCCTTTAAAGATATATTTTGATAAAAATTTTATAGGGGTGATGTAAGGTAAGGAAAAATGGTAGAAAGTACATCTACATTTTGGTTACATCCACTGGAAATATCGTTGAAGGTCGGTGAAATTTCTGAAATTGGTTGCACTGTTGACTTTTCCATTCTTTTATGGCAGATCTTTAGAAATGGTTCAATTTAGCTAATGGAGGTGAACAATGTGTAATGCAATTTACTTGTTGCCTCGTTCTCAGCCCATTTTCTGTTATCTATTATTCAAAGGACCAGGACAAGAAATCACAATGTTCTGCCCGTTTTAATTTGTTACTATGCCCTTTTTTTGCACATATCAGCCAGCGGCCTTTAATTTTGATAATGAAATATGCACTCTAGTGGTTAATGCAAAATGTATTGCTTATTTGTCAGACAAAAATGACTGTTTATGGCCTTTCCCCTAGAGTATATGAGTCAATTGTCTGAGATGTCGTGATTACTCTATCGTTGTTGTTATTCTTCAATTTCATTCCTGCAAAAAGACCAAAGAGACGGGCCCTAAATACAGCTTTCTTTCTCAGTCTCAACTTTTCACGCAAGTTAAAATTTTGAGCTGTACGTTCATACTGATTACAATTACAGCCATTCTCATTCAATCAGGACTGTATTTTTAAACTTCAATGGCACAAATGACTTGTAAAAAGCTATGTTGAGCAAGTCTTATAGTAGATTTGAAGACCTAACTTTGTTATGGCACTTTCCGAGTGAAACAGAATATTCAGCTTGACAAAAAAAAAATGTAGGGCAGGACTTGATTTTATCCTTTTGGGAATGTATTGAATTGTGAAAAGTGGGTGTTATTTATCTAGCCTGGAGATGTAAGCGGGAAAAAGGAAGTGGTTATATTTTGATGAAAGCTTCCAGTATTTTGTTCTTTGCAATATCGATATGTAAAAGGAAGGAAAACGCTTACCATATGTTTTGTTGTTAAGCCCTCTGTCAGTCAAAGTCGAACATATTTTGGATGCATTATTGAAGTAACATTTACAACCATAAATACGGATATGCATAAAAAACAAAAATACAACCCAAGTAACATTAATTATGAGTTTAGTGAGGACAAAAAAAAAAATGTGCCAATGTGTTTTGTGTGTTTATGCTTGCTTGAAAAATTAAACATTGAAATTTAGATATATTGGATACACTGGAACTATAAAGTCATACATTTTTCAATACTCCTATTCTACCTATGTTGTCGTAATAATTTTTAGATTGTTGGGCATGAATTTAATACATTTTAATGTTTGGCTGTCAGGTCATTTTTTTATAGCTAAATATTTCTGGTACTGTGTTGGTTTGCTTTTAAATGGCATACCCATACCATATTTAGGTTCAACTCTACCATGTTTTTCTTTACTTGACAGAAGTTCATCAAATAACATGCCAACATGAATAAATGTATATAAAAAAGAAAGAAAATACAGCCCAGGTAACATCAAATATGGATGTAGCAAAACATTTCAGCCAAATTCTTTTTGCCAGCTGCAAGCATTAAACCATGGAAATTAAGTAATTTCAAACACAGGAGCCTGTGTCTTGATTAGAATTCAGCAAATTGTTGGGCCTGACAAATGTAAAAACATAGCGGTGTTTGATTTTGAGTGCCTTTTTGTAGCTAAAAATTTTTAATACTGTGTTGCGTAGTCTTTCAAATGGCTTAAATCTACTATTTATTGTTCACTTGATAAAAGTAAGTCAAATTACCATGAATAAATAATTGCAAAGTAAAAAACACCCAGCAGCATTTAATAAGGGTTTAGTAAGGATACATGCAAACTATAATGCTGGTATAATATCTGGTAAATGATTGCTTGGTGAAAGCTGAAAGCATTGAAATTTAGAGCTGTTATAAACACTAGAACTAAAATACATACGTTTTCCAGTGTTGTGATAATTTTGCATATTGTTGGGCCTTTGGATGGTAGATTTAATACATTAAGTGTTTGACTTTTTAAAGCATGTTTGTTTAGTTTTGTACGCCTTTTAAATGTCTTAGTTTTTTGATCTTGTGACAGAAGTTAGACGAATTACAGTAATTTAAACACAAGAACCGTAAAGAAAATACTTTTTTTTTTTTCAGTTTTCCTATTAAGTCTATATCTTGTTAATTTAGCATATTATTTGGTTTCTGGATGGTATCTTTAAACCAGTTTGATTTTGATGGTATTTTGGTTTATTTATTTTTTAAATTACTTAAATCTACCATATTTTGGTCAAATCATATAGTCTCTATAACATTGCAATTCAAATTACGTGGATATGAACAAACAAACCTGATCTCACGGCAATTCGTACAGATTTTACGAGGTGGCTAATTCGTACAAATTGATATGACCTCACTCGTACGAATTCATAAGATTTCTTCTAAATCGTACGTATTTTACAAGATGCCAATTCGTATGAATTTGTACGAATGACTTACACCTAACCCCGCACCTAAACCTACCCGTCATGGGGTTTTAGACAAATCGTGCAAAATCGTACTTTTCTAGTGAGGTCACCTCGTACCAACTGAAAGAGATGTTAGAAACACTGGAACTTTTAGAGATGTTAGAAACACTGGAACTATAATTTTTTTCCAGTTTTCAGTCAGCTAGCGTTTTGATGATAATTTTGCATAACGTTTGACCTGTAAATAGATTTTAGAACTGGTTCAGCGTTCTGGTACTTTAGAGGCTGTGTTAAATCTGGATGAAACAAAACTAAGCACTGGAATAACATATACGCTGATGAATGGTGCAGTAAATAGGGTCTGTTTTTCACACTGGCTCAAAGGCGTCTCTTTAAGGCAGGAGAAGTGTGAGAATGGTTGAGATTCATAGTTGTGTGCTGCTGATTGAGCTCCAGCTCTGCAGTGAAATCTGTCTCTGCACAGGTGAACCGTTTCCAGCAAGGCAGATGATGAAAGAAGCGCCATCAGGGCTTCAGAGCAAACAGCGCTTGTTATGCATGATCTGCCTCATGGACTTTGATGCTTCTATTTTTAGGAGCGATATATTTGCCTGTTATGTTTCACATGTGGCTGTGGGAATAAAGCGCTGCTGCTGTGATGGAAGTTCATCCACTCTTGAATTAAGCTTTTTGTTTTCGATGTTGTGGCTCTACCCTCCCATCAATGTTGGGAGTGTCTTAAGTATTTTAGCTTATGCCTAAACAGATGAATCTCATACACTTGCAGGGCAAATTTCAGTGGGAAGTTTATAGAATTATAAGAATATGTCCTGTTTAGGACAATTAAGCACTCTCTGCCAAACTGACATCTCTATAAAGTGTCTGGACTTTGTAATTTATATATATATATATATATATATATATATAGATGAATTGGCTACAATGTGCTTAAAAATTATTTGATCAATGTCAGAAAACAGAGCATTACTTCTAGCAAAATATGTTCTTATTTCTTTGTTTTCTTTATTTAAGAGGTGGTAAAAATCATTTTTGTAAAATCTTTTATTCATGTCTGTGTTATTTTCATGACAAAATGCCTATTTATTTATTTATTTTGCTATGTCACTTTATGTGTGCATGTATTTATTTATTTATTTCAGCAAATTAACAAAATGAGAAATGTTGCCTGGACGGCTAAGTAAGACTGAGAAGTTTTAGTTTCAGTTTGAGTTAAAACTATTATTAACCCCATAGAAAATATGCCTTTATCAAGTAGTTTTTGGCAGGTTTTACGAGATTCAGCCTTATTGTCTTTCAGCGTTTTGAGGTCATTCAGTACAGTGATTATCCAGCAGTTGGCATAGAAACGATACAGTGCAGTATTTTTCATTAATCATGCTGTTAATCTTGCATTTAATGAGATCATTCCGCATGGACATGGATTTATAGTTGCTGCTACTGACTCATGTGTTCTTGTAAGCCTGGAGTGATTGTGTGTGTGTACGGTAGATCTATGCTCCCTCGACTGCGTCACGCTAATAAAGCTGGACACTGGCCAAGGTCCTGTCTCTCCTCGTGAGCTTGCCTTCCTGCTGTCAATTTACACTGTCTCGGGAGAGAAGAGATGTTACCCTGCTCTCTTGCTATGAAGTCCTTTGCAAGCTTCAACGTGTTAATTCGACATGAATTACAAATGTAATGTATTCAAATTAATATTTAATTTTAGAAACATTTTAACAGAATATTAGAATGATTTCGTATCTGCATAACTAGTTTAGAAATGATAATCTATTTGAAATATCACTGTTCATATAGTTTCCAGATGTAGCAGCAAGATTTTTTACGATAATAATAAACAATCGTGCATGCATGTTTCTTGAGCAGTATTACAATGACTTCTGAAGAATCATGTGACTCTTTATATCTGACATGAAAATGCTAAAAATGCAGCTTTGCATTACATAAATAAATTATATTTTACAATATAATTAAAAATAGCTGTTTTCAGTTTAAGTAAAAATTATATATAGAGTATTTCAAAGTATTAATGGTTTTACTGCTTGATTGAATAAATGCAGCCTCTGTGAGCAAATCATACAGACCCCAACATTTTGAATGGTATAATTTTCATTATATTTAAAATTTTTAGTTAAAGTGTTAAGATTTATTTATTTACTTAATGTAAGTCACATGGTATTTTATCCTCTACTGATTGGCTCAAAGAAACTGACGCTGAGGTGAACGGTTCGTAAAACAATCCTGGAATATCTAAACATTATTACTTTAGCTTGGCACAGTTAAATTTATGAGCACTTGAAGCATTATTCAGAAAAATTCTTACAAAGTTCCCCTCTTCACAGATTAACTCTGGCAGGCGGGCAGATTTGCAACTCGAAAGCAACAGCGGGACAATTTGAGCTTTCATCAAGCAGCGCATCCATTACTGCCGCCGTTTGTGAAGCTAATGGTGGTGATCAAATCTTTAGGTTTATTCCTCCTTCTTTAAGCTTGATCGGATTCCCAATGAAAATCCAGCATGTAGTTTACATCCAGGGAAAGTCTGTTAATTCCCATCAGAGCTTTAATGAAACCTGTTTGTTCAATTTAGCTTTATGGTGTTGGTTTTTGGAGCCGTTTGCCTCGGGCAGCCGCTTTAAAGTGCCTTATGAAGACAGAACAGACTCCTTCTCCGTCAAAGCAAACATAAATAAGCTTTCCCGCGCTTCATTTAGCCGCATTAGCATGGCACTAATACTGTTTGGGCTCCCGCCAGTAGCGCCAGTCTCTGCAGAAGAGCACACGATCTCTCGGAGGTGAGCAGTCATTCCCTGGAGCTGGAGCGTGTTTGTCTCTCTTGTTTAAATGTGGGTGAGATTGGATGAACTCTGTCCTGGTTGAAAGTAAACAACAGCTGTGCTGGAAAATACAGGTGTCGGAAAGGAATGTTTTGGGTTCGGTACACATTAAAGGGATAGTTCGCCTCGAAATGTCATCATTCACTCGCACTCCTATTATTCCAAACCTGTATGACTGACTTCTTACTGATCTAATGAAACACAAAAAGAGAACGTTTAGAGAACTGCACAACTAGCTTTTTTTCTGGATCGCAAACAAGTGGTCCATATGACCAAATTAAACCATAATAATACAAATTTGATGTAAAATCTCATGGTTTCATATATAGTGGGGAACTGGGGAGGCTGATCAGCATGAAACTGGTTCCCTCGAGAAAAAAAAGAAAGGGATTTTTTTTGTACAGTAGGCTTCTGGATTCTGCAAAAAAAAAACCTGTTATTAATTTTGAAGCCTAAATAAAAACGCCAGAACTTAAAAGCTAAACGTAGGCTATAAATGAACTGCAGCACCACAATCGCTCGCCTTCAATGCCACCACAACCACGCTCCGACAACTTTTTCAAAGCTCGTTTCTCATTGGTTCCCACTTTTTTGGGAACAGGAATGCTCTAAAACGGCAGCTTTGCCAGACTACCTTTGCTCGTGAAATAAAATGTAGCGTCACAGGAAGTATGGGCGGGCCCAGGCTAGTGTGAACCCTGAGTCTCTGGATCAGTAGGAAAGTGTCTGCACGCTTTTACGATGTGAGGGACAAATCCTAATTATTCACTGAGATAACGGACAGCTTTTCACAAATGTTGCGGATGAACTTGTTTTGGACCCTAGATCAATAGTAATTTGATACATGACATTTCAAATGTTAAATACTTGAAAAATCAAGACATCAGGAGGTATCAGCAGCTCTGCCAAAGAAAATCGACCAACCTGTAAATTTTAGGTGAGGTAACTTAATATTTTGTAGCCTTATAAGGTGTGATGGCTATTAATGTTGTGGGAGTAATGTTGTGTAAGATGGTGTGAAAGGTGCATTTCTGATTAATGTTTTTCAAATGGAAATCAAGTAACGTCTTCCCTCTGCATTTCCATGAGAAACTCTCTCAGACTCAGTAACTGGCTCAATTTTTTTGTGGTTTCCAACTCATCTTAGAGGAAAATTCAATATCATCGCTTTGAGATAGAATGACTTTCACTTTTGACCACTGTGGAAGACTGCGATAAGCTGCAGAAAACTCAAAGAGGAAGAATGCTTTGTGAAATGAAAGAGCGGCCAAGAGATTGTTGGTTGCTGACTTAAAAAAAAAAAAGGAATGGTTCACCAAGAAATAAAAATGTAAAATAAAATACTTTTCCCTCAAATGTAAGATTTGGAGAAATGTAGCATTACATTCCACTGGATAAATCAATATTATGGGCAGAGGACTCAATATTATAAATACTATGGATAGAGACCCATTTACTACAGAGGATTGGTGAGCAAGTGATGTACAGTTTTCCAGATCTGTACCCTTAAAGAAACAGACTCATCTACTTCTTTGGAGGTGTATACAGGGAGTGCAGAATTATTAGGCAAATGAGTATTTTGTCCACATCATCCTCTTCATGCATGTTGTCTTACTCC
>JAUMHG010000056.1:5302853-5315946 GCA_032359395.1 Enteromius anoplus
CGAACTAGTTGAAACGAACCAAAATGCAGTCATGTGACAACATCTACATCACTCGTTGGCCAGATGTGCCATTAAACTGGAAGTGCACGGCCATCACCAACATATACTAATTACTGTATGCATATTGCACAACACATCAGGATGTTGAAACTTTTCATGCATGTTCATGACCCTAAATGAGGAAAAGTTACAAAATTTAAAGAAAAACAAAAAACAAAAACAGGTTTATTAGTATTTCAAAAAGATTGAAAAAAGACATGATAGCTAATTTTTACCATCATGACAAAGTATTTGTTTGTATTGAAATGACTGGGAACATTCTACTTTTTTCTTCATAGGATAGAAAAAACCTAAAATAACAAAATATAACCAAGATATGTTATAACTTTGGTTCTGTAGAGTGGCCTTAGAACAGGGTTCCTCAGATCTTACCCTGGAGGTCAGGTGTGTATGATCAGGGTTAGATCCAAACTCTGCAGTGCATCGGACCTCCAGGGTAAGATTTGAGGAACCCTGCCTTAGAACATAAAAATGTGCGAAAACTCACAAAATTTTAAGAAAAACTAAGTTTAAGTTTATTAGTATTTCAAAAAGATTGAAAAAATAAATGGTAGCTATTTTTTTCCATTTTTGGCTGACAAAATATTTTTTTGTATTGAAATGACTGGGAAAATGCTACTATTTTTGCTTCATAGGGTAGTAAAAGGCTAAAATAATGAGATTTAAGCAAGATATGTTGGGTCTTTAGAGTAGCCTTAAAATATAAAAATGTGCGGGTCAAATTGACCCTGTAACAGTACGCACGTAAATATTTTTTTTGTTTTGGGCATTTCAAAACACATCAGCGAGTTGAAACTTTGCATGCATGTTCATGACCATTAAATTGGGAAAAGTCAAAAAATGTCCAGAAAAAATACATAAGTTGACTGATATTTCCAACAGCTCAAAAATCAAAAAGGGTCAAATTGACCCGGAACAGTACATGAGGGTTTTAAGCAACAAAATATAGTTTATTTTTGTTCCACCAAGTCCAACAGACCAGTGCAATATTGCCATTAAGTGTAGCAATAGGATATTTAGAAATATAGTAACCTACATTTCAGAAATTCAGGAACCCTATAGGTAGATAGACCAACAACGGCTGTGTGTAGTATATACGGCTCAATCACGCACTTGATGGCATTTACCGCTGATTACAGGACCGGCTTTACTGACAAAACGATCTGGACCGGCGCATCCCTACTTTCAAGTACATTCAGAACATTAGAAACGCTAGTTGGTGCTCCAGTATAATCGGTCCGCTGAAACTCATCCACTGAGAAACGTTCCGCGGTGCAAAAATAAGTGCGAGTAAAATGCGTAAAAAAATTACTGTAACACATTATTTTTGTGTAATTACTTAATCTAAATTAACGCGTTAAAGTCCCGGCCCTAGTTTTAACATAAGTCTCTTATGCTCACAAAAACTGCATTTAGTTTAATAAAAAGACTTAAGACTTCAGCATCACAAGATCTTTTCGAAATAACTCTTGATTTGCTGCGCAAGAAACTTTTCTGATTATTAACAATGTTGGCAAGAGTTGTGCTGCTTCATATTTGTCTGGAATCTGATACATTTTAAAATGATCCTTCTGCAGAATTCAGGCAAACAACATTTATTTGAAACAGAAAAGTTTTAATTATAAATGTCTTTTCAATTTAATATGGCCTTGCTGGATAAACATACTGCTGAATATCCAACATGTGATCAGTAAAGACTTGAAGGTTTACTATACAGTAAATGATTCTGCAGAAATCCATGTAGTGTTTTCACAGTATAACTGAGTTGACAGTTACTCTTTGACCTTGTTCACATGCTAGACAATGATTGTGATGTGATACATTTACAGGCTTATAATTGTATCTGGTATATGTACTGCAAATATGTACTGAAAAAAAATTCATGGATTAATAAATTGATAAATGATAGTGAAATGTTTTCATATAAAAGACAACAAATAAAAATAAAAAGTTCTATGTTGTATTATAAAGAAAAATGTATGAAATGTCTACATGTATGTTGTGAAAAAGCTACTTGATGATTTAATGTCTTCTAAATTAATTTGTTTATTATAAGTTGAAGAAGATATAATATATACATATATTGGAGATGAGTACAAAAATTAGAAAATGTGCGAAAAAAAAGTTTATTAAAAATGTGTATTTATTATAAGTATATTGTAAATGTAATTTTTTTTTTTTCTAAAATCAATTATTTCTTATATATTGTGAGATGACATTAAGTTATAGATTAATTCGCTGTGACTTTGTACGGAAGAAATGCAATGAGAAATTCTTGAAACTTGCTGTCCAGTTGGAAGAAAGCTTTGGAGTGTCAGCCTACATAAACAAGGTGAAAAAAAAAAAAAAACAGGCACTGCCAAACAGAAATCTTTGGTCAAGAGACCTCAAAGAAAGGACAAGAAGACAGCAGGCAGAGAGGATGTGAGCTGCAGGATAGAAGTACAAAAACAAGGCATTTCTTGGTAACAGGAGTTCACAATCACCACGGAGACAATTAACGATTGTGACAGGTGAGGATCTATTTCTGCCGCTGCTGATGTCACATTTCATTTCACAAATGATCAGAGATTTTGATTGAGCAGAACAGCGAGACATCGGTATGAATAAAACATGCAGCGCTGCTCAATTCTAGCAATGTCACATAACAGTGATTCCCCCAATCAAAGATACACTGCAGACAAGGTTATGGCTTCAGGATTCGGGAAGATACCCCCCGGACTAAGCTACTGTTCATGATTTATGTTATTCATAACAAGCCACTCATATAGAGAAATGGGACAAACAACATTCAAAACCAACATAAATGTAATTTTGTTTTGGTGCTTTTTGATGTTGCGCTGATCAAAAGGGACAATAAAAGCATTCATATTTCTGCATAACATTTCTATTTCAAATAAAATATCACCGTTTCCACAACAAATATGAAGCAGAGCAGCTGTTTTCAACATTAATGATAATAATAAAATGTTTCTTGAGCAGAAAATCAGAAGGATCACATGACACTGAAGACTGGAGTAATAATGTGGAAAATTCAGCTTTGATCACAGGAATAAAATACATTTTAAAATGCATTCATATAAAAGCATTTTAAACTGTAATAATGTTTCACAGTTGGACTGTTTTTACTGTATGTTGCTCAAATAAATGCAGCCTTGGGGGACAGAAGTGACTTCTTTGAACAGCAGTGTATATTAATAAAGAATACACAGTGATTTTAAACTGATTTTCAGCTCCATCCATTGAATTGTAACCAATGAGAAAATATTTATTAGCATATCACACGCTATTTTACAGTATGTGTGCTTTTTTTGGTTGATTTAAAATGCAAAAAGAAAATCACAAAAAGTGCAAAAAACTGTGTGCCTCTTAGCAGGTGAAGACCTTTGAGAAATTACTTGATTGTACAATCTGTCGGGATGAGTAAAGACGACTTGCAAATGAGAATGGTACCTTTGTGGCAAGGACCTTAGTGATGAAGTTATGTGCAAACGTGTCTGTTTTGGGAAACTATAGATTATATAGATGTGGGACATGCAGAGCAGATGATTGTCTCTATCTTTGGGCACAGATTCATCTTCTCCAGGCTTAAAACGCAACAATAATGGAAGTGGAAAGCAAGAATTGATCTGTGTTAAAAGCCACTCGTGAGGCGAGGGTCCATTTGTCGGTGTAGAGGAGAGTAGCAGGTAAAAACGCTTCTGGAAAAGCTCCAGTGGACATTAACAGTGGAGAGCAGGTCTGACCATGACAGAAAATGCATCATTAGCCCGTAGTGTTTTTCTGAGACATTAGAAACAGCCAGTGACGTTCTCCACAAGAGCTCCTGCTGTTACACTGAAGCAAAGCCACTCAAAAATAATCTGTCATTTACTCTCCCTCATGCTTTTCCAAATTTGTTAAATTTTCTACACAAATAAGGATGTTCAGACGAATGTCCTGAGCTTTTCTTTTCTATGCAGTGAAGATAAAGGGGGTCTGGATAAAAGTACTTGTACACACAGCCCCATAACATGGCTCGTTTTAATGGGCGTGCTTTCATTACACCGGCTAAGTGTTTGCACAAAGAAAGAAGGCGGAGCTATTGCTGTGTGTTATTGTGACAGTGAAACTACTTGCTTCTGTCCAGTAAGTTATACTCATGTTTACTTTATACAAACAGCAAATAGAGATGTAAAGCACAAGCTAAAGGTGGATGGAGGTACAATAAATGATGTAGATTGTGTGCAGCCGCAAAGTTTCAATCATGTTGATCATTTAGAAACGTGCATATCAAATATAATACAGTAGTCTTTATAGGCTGCCAAGTTTGACTCATATGAGAGCAGCATGACGTCCTACAAAAAAAAAAAAGTAGATCCGTTTTGGCAAAGTGCTGCGAACATACCTGTGAAATGCTCTTCCTCTTATAACGGTCCAATAGAGTCAGGTCAGGTCATCTCCAAGCACTCCAAGTGAACTCTGACCTTACTCTTTCTCATGGTCTTGTTAGACCACCCGCCATTAACAGTTCAAAAACTGCAGGAGTCAAAGAGCTGAATCCCGGGGATCTAGAGATTTCACACAAACCTCAGAGGAATGAACCTCCTGATCCTGCAAGAAAAGGAAAGAGCTCTGTGGGAGCTGGGCAGACACTGGGGAAATACTGTGAGTCATTACAGTTTCTAGCATCTGTTTTAAAATTACATCAAATACGGAACAGAGGTAAATATTCTTACTGCATTTTCTTCAATAACAAAAAAAAAAAAAAAAAACACAAAAGCAAAACAGGGAGAAGAAGTCTATTAAAATGGCCAAACAATGGAGTAAAAAAGAAATCCCTCATTTTTACATTCGTTTAAAATTACAAAAGCCCTAGTGGCTTTTATATTAACTCCAATATTTAACATTTTGCCAGTATTTAATATTTAACTTAATGAAACATGCAGTAATTAGCGGTCGCAGTTTCATATGCAATATATGAATAACATACAAGATGTCTCTTGGGATATTATAATATTTATCTTTTGGGAATGCCTCAGAATACAATATCCTTGTTACAAAAATGTTATAATTATTTACAACAGCATCCACAAAAGTGATTATTTTAAATTGCTCGTGTAATCATTTTAAATGACTTAATCAATATGGCAATCAGTCTAAATTACACACTAAAGTAATTACTCTGTATCATGAATGCTGTAATGTAAAGTGGATTAGAGATACATCTCATTATAAGAGAGACGTTTCTGAAATAACAACCCAATATCTTATAAAACACTGTCACATTTTTTGGCAGGATGATTTTTTTACCTTCGTTTATGTCTTGGGCGAGATGCCTGGGAAACTGCGGCAGTCCCGTCCTACAGGTACACTCCGTTTGGATCTGTTCAAACAGAGAGTCAAAGCGTTCAACGTTAAATCTCTGCTGTACTGTAAATCCATACAGGCTTTAATGATGGCTTTTGTTATGAGATTGAGGGCTCTTGTTAATTGAACTTGCGAGCCAACATCTCAGTGTATTCTGTTCTCAAAATAAAAGCGTTTTTGGGCACTTCCTAATTTTACATCTCAACTTTGCTTACAGAAAGACATTTTCATTCAAAGTTTTGAAAATGCTATGTTTGCTTCAGACCTACTCTGCTCCACCTGAAATTTAAACGTCACTTCTTTACATTTTGTAACAGTGTTAAAGACGAAAATTAGGTTTCAAGCAACAAAATCAAAGATTTATTGGTAACACTTTATAATAACTACACGCTAATCATTGGTTAAGCATTAGTAAATAGTCAGTTCATCCTTTATAAAGCATTTTTCCAACACTAACAGTCAGTAAGCAGTTTATAAACACAGCTATAAATGCCTTGTTCTTGATTTAACAAGAATTTCTAAATGTACAAAAGAGATTTAAAAGGCCAGTTATCATTTCATGTTTTAGAAACTTTTAGTTATGGAATATTAAGGGAACGTTCCATTTGATAATTTTGCAAACACGGGAATGATGCTTTTGAATGTTCTCTAAATGTTCTGGATGATGTCCTACTGAAACATTCCAAGCAAAAAGTTCCAAAAATGGTGATTCTGTACTAACATTTTGAGAACATTATTTAAATACAGAGACCTTCGACTGAATATTCCACCATTACTGCAATTATGTTTGTTTTCAACTTCAAGAGACCCTTGCCAGAACGCTTTCCCTGTTAGATAGAAATGTACTGCCAACTTCCTGCAACAACCTATAAACTTTGAAATATTAATACATATAAATGCAAGATTTGATGAACTGCAAACTGCCTCAATCTGTTGAGTTTTTCTTATTGAGCGTGAGTGAGTCCTCACTTCGTTTGAACAGCCTGAAATATTCTCTACACCTTGGGCAATTTCTGTTGCGCTTTATTCATTTAAAACCTGTTTCACAGCATCAGAGCAAAGCTTTATTAAAACATCAAGAAACCGAAGTTCACTTGAAACATTGAAAACAAACCCTAGCAGACGAAAACGCTGCTGTCATGGAACCACAATGGAGGAAACTGATAAGTGCTCTCCAGCATTGATCGACTGTTCTTTTGGCTGCCAATGTCCATCGATCTAAACTTGAGGAAGAATCGGCAAAATGGGTGAATTCATTTCTGGAATTCTTGTCCTTGCTTAGATGGTCTCGGAGCAGTGTAAATGATCACAGCCAGGGATGATAAAAATGTTGTCAAACTGTATTATGAATAAAATATGTTATTTTACAGACTCCATAAGGAGAATGCATTCAGTATTAAGTGAGAAAAACTTGTTGCTTGGGTGTTTACAAATCATTTTGGCGCAATGGAGAACATCTGCCCTGCAATTATATGTAACTCTTAGAGAGTTTTGCAATGCATTGCCATTCTACAAGCCGATCGTGACATGCTTTTGTGACCTCCACAAAACTGGTATCTCATGGTGATGAAATACTTAATGAGTTTATATTAATTTGGTCGATGTCTGTAAATTTTCCCATCGCTAATCAGCGGTCTAGGTCTTTTTGGCAAAGCCGCTAGGCAGAGGACCAAATCTGCTGATTGGTTTGGCAGAGGTTCTTTAGTTTCAAGTGAGCTCAAGAGGAAGGTGTGATCACAGTCAGCTCACAACAAAATGACATCTGTGATGTCATTTCCTCCTGACTTCTTACAAGAAGTCAAATCAATCACAGCAACTGCAACAACAGAAGTAAGGAAAGAGAAAATGCTTTCCAAAAATACAATATAGTCGCAATAATAAAACATCAAATGATTTTATATATTATTTATAGTTCACCGAGGGCTCAGAAATACTAAATTATGTATCACTCTTTTATTACACTGAACAGATAAACAGAACAGTTAAAATCTTGAAGTAAAAATAAACCTTAAGATTTAAATACAAAAATAACACTGCTATTAATGCATGATCTTTTTTTCCATAAGAAACCCTCTATCCCTCTCATGCCAGTCTTTGTGTTGATCATTTGTGACATGTTTGTGTCATTTTTAGAAAATGTTTAGCATAGACTCAATCTCATTGATCAGGGTGAGCTAGCGCAGTCAGACAGTTTGTCTGTGTATCTGCCGAAAGCACGCCGTCGACGCCGACACGGCCACGGCACGCTGTGCTCAACTTTCCAGGAAATTGTTTTGGGAAACCATTTATCGTAAGACTTTGCATGTTGTGTTTAGATTCTGGCTTCATCTGCTTGACTGTACAAAATATACATCATCAATAAAGTGTTTACTAAATTTCATTCATTCATTTTCTCATTAGCAACAATTTCTATAGGCCGCAATAGGAAGGTCGGATCTGGTTGAATTTATAACCATCTAGGTGAGAGTGATTTCACCAAGTACAAGATGTTCCTGAATCAACATTCTTGCTGATCCTGGAACAACAATTGAATCATATATAATCATTTTTTAAGGAAATGATCAGGGTTAGACGCTTAAACACCCTCATCATTTTCCACTGATTTTAGGAATACATTTTGGGTAGGGACTGGGATAAGTCTACATTTTTGGACAGTAATGTTGATCTAGGAGTAACAAAAAATGACACCACTGTTTCACGATTGGCCAGATTCTCTGCATGACACCAATCACGTGTGTTTTATTTCAACCCTTTTCATTCCAGCAATGGCCACAAATCTGTGTTTTAAGAACATTAAAATATATCTTTACTGTAGTTGCAATGTGACGTTTATCTTAAAAAACTGATAAAAGCATAAATACTCCCACTTTATTATTATTTAAATAGGATATGATTATATTAAACTTTATTCTTGAACAGATGGAGCTCTATTTAGCAGTATGTAAAAAGTGTTTCTGTTGCCCATTTGAAATGTCTGTGTATTTGACAAATATTGCATTTAATTTACTTCATCTGTATATAGAGTATGCAAAGTAACGGGAGCAGAAAGTGTCCGACTTGACAAATCAAAGTTTATCATGGACCAACTTTGGCCAGCAGCTCTTTTGAGCATCTCTGCTTTAAAAATAGATGTTACTTGGCCATAAAAGCCCCTCATCTATCTGAATATACCTGAAGAACAGTTTTACTGTATGTTTAGCCAAAGACCTGCCAGGCAGACATATTGCATGTTCGTGTCTGACAAAGATGCTCGTTTAGAAAAAGTGCTGCGACATTCATCAGTGAAACCAGCCAGAGAAGCATTTGCTGTTACAGGGGATTTGCTCATGATTGATTCTTTGAGATGAGTGTGAGCCGTATGGCAGCATGGATGGCAATTTCGCCTCTGCCGTGGCACCTGCCCTGGGGATTACCATCATCCAGCGCTGTCAAAGACACTGAAGAGCTCTTAAAATACAAGTTACAGAACAACAAACTAAAAGACAAGAGCCGTCTGAGAGCGTGTGCTTACAGTTGTTGGCCCCAGTTAACTCTCTTATGGCTTTTAGTTCACATCTGTTAGCTTTGAGGCCATCTATATGTTAATGTTCTTCTTAAAGTTGACCAAATTAAATTTCAGTAGCCAAACCCCCATTTACGGAGGCTAAAGGTTTGTTTGTGTGTGTTTGTGTGTGTGCGTCCTTGAAAAGATGCATTGGCAGGCTAAGATTGGGGTATATCTCGGCACTGGATGAATTGGAAATGATCCAAAAGAAAATTGAATTTGCAGGCAGAATGAGGGGGCAGGTGAGGGGAATGGCCGAGTTCCCATAATGCATCACTTCTACTGCAGTAGGGATCTATGCCATGGCTAATGCAAAACATTTAAAATGCTTATCGAAGTGGATCCAGGCGATATACATCAACTACACTTTGCTTCTCCAACTGATTTTACAGTGACATTAAGGTATGACGACGTACTTCGGTGGGCCGTTAGAGGCCCATTTGATCATTCCAGCCATGTGATTTGACAGCAAAGTTGGTTTTGATTTAGTTACTTATGGATTTGTTCTTCTTTGAAAGATACACATCAAGGTCAAGAGTCTAATTTTGCCGGAACGCTCAAAGCGTTTCATTAACATGGTAACTCAGTTACGGGCCGAAATGATCCGTCTTCTCACTGTCGGCTTTGCCTTCTTGCTGTTGATGGACGTTGGACTTGTGACATAGTCATCACTCAACGCCTGACGTATCGCTGGCGGCAAGCACAATGCTGCCTGCCGTTCATCACCGCAACAACCTCAGTGGCCTTTCCTCAGCTAAAGGGACGCTTGTGTCACAGGGCTGCTTTTATTAACACTAATAGATTTAGACTTTTTTTCTTTTTATCATACAAAGGTTGTATTAAAACCTACTCTTGAAAAACTTGTTGTTTTTTTTTTGCATCCGTCATTTTTGATTAAATGACCTGAATTCTGGAAATGTTGGGATGTTTTTTCATTTACACAATAGAACATATTTAGCACAACACATGTTTCATTAAGAATTCTTACACTTTTATCCAGTAAATGAGCTCATTTTAAATTTGATGTCTGCTACAGGTCTCAAAAAAGTTGACACGGTGTCAACAAATGCCTGAAAAATTGGACAAAATCAGCTGGGAGAACATCTAGCAACTAATTACTGTAGGTCAATTGACATCAGGTCTGTAAGGTGATTACCTATAAAAGGGACGTCTTAGAGAGGCAGAGTCTCTCAGAAGTAAAGATGGGCTGAGACTCTCCAGTCTGTGAAAGAGTGCGTAAAAGGATTGTGGAACAGTTTCTTAGTGGAAATCTGAAAAGGCTTTGCAAATCTCATCATCTACAGAGCATAATATCATCCAATGATTCAGAGAAACTGGTGAAATCCCTTTGTGTAAGGGACAAGGACGAATGTCTTTGTTGGATGTCTGTGGTCTTTAGCGCTCAGACGACTTTGCATCACTCATCGGTATGATTCTGTCATTGATATTACTAAATGGGCCCAGGAATACTTCCAGAAACCACTGATTGTAAACACAATGTGTGCCTTCTGCAGATGCCAACTAAAGCTCTATCATACAAAAAGGAAGCCATATGTGAACATGGTCTAGAAGCGCAGTCATATCCTGTGGGCCATGGCTCATTTAAAATAGACTGCTTCAAAGTGGACAAGTGTTTTATGGTCACACAAGTCCAAATTTGACATTCTTGTTGGAAATCATGGACACTGTGTGGCTAAAGAGGTAGACCTTCCAGTGTGTTATCAGCGCTCAGTTCAAAAGCCAGCATCTCTGATGGTATGGGGCTGCATAAGTGCATACAATATGGGCAGCTTGCATGTGTTGGAAGGCACTATGAATGCTGAAAGGTATATAAAGGTTTTACAGCAACATACTGTATGCTCCCCTTCAGATGACGTCTATTTCAGGGAAGGCCTTGTGTTTTTTATCAGATACTGCAGCTATTACAACAGCATGGCTTTGTAGTTTTTAATTAATTAATTAATTTAATTAACTAAGTACACAAAAAAATAATCATAATCAGGGGCTGTAAAGTAATTGTACTTAATTTGAAGATAGTGTATATATGAAATAATTAAATATAAAAAAATCCCTAATCTTTAGACCAGAAGAAAACAAAAGTTGATTTTACATAATGAAAAAAAAAACCATCTAATTAACCTTTTAACCTTAATACAAAAATATGATGCTACTTGCTAAAATATTGTTTATACGATGGCTTTCCATCACAGTATACAAAAAAAAAAATACTTCAGCAAGTGATTCCAGTAGCCCTCAGTAAGTCCAGGGTGCGTGGTTGGATCCACGTCCAGGGGGTGGAAATGGGTGGATTCAGTAATCAAAGGGTGGAGTCTGGTAGATTTACGTATACAGTATGTAAGGTGGGAGGAGTTAGATCTAGATCTTACCATGTCTCTTGGACCTTGTATTCTGCAGCGAGGCCCATCTCATTGATTTGCTCAGGTTTTTTATGAAGCGAGCCGGTTATAACATACTAAATATGACCATATTTTTAAATTGAATAAAATACAATATACAAATATATTCAAGTGAGGGTAAGAGATTTCAGGAAGCCAGTGTTGATATTTGAAATCAACAAAACAAACACGCCCCCTACCCCAAAAGGGTCTCACCCTTGATAGCTCCGCCACATACGTAGCCTATTCAACCCAGGCAACAATTAGTTAAGTGAGATAAAGCAGAACCACATGGACTTGGTGTTATTCACCTATCGAGAAGAACCAAACCAATCTCGGTGTCCGGTCACAGTCCTTCCGTTCCTTGAGTTCTCAAGCTGAAACAATATTTACATGGGTTCTACTTGCCTTTTCGTTCCGCAGACATTTTCCTCTTTTGTTTTTTTTTAATCTTTCTGTCGCTCGGGTGTTCACTAAATGCACTCTTTTCCAAATCACAAATAGTCACTCCCCTTACTGCTGATTGGCTGCAAGTTTGTTTCGGCACTCTGCCCAGTTTTCTAAAGCATTTTTGAAAAATCGCTTACCCTGCTTTTAATGGGGTTTCTAGACGCCTACAAGTCCAAAGGTGCTCACGGTTGAAGAACCACCACAAATGTGCAAATACCAAAATGTTTTGAACACACATCAGATTTCAGACTCCTAATTAATGCAACAATTTTGCACTAACTATGACAGGGTTGAGTAGTTCAGTATATAACAGGTGTCTCTGAGAACCAGATCTCAAAACCTGAGTCAGCAGCTTATCTGAATCTTAACTGGAAAAGCAACTCAACAAAGCTTTCCTAAACACCCCAAAGGTGTCTAATCTAGGTCAACTATTGCCTGAAAGATTGTGAGGGTCTGTTTCTGTTGATTTCAGATGTAGGACGGAAGCAGACACTCTTCAGGATGTTCTCTCATCTTTAGCTGAACGATGAACCTGCCAGGGGTCCTAAAATATGAAAAAAAATGAAGTAAATAAAAAATAAAATAAATATTTCAACTAGTGATTTTCTCTGGGGAATGACCACTCTTTTTCATCAACTTGAAAGTACTACAAAAGTAGGTTATTTCAGCTCAATTTAATGATGTTACTCAAATTAATATATAAAATGATGAAAAACTAATTAATAACGAACCCTCAATTTATGTAATTAAAATACTGTTTAATTAAGTTTTGTGGAAATTTAGTTTACTTTCACTAAGGTATACATGTCTGGCTTGATATCATTGCATTTACTTAAGTTAAAGTGTAAGTATAATTTCTCTGCACTTCTGGCACTTAATGTTTGCTAACAAATGTTATATACATGCGGACCAAAAAGTGGATCAGATAATTACAAAATAACAAAATTAAATATATCTATTTATCTTAATAATAATAATGTATCTATTTTTTTTCTAAAATAAAATAACATTTTATCAAAGTTTTCCTAAGACAAGAGCAAATTTAGATTTTATGTTTTAGGACAACTTTAATAAACGTTTTTGATCTACTTCAAAAATATATACACTCAACAAAAATATAAATGCAACACCTTTGTTTCTGCTCCGATTTTTCATGAGATGGACTTAAGATCTTAAATTCATTCCAGATACACAATATTACCATTTCTCTCAAACATATGAGCACTTCTGCTTTGCTGAGATAATCCATCCCACCTCACAGGTGTGCCACATCAAGATGCTGATCTGACATCAT
>JAUMHG010000056.1:5335047-5347500 GCA_032359395.1 Enteromius anoplus
AGTCCATCTCATGAAAAATCGGAGCAGAAACAAAAGTGTTGCGTTTATATTTTTGTTGAGTGTATATATATATATATTGCTTTATATATTACTACTTAATCTTAAATTAAAATAAAATTTGAAAAAGGCCCATTTAAAATGTTAGCCCATTTTATATTAATTATGCTGTGCAGGTTTTTGTTGACATTACAATGTGAAGGTGATTTATGAGGACACTCTTTGTCTCTTTAATTAAAAAGCCTTTTTTAAATCTAAAAATCTTTCCATGTGAAGGATTTATATATGATTTGAGTGTGGTATAAAAAAGATTACTCCAATAAAAAATCTTCATAAACCATACAACCAAGATGTACAGTATGTGTGATCAAACACACACACAACACATGTAACAAGGCTGCATAATTGTAATAAGTCTGTGGTGCCTTTAAATGCAGCCTACAGGTACAAAGAGCTAAAGTATCACTACTGTCCTTCACTGACGCCTTTAATTATTAAGTTATGCAGGATAAAATTGAAATACTACAGAAAGACATATGGCATGCTGACATGACCTTCCTTTCCAAGAATAAGAGCAATAACCAACGTCGAAATGAAAAGATTTCAATAAAAAAAACTCCCAGTCACCAAGTTCCCAGCTTCATTATGACCACAAAAGCATCTGCTCTCAGAAAAATCTCAGAGATGACACAGTAGTGTTTATCAGTCCTGCGAAAGGTGGCTCTTTTCCAAAAGAAGGGGACGTCTTTGACGGCGGGGCTTCTGGGAAACGCCTGAATGCCTCCGTTTTGCATGTGAATGATCAACTGTCAGGTTGCAATTGGTAAAAAGGTTAGCGCTGCCCGATCTTGTCAAAAAAAAAACGAAGCAGCCGTCTGACAGAATGAGCAGAGAACCGCTGCTCTTTCTCGTGCCGATATCTGAATACACATGCCGGCCCGACGCGGCTCTTGTCATACAGCAGACTGTTATCTACCAGCGTTCACCGTAGCTCTCTGTAAAGCTATTGTCTCTCAAAACCTGAATTACCGCTAACTCCTCTAAATATGCCCGTGCTCATGACTTATGCATGCCATCCGAAGCCTCTAATGCTTATAAATCTGAACGTTGTTAGGCTCAAAACGCGCCGTGCATTTAATGTGCGCAACTGCGGTGGCGACGAGGCTAATTTGTTTGCCACTGAAGGTCTGCGGATGGATTCTGAAAGTTCATTCGCGTGATGTCTGTCCGTAAGTTTGCTTTGAGAGTGAATATCTGTCTGTGCGCAGTGACACAGCTAGAATATGAAGTTTCAAATGTCTTAATAGAGACGCGATTAAAAGAAACAATATTTAACATGCTAAGCATCAAACTCATAGACCATCAGTGGGAGGAAAAGTCAGACCTAGCCTTCAGTCCCTGCTAATCAGAGAGAGAGAGAGAGAGAGAGAGAGATGAAGACGGAGGAACAGAAGGAAGAGAGAAACATCTGTGTCTTTGTTGCATTCATTTAAAAGCCAGCCGCACGTCTTCCCGCGTCCTGATGAAATGATAGCGCGTGTGCAGATGCAGCAGTTTGAATAAACAGACAATAAATGATTGCAGAAAAAGTTCAGTCTTGTAGGGTGTCTTCACACACGGGACCGCATTCATTAGACACCAGCAGAATTAGCGTGTAAATCATTTGTAAAACAATGATTTGCATAAAGTAATTTATGTTCAATTGGATTTACGCTGCTTGAGCTTCATGAACAAGGCCCTTGGTTTGTTCGAGGGCTCTCAGAGCGGTTATCGTGGATTTTGGAATAAATGTGAACTAGATAACTTGAGATCTTGGGGTATGGTGCAGTTTGTTTCTAACATTCATTGTGAATGGAAAGCTGTAGCTGTTTAGCTTTATCATCAAATTATCATCTCTGCACAAGGCAATATTATGGATAGAGGAGTCATATTTTAGCCTGTAGCAACGGTTTGAAGTTAAAATTTGTTTCTCACAAACATGCAGCTCTTCATTTTGCAAGACATTTATTGATTGACTGGAGTCATGTGGATTATTTGTGATGTGTTTATTAAACGTATTCACTGCCGAGAATCCATTGCAAATGATGTAATAGTATACATTTCTCATGAGTCTGATGGCCTGAGGGTGAGTAAATTTTCAGCAGTTTTTTTTTTACTACTCCCTTAAATCATAAAACGCTTACTAAAAGTTACTTTTTTGTACCTCAATGTCATGTTACTGTCACCTTATGTTGGTGAGGAATTATTAATTTTATATTTTTATTTTTATTTTGAATGAGGTGTTTACGAACAAGGTATGATATGCAAAAGTTTACAAAAGGTAGCTTATGATATAACCTACCTAATGTAAACAGTATACCTAATGATATACCAAAGGTATATGATATACATTATACGTTATCGTTACGGGGGAGACGAGGCCGTGTGGATCCATGTGCAGTTATTTCATTGGTAAGCGGGGTCAAACCGGAAGGTCAATACAATAGCAAACAGGAGTGGAGGAGGCTAAAAACAGAGTCCTAAGGCTAGCGAGGGTCGGTCGATCAGCAAACAGAGTCCAAAAGGGGCAAGACAGAGCAATAATGAAAGGCAAGGCTGAGGTTGGAACACAAACAAAGAACAGTGTAAGAACTAGGGATGCAACGGTTTTCGGTTCTTTATCGAACCGTTCGTGAACCGCGATATTTCGGTAGCCTATTTGAGGCATTAAACTATCATTTTAATTAAAATGGACATTTTCACATAGACAATCAGGCGATGGTCAGAAATTCTCAAAACTAGTGATGGGTCGTTCTTGAACGATTCGTTCATTTCGAACGAATCTTTAGTTTGACTAGGGAAGAACAAGTCATCTCGTGGAAGTGATTCGTTCAGTCACGCATGGCTCAGGCTGCATAGGTTAAGCTTATGGGGCTGTCACGTGATGAACAAACGACTCGAAAAAACCCGAAGACTCGAGAGACGAACGAATCAATTCTGTTTCTGGCTCAGGCTGCATAGGTTAACATTTCAGCAGCAAAATTATTCCAGAACTTTACGACGCGAGTAGTTTCTAATTTGGTTGGACTGTAGGGTTAAAAACAGAAAGATATTTCAACTGTATAGACCACAGCCGTAGCTAAAATTATAATTAAATACCTTAAATTAATGTTAATATTATTATTATTAAATAACAATAATTAATATTATTTTACAATTTATATAAATTAGTTTTTTTCTTTTATTATTATTATTATTATTATTTTTTTTTTTACAATTTATTATAATTATTTTATTATTATTATTAATTATTATTGTAAGAACAGTGTGTGTTATTCTTATATACCGAACATATGCAATTCTACTGTAGTTCTTTTTATTATTTTAACATTTAGTTTTTATGTGCTCTGGATCCATAAAACAACAGTAAGGCTGTACTAAGATGGACCAAAACACCTGCTAGCAACTAACAATACCTGCCAGTCTCTAGCGATTCAATCACTGTCGGTGATGAAGTCAGTGTGAACGTCCCTTTAGAGGGAGGATTTTCAATCAAACCGTTCATTTCTGAACTCTGAATGGAATGAGTACATTTCTACATTTCCATTAGTTCCAAATGGAAAGTTATCAAGGTTTTAATCCCAACAAAGTGATCTCTGTTCGGCCTTCTATTGACATCAAACAGAAGAGCTGGATTTTCATCACAAATCAACACTTCACCATCGACTTTCACTCATAAGCGACTGCTTCTAACTGCCACAGTGGTTTTCCACGGTGAGCTGAAAATTACATCAGCATCTGCTGAAAATCTCATTGTTTCTGTTCACACCGCCAATAACTTTCATTGTTATAAACCCGTCAGGACAACGAATTTAAACCAGGCCGACACATTCTCACCCCTGCGGTCTCTGCCCAGCGGCTGAGCGATTCCTTCACATCTCGCTACGGCGGTGAGGTGCTTTGACAGGTAATCAACTGTAATTTCATGCACTGCATTATTGCGGCCAGGATGTAACAACTGTGGCCACTTCCTGCAGAGCACCTGCAAGCGGTGAGCCGAGGATTAGCCCACTGCCGATGAGGAGAGAGAGATGGGGTAGGGTGAACAAAGGCATGTGAATTAGGAGAAGGAAACATGAGGTGAAATGGAAGGAGAAGAAGCACTAGAGATGGTGTCAGACTAATCTCAGCCTCAGATGGCATGTCCGTGGACCATTCACAGACCCCCTGACATGGGCTGCTCTCAAAAATGCCAAGAGCTGACTAAAATTACCTGTTCCAATCAGGCCAGAAATATCCAAGAGACTGGACTTTGCAGAAATAGTGAACCTGTGCCTACTCAGTTGAGTAAATCATATTCACACTGCAGCTACTGAGCACTGGTGACCATTAGCACAGAAAAATATCACAGAGCAGATCGGTTTAATTCCATGCTACAATAAAAAGTAGTGTGCAAAGTACAAAATTAGAGAACCATTAAAAAATACTTGATTTTTTTCTAAAATATTGTTCATCTTCAATGGGAATATTAGCTGTAAACCACTGTTCTACTGACATGTTCGGCATTTCAACAAAAACCTACACACTGATTGAAAGTAGAGAACAGTAACCACTGTAGCACGAAAGAAGATTGCAAGTACAGTTTTTACCCTGTCATTAATCTGTAGGAAGTGTAGCGACCGTTGCATGGAATGACTTCCGCACGACTCTTCTGCTCTGGTGCAAGCTTGGTCTACTTTTTCAGTCTCTTCAACAGTTTGGTGACTGCAGTGTGATTCTTAACAACTTTGCTGCCAAGAATTTTCCAGAGATGTTTTTAATCTGATTTAGAACAGGACTCTGGGCTGGCCATTTCATTATTTTGATATTCTTAGCTGAAGGGTTTTTTCATCGTGTGACAGGGGCATTGTCCTGCATTGAAATTGCAGATTGCAGGCTGTTTGGGAAATGCTGGCAGGGGAGGAACTGCATGTCATTTGCATTCACTCTGATATGTACAGTAGCTGCATAAGAGGTCCGACTCCTGCTGCAGAAAACATCCTCCAAACCATGACACTTCATTGACTTCTGTACACACTTGGGCTTCAGTCTTTCCTCAGTTTCACATCAAACAAAATGTTTCCCATCAGACCCAGATAAATGAATCTTGATCTCATCACTGAAGTGAAGTTTGGAACAGTTCTCTCTCAACAGCAAAGGTGAGCATAGCTTTGTGATCTTTTCTGCTGATGAGAGATTTGGTGACTGCAGAGTTGGCTTTCAGTCCAAATTCTCTTGACACTGTACGTCAAGACTGATCCTGTTTAGCACTGTCCTGGCAAGCAGTTCCGGCTGCAGTGCTGAACCGCAGTCACAATCTCTGCATTGTCCTGTCCTCTTGTGCCTTTGTTTTTCATGGACGACCAGTCTTTTGGGGGTATTGAAATAATAAGTGATATTGTGAAGATGCAGTATTCTAGAAATCACAGATTCAGAATTATCCACTTCTTTACTGGTTGCTGTTGGCCTTCTTCTGGACAACTTGCTGTCTAAGGATTTTGGTCACTTTAGAACAGCTCAACATTTCAGTCAGTGAAAATTAAAAAGTTAGGCAACCAGTTAAATTGTGTTTGTCAGCTAATTAAGGAAATTAGCATGAGGTGCCATATTAGCAACAATAACTGGAAGGTATCTGTAGTGTGTATATACAGTATATCTGCTGATGAGAAGTTTAGTGACTGCAGAATATATTATAATTATTTTGTATGACCAAAATAATTTCTTTGGTAAATCATAAAAATTCAACTTTTAGGTTATAGTTATCATTTACCAAAGCATAATTTCTTTCATATTTGGCAAATAGGCTTTCATATTCTCATTTCTGATCACTGACTTTCTACTGCAAAATAAGATTTAAAAAAAATTAATAGAGGTTTGGACTTGCATATAGTCAACTTACACATAAAAGTTAAAGTGATATATCTACTGTACGGTTGAGCTTTGATAGAGAACACATCTATCAAAAGAAAGCAATCTTTTTTTTACAGTTAAATTGCCCCATCTCTGCGTCTGCTGATGTCATGAGGGGTTTAGGCACTTCCAGTTTTCAAGTGACAGCAGCAGTTTACAAACTTCAGTCAGTCACACAGAAGAAATAGCGCTGCCGGTCACTCATCAGATAATAGGGTCAAACTAGCAATCACAGAGGGATGAAGCCATTAATATTGTTGTGAATAGGGTAAGATGTAAATAATAGAAATATAACACAACATTTAAGAAATGTTTTGTTTAGCATAATGTTTATTTAGAATAATTATGCAAAATAATGCATGACCATATGTATATAAAATACATAATATAGCATATGTATTGCAATACAGCTAGTAGGCCTATTATGCAGAAACTAAAAAATATATTTTTTATCTTTGTGGACCCTGAAGGTTAAGAAATGTGTCCAAGATACTAATGAAGTAAAAAAAAAAAAAAATGTAACACTTTATAATAACTCCACACTATGACTGATTAATCATTAGTTAGCATTTATTTCATCTTTTATAAACCGTTGTTACAACATTATTATGCATGCCTTGTTCTTGAACATATATAATGTTTAATAATTGTATTTCATACTTAATTAATGAACAGTTTATCATTTTTTAAATAATTACGTTAGTTACAAACCAGTTATTAAGGAGTTGTCAGTGTTCAATGAAACCATTTAGAAAGTCTAAGTAAATGATTTATAAATTATTTAAATTTACATGAATAAATCATTTAGACACATGCTGTTAATTGTGTTAATAATTGCTTTATTATCACATGTTCCTGCTGTAATTCATGATTTAGTCAGGTAGTTACAGTATAAAGCATTTAGTAGTTGCCAGACGTCTGTTTTTGTGAGCTCATCTAAAGTGAGGACTAGTTATACCTTGTAAAGCATTTATAAAGAAGATGTAAAGGCTAATTAACGTTTAACAGAAAAGTTAAAAGCAAACCTTCAATTTCATAGACAAAAAATGAAAGTGTACAGTTGTACAGTTTCATATTTTTTTGCATCTTGAAATTAATAGATTTGTATCCCTCTGTTTTGTGTTTGTTTATTTGGCTATTTATTAGATGTCTACTAATAAGAATTTTAAGATAAATATATTTTCATTAGCTCCTTTTAGGTTAAAGGGTTAAACAAGACTAGATTTAAAGACTGAAGACCAAACGAAGGAAACATTGCAGATCTTGGTGAGAGTTTAAGAATCAAGGAAACTCCAGCAGGTTGTGAGCTCTGAGGTCAGACCCAGCAGGTGTGTTCTGATTGGACGAGAGCGACAGCAGACTTCATTTAGAGCTGACCTCTGACACACACACAGCCGTCAAAACACATCAGAGAACACACTGATTTTAAGAGAACATTTCTTTTTTACATGACCTGTGGCCATAACCTGCATAAAACTACATGATGAAATGTTTCTTGATCATCAAATCAACATATAAGAATGATTTCTGATCATGTGATTTCAAAGACTGCAGTAATGATGCTGAAAATTCAGCTTTGCATCACAGGAATGAATTAAACTTTATATTATATTACAATAGAAAGAAGCGGTTTATAAATTTAAATAATATTTCACAACATTGCTCTATTTTAATCAACAAAATCTTTGTGAGCATAAGACACTTCTTTCAAAACCAAAACAAATAAAAATCTAACCAGACCTCTAGAAAGAGTAATATACCAGGTTATGTCTGCATTTGTCATTGTTTTCCCCTATCAAAACATACCTGTGACCTGTTTTATGGGCTTTGACCCACTAGTTGTGAAGCGCTGATATTGAACATAAACACACTCTTGCGTCTGTGGCTCAGGATGGATTTGGTGTGGAGGGGAAAGCGATTGTGTCTTTGCCGTTTTGAGATGGAGTTTTTTTTGTCAGGGCTTTTGAAAGCAAACACGAAAGGATTGCCCGCAAAACACGACAAGCGGCAGCCAATAAAGCGGCAAGCTTTAAGAGCATCTCATCTCATCTCTCTTTCACTCTTAGACTCTTTTCATTTCAGATAGTGGTGTGTAATTCTTTTTTCTCTGGAGTATTCATGGTATGTCTCATTTGTTAGTCTCCATGGCCACAGCGAGCGGATGGAGGCTCTTTATTAGACAGAAGCTGACGGTGACTCGGAGATGAACCCTTGAATGAATGTATGTCTGCATTGCAGGAAAAGAATCCAAGACATTGAAACACGATACAGTGAATTTCTTCTTATTTCAATGAACAAAGAGTGAATTAAAGAGCTATTGTAGTCTCTGTCAGTCTTAAAAATAAAGGCTTTTCACTTGTTCTTTAAGTTCCGCAGAGAACTTAAAAGAAAATACATTTATATTAATACCATTATTAATAATTTTATTTAATGAGGATGTATTAAATGAATCAAAAGTTAGTGACTAATGTTTATAAAGACAATGAGTGAATCTCCATTTTGGAGGAATGTACAGGGTTGTTTTGCTGTAGTAAAATAAAAAATGTAGTAAAAATGAATTTTAAAGAAAAAAATTACATTTTTATAGAAAAAAGTGTAGTTTCTACAATGGTGACGTCTGTGTAAATACATTATGCTGGATCAAAAAGTCAGGAAACCCATCATTTTGTAGCATATACTGTAGGATATGTAATTTCATGCCAATTTTAGAAATAGATACTTGTCCACAGCAGAAAATTGCACTTAGAAAGTAAAAAAAGAAAAAAAAGCCATGCAAGCAGTGAGAGAGAAAAAATCTCTGTTTGCTGATTGCAAGAAAATAAACTCTAACAAATCCAGCAATTGCTTCTGGTCTCATATAAACCTCTTCACACTTCTTACACTATGTAAAAAAAAAAAAAAGAGCTGAGAACACTAAAGATCATGATGAAGCTGTTTATGGCAGCATAGCATGACAATGAAGTTGCTCATGTTGGAACTAGTGATGGGTCGTTCTTGAACAATTCGTTCATTTTGAACTTCAATATAAATTTCTTTTCTTCATTTTGCATTTGTGCAACATCCTATAGTTTCTGTATTGGAATTATTGAGCAGGCAAGTGCCAGGTGGTCACGTGACAAAAGAATGAACGACTCGAACTCGAAGACTTGAGAGATGAACTAATCAATTCTAGCTCGGGCTGCATAGGTTAAGCTTATTGGGCTGTCACGTGATGAAGGAACGACTCGAAAAACCCGAAGACTTGTCAGATAAGAGGTGAGGTGAGCGAATCATGGATTAAAGTCCCAGGTAAACAATGAATTAGTCTTTTCTGTTTCTTATAGCATTGTAGTTTTGTCCTGTTTGCAGTGTGATCAACGTTTGTGTAAGCAGTAGATGTGTTAGGGAGGTAATAGGTCACATTTTAATTATATTTTACTAATATGAACGAAATGAAAGAGATGACTCGAAAAGAAATTTGTTAATTTTGCTGAACGAGACTCAAAGGTCATTTAGAGCTGACCTCTGACACACACACAGCCATCAGTCAAAACACATCAGAGAACACACTGATTTTAAGAGAACCTTTCTCTTGGGGCACCACAAACTTTTTTATATGACCTGTGGCCATAACCTGCATAAAACTACATGATGAAATGTTTCTTGATCATCAAATCGACATATAAGAATGATTTCTGATCATGTGATTTCAAAGACTGGAGTAATGATGCTGAAATAGGTTTGAACGAGACTCAAAGGTCCAAGTCAGTTCAATGATCCAAACTTCCCATCACTAGTTGAAACAGTTGTGGTCTGTATGTTTTGACACCTTTGTCTGGGATGGTTTTTACAAACTGTACTGTAGCTTCTTACAACTACTGTACCATCCAAAGGTTAGGGTCAGTAAAATATGTTTATTTTCTGACAAAAATTAAGGTAACACTTTAGAATAGGGGATGGTTGTAAGTCATTTATAAGTGATTAGTTAATGATGAAATGTTCATGAAATGTTATTAAATTAAAAAAACAAACTTTTTTTATGTGCTTTTCAACATATCACAACTTGTAAATGACTTGTAAATTAATTATCTAAACATAATAATCACTTATTAATCATTTGTGAATGTTTTGCAGATGAACATTTCATCATTATCTAATCACTTATAAATGACTTACAACCATCCCCTATTCTAAAGTGTTACCAAAATTAATACTTGTATTTAGAAAGAAAGCATTGGAGTGAAGATAACAACATTTATAATGTTTACATATAGATTTATATTGTGGATAATGCTGCTCGTTTTCAACTTTATATTCATCAAAGAATTTGATGCATGCTGCAAGTTGCCAAGGTGCAACAAAGGCCTGAAAAAGCAAGGAATTTAGAAAAAAATGGCAGGGTCTCTCAGAAGACTCTTCAGTCTAAAAAAAAAAGTGTACAAAAAGATTGTGGAAAACTTTAAATACAATGTTCCTTAATGTCAAGTTGCAAAAGTTTGGCAAATCTCATCATTTACAGTGCAGAAAATCATTATAAGATTCAGAGAAATTGGTGAAATCCCTTTGTGTAAGGGACAAGGCCGAAGATCTTTGTTGGATCCCCGTGGTCTTCAGGCCCTCAGATGACAATGCATCACTCATCGGTGTGATTCTGTCATTGAGATTACTAAATGGGCTCAGGAATACTTCCAGAAACCACTAATGGTAAACACAATGTGTGCCTTCTGCAGATGCCAAATAAAGCTCTATCATACAAAAACGAAGCCTAATGTGAACATGGTCTAGAAGCGCAGTCATATCCTGTGGGCCAAGGCTCATTTAAAATGGACTGCTTCGAAGTGGACAAGTATTTTATGGTCAGAAGAGTCCACATTTGATATTCTTGTTGGAAATCATGGACACTGTGTCCTCCGAGCTAAAGAGGAGGTAGACCTTCCAGTGTGTTATCAGCGTTCAGTTCAAAAGCCAGCATCCCTGATGGTATGGGGCTACATAAGGCCATACAATATGGGCAGCTTGCATGTTTTTGGAAGGCACTATGAACGCTGAAAGGTGTATACATATGATAAAGACTAGATGATGTCTATTTCAGGGAAGACCTTGTGTATTTTAGCATGCTGCAACTATTACACTATCTCCACAGTAAAGAGTCTGGGAGCTGAATTGGCCTGCGTTCAGTCCAGATCTGGTGCATCCCGAGTTGAAATATATGTCAAAGACCATATACACTTCAGCCGCTGGAAACCTATGTCAGGCAAGAATATGATCAAATTTCAACACAAAAATACCATGAACTCATAACCTTGATGCCTAGACATCTTAAAACCTTTGAAAAGGAGAGGAGATGCTACACCATGAACTAAAGTAATGATACTGAAAATTAAACTTTGTATCACAGCAATAAATGACAATGTATCATTAGCTCTTATAATTAGCAAATAGCTCTTTTAAATCTTCATAATTTTTCACAATTTGACTGTTTCTACAGTATTTTTGTCCAAATAAATGCCGTTTTGGGTGAGCATCAGAAACTTCTTTCAGAAACTCTTCTTCTGCAGCCCGCACACGTCTGCTTATCAGTTCACAGGCATGTTTTTGTTTTCCCTGCCTATTGATTGAGTTTCCCTACGTTTGAAGATTAAGAAGCTTTAGAGAGAGAGAAGGTTATATGTGTTAATCAGAAATCCCTGACACCTGAGGCAGCAAAGCTGTGTGCGTGTGGTGATCCCTCACTTCTTGTTCCGTAGCACAAGCCTTCAAGTAAGTATTTAGACATGAGGGTACAGACGTCTCTCTGTGTGTGAGCTTCAGTCAGAGATTACAGTGCCCTCTCTAACAGGGTCAAACATCACACACAACACAAAAACAGGGTTCTGAAAACACACACAACCAAAACAAAGCAAACAATACATGCAGACAACATCATTTCTGCACTATTATGAAGCAATAACAAACAAAACCAGACTAAAGAGTATCAATGTGTGTTGTGACACTAACCAAACCTACCATGTTTTATTGGACATGTATGTGATATTAAAGGTTTACTCCAGCCCAAAATAAAAATTTAGTCATTAATCACTTTCCCCCATGTCATTCTAAACCCATAAATGCTTTGTTTATCTTCAGAACACTATTAAACATATTTTGGATTAATACCTGGAGACTAGTGACTGTCCCATTGACTGCCAAGTAATCAACACTGTCAAGGTCCAGAAAAACATGAAACACATCATCAAAAATAGACCATCTGCCAAAAAAGCTTCAATCTGAAATTTCTAAAGCGACAAAAATACTTTTTTGTATGCAAAGAAAATAAAAATAACTTTTTTCAACAGTTTGTCTCCTCTGTGTCACTGTAGTGCCATTTTGGAAAGTATCTGCTGGCACAGAAGAGTGTGTGCAGTGTGCAGTCCAGCGGATACTTTCCAACATATATATCCAATATATATATATATATATATGTATTTATTAGATTAAAAATCCAGAAAAAAATGTAATATTGTGAAATATTATTTCAATTTAAAATAAGTGTTTTCTGTGTGAATATAT
>JAUMHG010000056.1:5357294-5374708 GCA_032359395.1 Enteromius anoplus
TCTGAAATATAATAGGTAGCACACAAATTCTGAATGCCTTTGGCAGATCTCAAATGAGCCATTTTAATCTAGATTAATTTCTAAATTAATCTAGATTAATCTGGATTAAAAAAATCAATCTATGCCCACCCCTAATCTAAATATAAAAAGCGATTTAATTATGTATTTTAGCACGTCCATTCATTTTGAAAAGTGTGCATACGCAAAAAAAAATGTCATTAACAATGGCCCTATGTTGTTGAACTAACGCGGTTTCAAACGACGGAGATGCGTGTTCAGTAAACAGTCGTGTGTAGCTAGTTTGTTTCCAAAACAAGGCATCGTACTTCAGTGGTTTATCAGCGAGTTACATAGTTGTTCGGGAAACAAACCCCTGAGTAGATAGGTGTTTCTGATTTAATTTTCTACCTGTGTTTTATTAACGTCTGCACCTACCTTTGGCCCTAAACTTTTACGATAATGAAATACTAATTATTGTTGTACAGTGGACGCTGCATTTATGTGCGCATGCCCAGTAGTGCCAAAACATATCCATTTTTGTTTTATTAATATTATTTTTTTATTATGCATTCAATAAAATTCAACTACAACAAATACAAAAACAATTTCAAATTTCAAATGCTAGGGGGAGATATAAACATTTTCATAGGAACACATTGAAGAATGCACACAAGCTTGTACTGTACAGCTTTTTGTTTCATTGAGGGCAACATGTACTCAATATAAAGCTTCAATGGAAAGCTTTAAATATATTTTTTTCCAGAAAAAATACATTTATGGATATGAAATTTGACCATATATATATACAAAAAAAAAAGAAAATAAATTGTGGGCCCTCCAGAATCTAGTTTGGAGACCCCTGCTTTTTGATCAATACAAATAATAATGCAAAATGATTTTCTTAGAATAGGAAATATGTCGTCTTTTGGATCACATGCATTATCAATAGTTAAGTTTGGGTCTTGAAGAGGATCTTTTTTTCCTCTTATTTGGACTCAAAACTTTTAGACTTGGACCTCTTTGGACTCTGTCTTGACTCGGACTCCACAAGTCCTCGTCTTGGACTCGACAAAGCTGGATTGACTACAGGAAGTAAAACAACAGGGTTGCTTCATGTTCATCTACAGTATTTCCAGCTGCGGTCCAACACGCACAAACAACAACAAAACATATAAAACCAAACAGATGAAAACAGAGCGGATTGAATGCGTCCAGAGTTTCATGGTTCTATTACGCCGTGCGTTTACAGCTGCATTTCTTGTAGATTTTAAATGAAGTCTCGGGTGGCTTCTCAGAGATGTCCCGGCCAGCCCATCTGCACACCGAGCTCTGCTTAAATGAGGGATTAAATGAGGGGAAATCACTATCTGTTCCTGCCATCCACCGCAGGTGAGCCGCGACTGTTCTATAAGCTTCATTCTTCTCATAAACACAAACCTTTGGCTCCTTGACAGCCCCTTTATTACACTCGCAACACACACACACTACACAAACGTATCCCATAAATCCCGCTGAGGCTGAGAAAGCTGAAAGCTTTTCCAGGTGCTTAAACCTACAAACACACAGAGTTCAAAAGCGAGAATTTAAATAGAGAAACTTTATCCACAAAGAGAGAGAAAGCAGCGCTTTCACAGCACGTCACATGACGCTTCAACTCCTGCTAGAAAATATCTCTCTGTGGGAGAGTGAAGTAAACATCCATGAAAGCCGGAGAGAAGCACTGCATTAAATCATTTTCTTAAATCACATTTTTGTTTTGTTTTTCAGTAAAAACCTCTTTACAGCAATAGTTACCCAAGAAGCTAAATTGCATGTTGCATTATCTTATTTCTTGTTTTAAGCATAAAACAATATGTTTCACTGGTCTTAGCACATGGCACTAATAACAGAAATGTCATGAGTTTGGTTCCCGGAAAATCAAATACCATTTAAGTGACTTAGGAGAAAAGTGACTAGTAAATGCATTTAAATAAATGAAATAAAACTATGCTTAAAATATAAGTAAAGCAACAAGAACGTTTTTAAATGTTTCTCAAACATATTTTTTTATTGTTGTACAAATGTCTTGATATATTTATTTAAAAACAACATTCAAATACTGATCAGAAAGATTTTAATGAGCTCTTTATATATAAACCCTAATAAGTAGTATGTCATTTAAAAGTTTATGGTCTCGTGTTTAAAGTCAATAAGGCTGCGATGAGCAAAAAGCAGAAAAATTCACCCAATAATACAGAACTAATAAAGAACTGTTATGCATTCAGTTTTATTTTTGAATACAATGCAAAGCTGAATATTCTGCATCATTAACTCCAGTCTTCAGTGTCACGATCCTTCAGAAATCATTCTAATATGCTGATTTGGCACAAAACAAAACAAGATCAAATAAAATGTATATTTTTATATTTATTAGAACATAACATTGGTATGATTAATTGTGCATTTACTCTCATATATGCACAACACACCTCTGATTCATCAACACCGATTGACTTCTCTGTTACAATCAGAACTACTTTCCACTGTCTTGATCTGATATGAAATAGGTTGCTAACGGGTCGCTTTGTCCTTGCGAGAGGAACCGAGAGAAGAAGAAAGTAAGGGAAACAACCCACAAGGTAGGGCTGTGGAAAAAGTGGGACAGAAAAACACAGAGCATGAAGACAGTATGAGGAAAAGAAGCAGTGACAGTCCAGGCAAGAGTGTGTTCGAATCTCGTGGAGCGGCTGAGCTCTGCTCAATGACTGATAAGGGCTCAGAGAGCAGGACAGCGGCTCTGGCGGGGGACACAGTCTTTTAAGGACACCGGCAGGAGACGGATGGACAGTAAACCACATTAAAGAACACAGACCAACTCTCCTGTTCGCTGACAGAGAGAGATGATGATGGACGGGGGAACAGACAATCAGTCTCCGGGCTTTAATTCGAGGGGATTTCTCATACATTCTCACATCTGCTGCTCGTCCTTGACCGTTTTTTACCCACTGAGTAGAATGAACCGACCCATGATCGCTTCAAGTACTGAGAGAGTTAATGAACTCTGGTTAGTTTGAGATAAACGCTGGTTATCACGAATCGAGGTCAACACTGAGAAGTGATTTAAAAAAAAAAAAAAAAAAAAAAGAACAAAAAAGAAAAGATTTACAAGAATTAAAAGAAAAAAACTAAATATTAAAGGAACAGCTCACCCAAAAAGAAAATCGGCTAAAACTTTAAGCACCCTTAGGCTATCTGTGATGTGGAAATGTTTGTTTCTTCATCAGATTTGAAGAAATGTAGCATTGCATCACTTGCTCACCAATAGATGCTTTGCAGTCAATAGGTGTCATCAGAATGAGTGTCCAATCAGCAATTTCTTACAAACATGCAACTTGTTGCTTCTCAAGACATTATGGATTAGAGGATCCATCGATGAGCAAGTAATGTAAGGCTAAATTTCTTCAAATTGGTTTTAATGAAAAAAAAAGAAAAAACTCATCTACATCTTTGATGGCCTGGAGGTGAGTAAATAACATAATTTTTTTTTAAATTTTGTGAACCATTCCTTTAAATCAAATAAGAAACTGCAAAACATCCAATAATTTGCCACATACCACAAATCAAACAGCAGTAATAAATGAATACTTAACACACAGCTCTCTGGAAAGTATGGTAATTTTGTTTATGACTCCAATCACTCTTTCTTTGCACAGGAAAACAAGTGCAATAAGTGCAATAGGCAGAATAATGCACAGTTGTCTAATCATGATTGAATAATAAACACCCTTAGGATGAAGCACTACTCGCTGGGATTTAACTAGCTATAATGACTGAACACTATCCCTTATTTAATTTAAGGATAATCATACAAATGTCAAATATTAAGCATTTTTACCCATGCAAAAAAAGTAAACCGTCTATAACCTTATTGGAAGAAAAACTCCATAAATTACACCGTAAATTTGCCATTCTAAAAATACTTGTTTAATGAACAGTCACATGGAGCAGATTTTTTGACCAATAAGATTTCACTGTGGGCGGAGCTATTAAGCATTATGCATTAAGCTATTAATGTAACGAAAGACAAAATGTGTGTAACTGCATCACGTCTGGTTAAGTAACACTGTTAGTGTCACCGATTAATAAGTGACATTTAACGTAACTTTAAAACTTGCACACAGCAACTGTATCAAAACAAATCAGAGGCAAAACTTTGAATCACGCATTAAAAAGCATGCAGAAATGAATTACCCTCAATCAGAAAAGGATTTGTTTTATTACTAACCAGATCTAAGCACTGAGATAAAGAAAAACACTTACCAAGATAAATCAGTTTACAGTTCACATTCCCAACAGGCCGATTAAACCAAAACGTCACGCATAGCTGTGTTTAGATATGATTTAAAAGACTTTTAAGATCCTTTAAAGCTTTCAAGTGTGTGAGGAGTTTACATCTGCTGTGATCTCAGTGACGGGAGAGTTAATAATGATGTATCTTATCTCGTATTATTCTAGAGGTGAAGCAACGGTCAGGAACGGAAATTGCAAGATACAAAAAGAATTACACTCCCCATTATCTGTAAAGCTCTAGGAAGAAAACGACATAGAGAATGAGTTTGATTATCATAAGTACACCCACAAATCTTCTCATACATGATCTGCACTATCGAAGACCCCTCAAAAAATTAAAAAAATAATTTAATCACACACACACAAATGAGTAGAAGTCAGTAGATTGAGCCAAATCTCCAAGTAAGCTCTCATTTCTTTACGATGACCTCATTCACAGTAGTAGAATTACCCAAAACTTTCTCCCATCGCTTTTTCTTTCAACTGCACGGTTTGTTCTATACCTGAGTTTGGCTTTGGTCCTGCCTTTGAATTCACGGTCTGGCTGAGCGTTCCTGATCCATAAAAGTGAAAAAAAGACACACGGCGGTGGTGATGACGGTGTGCATCGCCTCGTACAATAGTTTGGGAGAAAACACGCTCCAGATGAAAAGGTGGTATCGGAGACCGGTGACCAGAACCACGTAAAACACGGCTGGGATGGACTGCAGGAGAGCGAAGCAGTAGCTGCCATGACCAAGACCCATTACAGCCCTGAAAGAGAGAGAAAAAGATCGGAATAAAGATGTGCAGTTTCGTTATGTTCTGGACTGAATCTATGATGTGTGTCATTATATAAGACTATAGTCTTAGGTTTCATCGACTGTGGTTCATTCCTCGTTTAACGCTAATGGAAAAGCTATTACTTCCTTTACTAACCTTTGATTATGTGTTATGTTTCACGATAAACGTCTATGGTACATTCATTAAGACAAATGGCACCTGCCATGGTCTGATGGGGCAGCCATCAGCAGGACTAGACGCAATAATTGGATGGACTAAAAGATAATGGGACCTTAATGGATTTGAATAGACTGGCCTAGACTGTGTTAGACTAGACTAGGAAGGACTGTAATGGACAGGCAGAGCCGGATAAACTAGACTGAATCTAATAGTCTAGACTAGATATCATTGGAATGAACTGAATTAGACTGAACTGGACTAGAAATAACAGGACTTGACTACCATGAACTGAAGTTGGCTAGGCTAGATTAAATAACCTCAACCTATAATCTGGACTGATTTAATAGACTAGACTGTGCTAGATTGCTTTGGAATGAATTGGTTGAATTAGAGGGAATTGCATTGCACAAGAAAGTGCAAGCTGAACTAGCAAAAACTGGTTATGGCTAGATTCGTTTAAATGGTCTCAGCCTAAGACTGGACTGCTTTGCTCTGAATTGGACAGAGCTGATAAAAGATCTCAGTTTACATTATACATTGGAGATGATAACAGACTGGACTGGATTAGACAACTTTGGACTGAATTGCATTGGACTGGACTAGAATGAGCAAGACTGAGTTTGAAAGAACGTAAAGTGGGTTAGGATAGATTAAAAATCCTCAAATTATAACTGGACTGGAAATGGATTTACTTGACTAGATTGAGTGAATTACAATGAACTCGAATTAACTGAACCAGACTAAATTTTACTGGGAAAGAACAGACTAGTCTGGACTGAAGTGGGCTAGATTAGATGGCCTCAACCTTTAAACTAGACTGTAGTTAATGATAGACTGGATTAGTTTGGACTACTTTGAGCTGAATTTGATTGGACTGGAATAGACTGAAGTAGGTTAGGGAAGATTACAGTAAGTGGCCTCAATCTTTAAACTGTACTAGCCTGGAGTTTATTATGCTGGACTAGATTTACAGGGCTGTACTACAGTGGACTGAATTAGACTGGACTAGAATGGGCAGAAATAGATAGGAATAGACTAGTATGGACAGAAGTGGGTTAGGCTAGATAATATGGTCTCCATGTATAAACTGGCCCCAAACAGACTAGTCTGGACTGAAGTGGGCTAGATTAGATGGCCTCAACCTTTAAACTAGACTGTAGTTGATGATAGACTGGATTTATTCAGATTACACTGGACTGAAATGGATTGAATTTACATGGGTTAATCTGTTTTACTAGTTTAAATACCCTTATTCTACAAACTAGACTGGACTGAAGTTGATTTTCTTATACTGAACCGACAGAGTTAGACTACACTGAAATGAATTAGACTAGACTAGAAAGGACTGTTCTGGACTAGAATGGGAAGGAATGGACTTGTATAGACCGAAATGAGTTAGGCTAGATTAGATGGTCTCAGCCTATAAACTGATTCGCACTACCTTGGACAGAACTGGTCTACAACGAGCATGACTGAAAAAGTATGAACTGAAGTGGGTTGGGCCAGATATGGTGGACTGGAGCTGATGACAGACCGCATTAGTTTAGACTATGTTGGACTGATATGGATTAGACTGGACTAAAATAAACTGAAGTGGGCTAGATTAAATTGACTACATTTACTGATTAAATGGTCTAAATTTCACTAAACTAAATTTGATCTGATTTTACAGGATTGATTTGACTAAGCTAGACTATATTTAGCCAAATTATGGTTGGGCTAGATTAGATGATCTCAACCTATGAAGTGGAGTAATTTACACTACTTTGGACTGAACTGGTTTAGACTGGGCCCCAACCTATAATAAAACTGTATTCTGTCATTCTAAGTAGTTTTGAACAAATATTCAGTGTTTCTGTCTGAAGAGCAAGTGTTACTCATATGATAGACACTAGAATCTGGTTCCTGGATTACAGGCTGTTGTATCAGAAATCTTTTTTCTAGCCCTGGGTGAATCAATGTTTGAGCAGTCCGGTCAGCCTTTTACTGTGAGAGTTTGGCTTCTCCAAGGAGCAAATGCCCTCATTCACATAAATTTGGATGTAGGGCAGGTTCTCCAACCCCAAACAGAAAAATCTCCACGATCTGCGGACATGAGTCAAAGACATTCCGGCACCAGCCTTGCATTAAAAATGGAAATTTATTGTTGTGGCGACATAAATATTGACAGCACAATTCCCCAAAGTGGTAAACGCAGTGCTTTCTGTCAATACTGATATGACAAGTAAAACATTAGAAGAAAATCATCAAGCATGCAGCTCCCATCTTTCACAAACAGCGATCTGGATCGAGCTGGCTGAAGATGCTCCCTGGATGAGCCCTATGACCTGGCGTGTTTTGTTGTGAGTTTAAACTCCTTCATTCTTCCACCCAAAGGGACTGCCACAGCCTGGCCTGTAAAACCACTCTCACAGGGAGAGAGAGAGACTCATTCTGGGAGATTTCCTCTCCTGTGTAATTATGCTCACAGATTTTATGTGACAGTGAAAGAGAACAAGACAAGGATAAGTGAGATAGCGGCGCAGGGTTCAAACTGGAAACTAATCAGTGAATTTAAATTACGTTACGAGACGAACAAGCAAAAGCCGAAGACTGACAGGAGAAATAACTACCAAAACACATCTAAAGGCACAGTGATTTACTCACCCTCATGTGGTGCCAAACCTGAGGCATACGGTATGAACTATTTACTTTTATGGTAAATCGTTTGTGTTCTGGAGGAGAAAGAAAATCATGTGAGGTCTGGATTAACATAAGAATGAATAAATGATAAGGATTTTTATTTCTGGGGTGAAATGTTCCTTTAAATGTGCTTGTTTTTACTGTTGTAACATGCACAAATCTTGAGCAATCGTGGCTAGTTTCGACTTCTTCCGCAAGTTTTACAAAATAGGAACGTGACAGAAAGGACAACAGAGCAGACAGACTGAAAACACGATGCTCTCTGCTCTGTTGGACACACTATCAGTCAATGCAAGACAACAACAGCAAACCACATTTAACAGTGAATCAACCGAGGAACAACATATTGTTGAGTCCAGTTTTGACTGCTCCATCATTTTGACTGACAAGTGGCTTGTCTAAACTTGTGAAGCTGCTCGTACTCGCAGTGAATCTTCTGTAAACTGTATAGCCACTACACAGTCACCACCGCTGATCCCTGACAGCACTGCCTAAAATCATTTTCCCGCGTCTGTCACAAATATCTCTTCTCCACCTCACGAGGAGTTTGCCAGCGGATGAAGGCATTTGCAATTCAAATCCACACCTCTGACACTCGGGTAGTAGATTGTTTGCAGGATTCAATATCCCTGAACACAAAGCACCTGTTGCCTCGGAGGAAATAAAATATATCCTAACAAGCCCCCGTATTTCTCTCTCTCAAATGGATTGTGAAAATGCTGGGCTCAGATGGGGGACGGGTCAGCCGGGCCTGCTTGGATTCCAGAAAGCGGAGTATTGATCAAAGAGCATTTCCTGGATTTTGTGTGTTTGTGTGCTGTAGTGACACTGCTGACTGAGCATGCTGAATTATATATGCCAGACTGAACGTCTCACCACTTAAGACGGTCATTTATCAGGCTCTGGTCGGACAGCACTTTAGGGAAAATCTTCGAGCCTCACAGGGACAGACTTTATAATGAGCTAAATAAAGAGTGGGTGGTTCACACAGGCAGAGTTGGATACTGTGCATTTATGTGGGATTATGGGATATGCAGAGTGCATCTACCAGGGTCATGCGAATTGCAAATGCCTTTTAAAGTCCACTTCTATTGCCGAACTTGAATTGAGGAATTAAAACGGGACACAAAAGTAAAAGTAAAGCACTGAATAGCTTTGAAGTTTGAAAGTTTAAAGCTCTTCTAGATTAAATTATTAACCCATGTTGTGCTTTATCAGAGTTTATCAAAATCTATGTTCAACTTCTTTGAATTGAATTTCAGTAAATTCCTATTCTAGTCATTCCAAATAAAATTCTAACTTCTATTCTACCAATTTTCAGAGTTTTTTTTTTTTTCTTCCAGTTTCCTCCCCCCCGTTTTTAATTTTGCCCAATCCTGACATCACTGACACGAATGCAGCTGTTCATATTGATTCAAAGATCCAAAGAGTGCAATTCAAACACTCCCAAACCATGCAAATATGCCACTGGTGCGAGATGCTGCTCAAACAGTGACCATCTATCCCACAAACATCCTGTTTCTACCTTTTCTCTAAAATGACAGATGCATTGTGATTTTCATTAATTCCTCAATAATTAGTAGTATGTTTACTATATTAATCATAATAAATTAAATAACAATTATCATCAGAACCGGCACAATATACCATTAAAAGGGGTGTTTATGCACACTGTGATGGTATAAATGTAATTGAATCTTCTCAAAATTGTAAACAATGTATCATTCTCAGGCATACCTAAAAAACTGCCATTACAACTGTAAAGTGAAAAAAGGCGGTGCAATTCTAAAGTGCTGGTGTAAAAGCAAATAAATAATGCATGCATCCTGTGTTTTATGATAATCAGGTATTCTTTTATCACAACTATACCAGTCTAAGCACTAGAATTATTTCAAAATCATGAATATTAAAATTTGATGAACTCCCAAATCCCAACTAAGACTGTCGTGCCTTTAAAACATTTTTACAGTACGTGAATGCCCTTTGTGTTTGCATACAAAATGAGAAGCAACTCTAATAAAATGCGGCAGCATGCATTAAAGTTGGGGTCCTTGTGAAGGATCTGCAGCTGCTTCACAAAGGCTGCATGCACACTGCAGCTAAATTGGGTTGTCAGTTCACCTTTTAGTGCTTAGTCCGGTCCTTCAACAAGTGAAGGTAATAATAAGGTATTATTAAGGTAGTGAGTGCCACATTTACAGAAATTATATGCAGTGTAATGAATCAAACTGAACTAGTATATTATATATTATTTAAACGCACATCAAAGTTGAGTATTTTCTACATGTGGTGTTGGAAACCATAAACTTTGACTTGAATTAGCGTTGAAACACCATGCTAGAAAAAAAACCTCAACAATATAGAAACAATAAAACGATTTATCTTAGAATTAAACCATATGATCTACTTACAGTATAACTCCATAAACTGAGTTTGACATGAACCCTAACTGCAGGCCCAAAGATGCTTAGAATGTGTCGCTTATAATAAGAGGACCTGGCAACCCGCCTGCAAAGCAGCTTTCAAAAAATAAAGAAAACCACTTAACTGCAGTTGTTATTCCTGACAACCTGCATGTGTATGTGCATGGCCTTAAACAAAACCAGCAGCTTTGACAAACCTTAAGTTCTTTAGCTGTTCAGTAATCAGTATCTATCTACAGTACTTATTACCTCATCATGACTGCATGGAAAAAGTTTCTGAACACCTCAGTGTGCATGTGGGTGGTCTTGCGTGTCTGATGTCAGAACGTTTTTGAAAGGTGTGTAGGAAGGCTTGGGGGCTGAGCGTTACAGTATGTTTTGATGGAGCATTAAACTCTTTTAGCTCAAAAGACCGTGGAAAATGTATTTCCTCATGAAATGACCTCTTGAAGAATCATTTCAGTGTGTAAAAATCGAGAGGCCAGTAAAATCTGTGTGAGTGTGTATATCTTGGGTGAAGTCTGATTGTCTCTGCATGATTTCCATTATTCATTGTTCTGTGAGTGGCTCTAATTGTACCATCATTACCAGCTCGAGCTCTAATAACTGCCCCCGATTCCTCATTCGCTCTGACAGATCACTTCAAGCGCCATTAAAACAATTATCTTAAGAAGACTAGCACTGATTAATATTCCCATAATGCTCTGTAATTACGCATCACTGATATGTGGATGTTGCCTGCGTCTTTTAAAGCGATACAAATGTTGAGATTTTTTATTTTTTTTTTAGAAAAAAATGCAGCACAAATTTCTAAGGCTAAAGAAAATGAAAGAAGAGTTTTGCTATCGGAAAAAAAAAAGATTACAGACGTCCCTATTACAGTGAACTACAGAAGCGCTGTTATTGCCCTATAACTCATGAGTCATTTTAAGCTTTTTCACGGCAGTGCAGTATTTTTAATAAAAAAGCGTCACATCGGAAGGTTGTTGCAGCATTCTTGCATAAAACTAGGTTTAATAGGGTCATAGTTGAGTAAAACACAATGTACAAATGTGCTAAACTTTGTAAAAAAAACTCTATGGTAATACAAAATGTTCCCAAAAAGTTACAAAAATATAGTTATTTTAGTATAATTGAGATATAATAATTATTTTAATAATTCATTTATAATATTTCATTTTAAATTGGGAGTCTTTGTGATTTTTATTTTATTTTAAATGTCTATTATAGACCCTATTTTTCAGTTTTAGCAATGTTTTGCTTTAAATTAAGCAATGGACATGAGAAATAAAAAATAAGATTTCATAAATATTGTATTTAACTTCAGCTTTTTTCTTTCATTATGTAAGCTGTAGTCAGCAATAATAACCCTCTTATAAACATGAAATATATATTATATATAAATGTGTGTGTGTCATCTCATCTAATCAGAATTTAAAGCCAAAACTATTAGTTTACATACATATACTGTACAATACATATAGAAGTCTTAAAGGTACAGTGTTTAATTCTAAGGGTCAGGGACAAGTCAAACAATGGACACTGTAAGAAAAATTTGTGTAAGATTAAGTAAAAAAAACAACAACTTTGAAAATCCTTTTTTACAGTGTATCTAAAACATGAATTTAGAAACTTTGACTAATATTATACGTTGATGTAATAAATGCAGTCACCAGTACATGAGAATTTTCATAAGTACTCCAGATAAAATTAACAGGTTGTTTGTGTTTCTTTAGGACTAGCTGAAAGTTCAAAAGAACACATTTAATTAGAGACCATCTTCTCAAGAGCCCAAAATGCTTGTTTGTAAGTAGACCACCATCATTATGATGACTGTGTTTGTAAAGCAGCATTCAGCTCGAAACAACATACAGGCTCTATTCAGACCATCCTCTTTTCTGCAGTGGTACTTTTCCTGTAGCTCTCGTAGAGTACTAACCTTGACACTTGCAATGCCAAGGTAACGGCTTTTGACTCCTAATAAAACACACTGAAGGCTTTAAACACAAGCATCTACTAAACAACACATAACACACTACATTTCAAACATATGAGGTCGATTTTTCATGTTTTTGAAAGAAGTCTCAAATACTCAACAGGAGCGCATTTATTTGATCCAAAATACAGACATATTGTGAAATATTCTTAAAATTAAATTATTTTTTGTTTCTTCTAAAATAACTTTCTTTGTGAATATATTATAAAAGTAATATATTCCCAGTATATACTCTATCACAGTGCCTCCTAAAATATTTTCTGCCATGGGACAATTTTAATATGTACAGACATGGCACACCAAAATACTGCTCTATCAGAATACTATAAGATCATATAACTCCAGTCCTAAAACATGAGCTTGTGTGTGTGTTACCTGTCTCTCTGTGAGCTGAGGAAGCACAGCAGATGACAGGCCCAGAGCAGCGGTCCTGCGTAGGTGCTCAGCGCCGTCAGGAAAATGGCAGGTGCTTCCACATAACTCTCCAGACCCACAAAACCCACAGAGATGTCCACCGTCCCGATGTTATTCGAGTTTCCCTGAAGAGACCATAAAAGATCAACACACAAATGGTTAACATACATTTTTACATTTCATTAATGCCCAAAAAATGAATGTGCCATGGCGGTCTGGAATAACATGAGAGCGAGGGGAATTGATATTTTTAAGTTAATGCCATTATTATCTTGAGCTGTGGGCTTTGAGAAGACATTCACTTTAAATATATGCTAAACAGGGGTTCATGAGTTGATGAGAAGTAAAAAAAATTATATTAAATTAAAATAAATAAACGTGGAAACACATCTCACAATACAATTTCAATATTACAGTGCAATTATAAAATCATAGGCAGAGATCTTATTTAATAAGTCTTTTGGGCTGCGTTTCATTTCGGGAACGCAATGTGCTCCACCTTCACATTTGCATAATTTCCAAATTTCTGTGGGTAGAAGTCTACAGCATTTCAACTCAGTCTCATTGTAAAAGTAGGAATTGAACGTTTGAACACGAAAAACTTAAGATGTAAATATTAGTATTTTACAATCCACTGTAAAATTAATTATTATAATTATTAAATACTATTTTTTTTATTTCAAAGGGCAATTTACTATTTAATTTACAGTATGTTATTACCGTAATGTATTTATAGCTTCAATTTTAAAGGCTTCAAATATTGCTACTAATATTATTATTATTTTTATTACTACTACTACTAAACCCTATATACATGCGGTTTTATATATAAATAATCTTAAAATAAAAACGAATTAAATTAAATCCTGTGGCTCTAAATACAGTATAATTAAACAGTATAATTAATGTCTAAATAAAAAAAACCTAATTAAAGTAAAATAATGGCGACAAAATTTAGGTCAATTTTCTGTTAACAATAAATAATGTTTCAAAACTTCAATGTAATTTGACCATTAACCAACATTAACCCTCAACATACAAATGTGACATTAAATTACTTGAATATTAATCTAAGATTTCAGGTAAATATTTGACATTTAAGGGTTTGAGCCGACAGAGAAAGTTTGGAAACGGCTGATATAACCAGTAGTGGCTCGAAGTATCCTGCAGTTATTCAGGGGAGCTGAGAGCAGCGCCGTGTTTCTACTCTCCGCTAACAGACTCGAGTCTGAGAGACCTTCGGCTGATGGACGGATGAGGAAGAGGGGAAACAAACGAACAGATTCTTCTACTTCCTGTCAGTGGCTCACAGGAGGCTGTGTCTATCAGGACAGGCAGATTGGAAAATCCTCCTCCTCAATCGCTCTCCTCTTGCCTCTCTTACTTCCATTATTTCATGTTAGTTTGCCGTGTCAGGGTGGGCGGAAAAAGGGCCTGGCCTGACAAAATGAGCTAAATCACCTCCGCCCTGCTTAATGACTAGAGAGAGAAGAAGAATATATCTGTCCTGTGACAGTTCAGTTGCACTGACCCTGACTGTCCCTCGATGATGATGTCATTGTCAAGCCCATAATTCCATGCTCGGGTGCTTCAAATGATAATTTGGCGGTAAAGCATCATTTATGACCCTCACTTACACACCCACACACATCTCAACTCAGCTCTGATTTGAAGTACTGGATCAGTCAAATAAAGAAAAAGATATTAAGTAAACAAAAAAAGACATTTATTAACATTAAAGATAAAAAAAATATATATATTTCACATAAAAGCAGTTTTTTTTTTAACTTTGATTAATCAAATAATCCTGAAAAATGCATGATGGGATTTTAACACTGACAAACATTCAACAATGTTTAATATTTAGATTGTATTTTTGCTTTTTTCAGTGAATGAAAACGAGGTTTAATAGTTTTAGATAACAATACTAACACTGCAGTTCTCCATAAGAACAATCTTGTTAGTAAAAACAGACAAAAACATGTCATTTCAATAAACGCTTCCCATTTTTGCTGCCTTCACTTCCTTCATTAACTAGTCTCAGTGGTGGTATTACAACAAACATACCAAAGTTCTGCTCCAAATAAGTTACAATCAGCCTTATTCATGTAAATCATTCATTAATCGACTGTGACGAGCGTTTCAACTCTTGATGGAAACAAACTTGGGCTTAGACCAAGTGATTGATCTCAACATGTGAAAACATCCTGAGAACAACTACTGCAATTAATAAATCTATATCCGTTAGTGGAGGAAACCAAAGCAGTATTGTGTTCACTTAACAAAGCCATTCTTAAAGATGTTCTCTCATCATTACCTGAAAGTAGAAGAAAGCCTGGCCGAACCAGTAGTGCATGATGGTAGTCTGGGCGGCATCGTAGTGCAGCTTCTTCCAGATGAACTGAGCCATGACGGTCTGGATGAGCAGACAGCAGGCTAGCGTGGGCAAATTATGAGCTCTGAACAGCAGAGCCACCAATAAAACCACCCCGCTGTACACTTCCCACAGGCCTCTGCTCTTCAGCCGCCCGCTGTCCACCGCTGACGACATCACCTGCGAGCGCAACAGGTCCTTCACGCCGGTGAACAAGATGCCGAGGACGAAAACGTAGACGAATCGGGCCTCGACTGTCCCTCTGAAAGAGAACGTGAGAAAAGCAGAAGGAAAGATTCTTGTTTAGGCTCATCAAAGACGTTCACATCTTTCTTACACACGGAAGAATCGATATCGACTGCAAGCACCCTTTTGTTTGAAGGCTCGTCTTCATCTCGGGGCAAAGCTTGTGAAGTCTGAAGAGAATCAATAACAGCGAGGTTTGGTGCTTCGCAGCGGAGAGCAGAAGTTACTTATTATAGCCCACAGGGGTTAGCAGGGTCACCTGGTGGAAATCAGCAGAAACCGCCTGAAAGACCACCTTCTCGCTTTTGACAATGTAGTAAACGGAGCAAAACTGCTGGGAGGATATCAGGTCAACATCAGATACAGACAGATTACACAGTACGCAAAATACCTCTAATAGATCCTCCTACTGTCAGGACAAAGTACACTGAAGCTATTTAATGGGATAATATACAGTACCACATGCTAAACTAGATCTAATCGTAAAATAAGCATTAATATAATTAAATCAGTGCATGATTTCTAGTTCAAGAACATAGATTTTAAAGGACTCTTATTCTGGATTTTTAAAAAAAGTTCTGCACCCTGTATAAAGATATTCTCTCAGAAGAGCTGACTCGTTGAGTCGTTTTTAAAACGAGTCCCAAGCCATCAACATGAGACTTTACATTATGGCCGCCCACTTGTTGGGCTTTTCCTTGGTCTGAATGAAAATACAATTCTTCTTTTGCCACTAGGTGCTGCTTTTGGAGTAAACAGCTGTTTCCCCGCTAACGCTGTACACAAAGCAGCGCTGCGCTCACAAACACTGCTTTATCTGCGATTACAGTGATGATTAAATGAAAATGAGACCAATCGACCAATCACTGCAGATTAGCATCATGCAAAGGAGGGGATTGGAAAAGTCTCTGAGCAAGTAAGGTAAAAAATAAATGCATATTATAAGACCTTGCATGCATTTCAACCTGTAGTTGGCAACTCTCAAAACCAAAATATGCACTTTTCATTACCCATAATAGGGGCACTTTAACCCTACAGTACGTATATGGTGCTGTTCACAAATGACTTTTAATTTCAATAAAATGAATGCACTAGATCTTTGTTCAATAATGTTTTTATTTCACATTTTGTACTTTTATGGTATTAAGTTTCTGAAAAGACATCTGTGTATTTATGTGGCGTTCACATTTGAAAGAGCAATGGACAGGACAAAAATATAATCTATGTGGAAATTTATGCGCACTGAAGCTGGAGCACATTCACTAATTTCTAAAGCACCCTCTTCTGTATTTAATTCTGGAACCGAGCCTGAGCAGTTTTCATTATCAGTAGCTCATATTTAGGTGATCGCATGGAGTGTTATGCTTCAAAGTCAGAAAAATTAGCAGGATATTCATTTCCTCATTAAAAATCACAAATCAGGCTGCATCTGTTACTTCTTGCATTTGATCATTTAATTTTATATGTGGATTGTTTGGTTTAATTTAGTGTCTTAGCTCTGATAATCAAGTAATAAACATGACTTTTGCATGTACGGAATAGTTATGAACCACTTCAATAATAAATAAAATCCAAATTCATCTCTGCACAAAAGTCTGGTTTAACACTAAATTTTGACTCTATATTCTATTTTTTTAATGTACATTAAATTTTTTCAAGCTCAACGCTGTCACTCTAATCAAGATCCTTTCATTTGAAACCCTTGTTCTTTAAAAATACTCCTCTGATTAAATGATATTATACAATCCAATTATGACGATCCGATCTAGTTCATCATACAGTACACTGCCCCCTTGAACAGCTTCAATGCACTTTGCTTGTCTAGTGCACTTTTTCCAAAGGCCAGCGTGACTGTATGTACTTTAACGATGTTAAACCAGGAGTCGCTTGTAGCTGGAGACTCTACAGTTTCACAGTCACATTAAATGTGATTAGAGACCTTAGAAACTCCATCGAGTACATATATACTGTTTGTATGCAAACCCCTTTAATTATTAAATATAACATC
>JAUMHG010000056.1:5420434-5435915 GCA_032359395.1 Enteromius anoplus
CGTGTGAGCTTCGATTCTTATCACCTGTCGTCCGTGATCTTCATATACCGTTTGGAACGCATTGGTATTAGTTGCACAAAACCGGCGCGCTGATAGACTTGCGCGTTGTGTATGTTTGTCCTGAAGCGTCTGATCGCAGCTGCGGATAAATGCACTTGCATTTTCGAATGCTTTTATACAAAAACTATTTTATTTTGGATGCGATGAATCATCTGGCAGCACTAGAAATAGTATTAAAATTTTAAATAACTGTTCTTATTTTAATGTATTTTAAAATGTAATGTATTCCTGTAATGCGGGAATTTTTAGCAGCCATTATTTTTCCAGTCTTGAATATATAATATTAATATTTTTGTGGAAACTGTGTTTCAGGATCCTTTTATTTCTAGATCAAAAGTACAGCATTTATTTGTAAAATAAATATTTTGTAAAATTATAAACATCTTCAGTTTAATGCATTCATGTCTTTTAAAAAAAAAATTAAATACATAAATACAAAAAACCTTTGAACACTAGTGTATGCAGTCAATTGCACATTAAATATGGCAGATACTGAACAAATAAACAGGCTAAATAACTATATCAAATAAATAACTATAATCTTCTATCGCACAAAACTATCATAGACTTTGCAAATAAACGGAGCACTATGGATTGTGCATAACAATGGGAGCATGGCTCACGACAGGTGATTTGAAGTCTGACAGTAATTGTGTTTATTCTTGAAGGTGGTGAATTTGTTTCAAAAGCTCTGCTTTGATGGCTGTAGCAGCGCAGCTTTAAAGGGATGAATTTAGAGATGCATCTTCTCAGAGAGGGTTTTAGCGTGCTGACAGTCTAATACTGCATCTACACCATAAGAGGAGCTGAAGTACATGCTTGCAGTGTAGAGTTTGTCACAGCACAGTACTGTAAACATATACAAACACATTAGCCTGACTTTGAAAAGTCGAACGTTGTGAAAAAGCAAAACTTTCCCTCAAGGTCTAAGCTGTAAAATAATAGTTATGATGTTAAAACTATGAGAGCATTAACATAATCCCATACTGTTTCAAACCTCATCTGCTCACTTACACTAGTGCACTTTCGTTTTAAAACTGTGCTTTAGAACGAAAACAATCGTGATGGGTTTTTTTTTTTTTTTTTTGAGAAAGCTCTTGCATTTCATCAAAAATATCTTAACTTGTGTTTACAAGATGAATGAAGGTCTGGAACAACAGGAGGAGGTGTAAGTAATAACTGGATTTTCATTTTTGAGTGAACTATTCCTTTAAAAAAGTTATTAATAACTAGTTGTTAACGTTGTTTGCAAAAAAAAAAAGGAATGCTGTTTATTACGTATTAACGAAAGATTATGCAATACATTTTTACAGGCATAATCTGTAGTAATGAAACACACCAGGAAAAACACACCATGCAGACTTGAGGAAATAAGAAACAGTGGAAATCCAAATTTAAAATTGAGAGGCTAAAAGAATTAACTCTGGTAGACTCCTAAGGACTCTCCCGCTTCTCTAGCAACCCGCACATGGCTGGATCTGAACTCTGCCGTGAGGGCATTATTGTTAATTACACAGAAGAGAGGGACTAATTAAGCTCATAATGAGTTGGCAGGGTGAGGGGTGTAAATGAGACGAGAGGCTGCAGTCCTTCAAACCCAAACAGCGATCCTCCTTCACGCCACAGTGAAGACCTCCAAACTCCACTCTTAATTCACCACCATTCACCTTATTATCAGCCAACGGACGAAACAGAACCTTTTGTGAAACCAAGCTGTGTAGGTCGTAACATTAAAGGATTACTCCAAATAAAAAACGATATCATTAATCACTTACCCCCATGTCGTTCCAAACCCATAAAAGCATTGTTCGACTTTTACATTGTAAAATATTTTGAATGAAACTGGGAGGCTTGTGACTGTCCCATTGACTGCCAAACAATTCCCACTGTCAAGTAGTGCTGGCAAAAGACATGATGTAACAAAAAAAAATTTTAAATGTCACGGTATCAGTATTTTTTAAGTACCGGTGGAACTAAGTACCCGGTCAACCATGTTCTTGACGCGTATCTGGCCCTATTATTTATTTTAAACGATGCAGAAAACACAGACAGAATCTCACAATCCAGTTTAAAAACAGAATGTAGCCTACAATTGGCTATATGGACTAGTATTTTTAAATATTAAGTAGGGCAGCACGATTTGTGAAAAATGTCACATTGCGATTATTAAGGTCAAAATTGCGCATTGCGATACGATATATAAGTGGTTGGACTTATTATCAAGGAAAATGCATACACAGATTACTAATAATGCTGAAAGCTGTATTTCTCAACTGAGATACACTATACGGTGCAATCTAGCAACAACTAATTAAAACATCTTTACATTACTGAATTAATTTACATTAAATTAACATTAAATTAAAAAGTCAAAAGTACAGATAAATAAAACAAATCCCTATTTTTGTATTTGTACATGTTGTCCCAAAACATTTTAGCAGGATGTAACATATACTTCATATATTTCTATTGGTGTTTCTTTTCCAGTGTGCCAATCATTTTCTCAAATCCCTCTTTGTTAAAAGTGCGTTCACACCTGAGGCGACTTGGGCGAATATATCTCCCTATTCCCGTGTAGTTGGACGCTTGAACATGTCGAGTTTACCGGTTTCACACTGCACGTGTCAGCAGGGCGTAAGCAGTGCGTATTTTTCCTGGCGCCCATGTTAACAGATGAGAGCACTCAGGAGGCGCAGAAACGTGTAGCAGGTACAGAGAAATGACAGAAATCAAAGCACATGGCACACAGTGTTCGGAGAAGAATGCTGGAAAATACGACAAAAAGATGCTTGTCTACAGCCTCCTGCAGTACAAGCTGCCAGTATGAAAGCACAATCGGCGTGCACTGCTCTGAATACGCACTGTTTAAGCGTGCAGTGTAAAACCGCTGTGTTTAACGCGCCGCTTAATTCGCGGGAATCGCGCTGCAGGATGTCTAATTGCGTCTTTGCATTGACTTAACATGTAATTCACTTGCGCTTAAAGCTTCATTCGCGTCTGGTGTGAACGCAAGAATAAATGTCTTGTTACGTTCACAAATGCATTTGTTTATTTAATTTAATCGCAACATTTCCTGTAATGTATTCGCACAGGCTGACATCGCGATTGCGATATGATTCATCGTGCAGCTCTAATATTAAGCTGCAAAAGTTGATTCAAATATGAATCCTGCACGTTCTGCCAGCGTCATATTATATACACACAGAAATGTAAAGGTGTTCTTTACTATACATATTCTGGCACAATATCTAAACCACACTTTTAGTTTGACGGGTTGCCGTACACACCTTTACATTTCTGTGTGCATTTGATATGATGCTGGTTTTAGTTAAATGAAAGGGTAAAATGCATGTGAAGTTATATATGTATAAGTTCTCATGGGCACTGCAGATGCTAAAATCATCATTCATTCATTCACACACACAGCGTCTTGCAGAACATGCAGGATTCTTATTTGAATCAACTTTTGCAGCTTAATATTTATAGATACTAGTCCATATAGCAAACTGTAGGCTACATTCTGTTTTTAAGCTAGATTCTGTCCGTGTTTTTTATATCCTGGAAATAACGGGACCGTACGTATCAAGAACTGGGTTCCATTAAATGTTTTTTAGTACCGACTTGGTACCAAAGTATCGGGGCTTTTGACAACGCTACATATACAAAACCGCGTACGTAATGTGCATCCAGCGGATGATCACACAAAATATGGTCTCTTGTTTATTGCACTATAATCTTGAATGGAAAAACCTCTACTGTTATTATGAGAGTCACACATCTATTCTTTCTAAGGTTTATAGTTTCTCCTAAATGGAGCAGAATAAAACAGAATGACAAAGGCAGCTGGTCGCAGACTACACAGCAAACAACAAACACCAAGCAGTAAACCATTAAACTCTTTAAAGCGGTTTAATCCTTTTACAACTCATTTAAGACCAGCAGCTAAACTCCACTTTTATCCACAAATCCTTAGATAATCTTAAACTAATTGCACTATTTTCAATGGAGACATTGAGAGTATTGGTGACCGATGGTTGATATATAAAGCAGGATACTATAAAGCAATATGTAAATGAAAATTACAGTACTGTTCAAATGTTTGGGGCGAGTAAGATTCAAGTTTTTCTACTCAAAACGAGATCTTCTTTATAAAAGTAATGACATGTCCACACATTTTTAGATTTTCCGACGTAACGTATAAATAAACATTAAACACTAAAAATGCATTACTGTATATAGCACACATTACGTGCTGAAACGCGTTCTAAAATGCAGTAAATTAGCACAAATAGCTAAATAAAAGAAAAAAACTAAACATTTATTTTACACCATGTCACATACTTTTTAAAATGATATTTCATATATTCAGATATTGATATATTGTTTCTGAAAGACAGCCAGTTGATCCTGAAAGAGATGCAAATTGCTAAATAATGAATTTTCCTTATGTATATAGATAAAACTGCTTTCAAGTAATGTAAGTAATTTAAGTAATTTAGTGATGCATAACACACCGTACAAATTCAATTTGCACCAGTAAATAAGTATTATGAAATGTTTAATGCTTTAGTTTCCGTTATGACTGCAAGTGATGCACATGTTCGAATCTGACGAGGATCTGCCAAAACCTGCCTGAATTTAAATGTGAAATTAAAAACCTGCCTGTTAAAAATATAAATACTTTAGGAATAAGTCAATCTGACCTTTACAGCCAGAACCTTGAATAAAGTTCAGTCTGAGATGGCGGCATATTTAATGTCAAATGAACCAAATATATTATGCATATACAGACTCGTATGGTGTCTTCAGGATTGCACCGATCTCACCTGCAGTATGAAGATCATGCCCATGATCATGGAGTACATGTCGTATTTGCCCAGCTGTTTGCTCAAAGCTGAACTCATGGCCTTCAGGGCCTCCAGATACTGTTTAAGGACCTTCTTGCCCATGTTGCTCAGAACCTCTGACGTGTTTCCATCTGCATAGAGCTTCATCCAGCTTCCGTGAGACTTCTCCGCCATGTGAAACTGCTTGTAACCATCCTCTAAGACAAGGAGAGAGAGAGAAAGGTAAAAAAAATCATCAAAACATTTACTGACTTAAACAATGACAGGTGAAACTAGAAAGCAAGAAAAAAGAGAGACATTGACTTAGTTAACCACCTTGCTGTCTACCTATATAGGCAAGTACCTTCAAAAGGCATAATGTTTGTACGCCAATGATTATCATATAATTAAATTAGATGATAAAAATACATTTAAAAAGCTGTTATAAAAACTTGACAATAAGAGCCAGTTTATCTATTGTTGTATATTGTTTTATCTATTGTTTAGCAAGACTGTAAGAAATAAAATATGAGAAAGCAAACGTTTTTAAACTAAATTAAATAAAAAAAAGTTAAACAATAACAAAAAGTAAATTTTTTTTTTTTTAAGAAAAAAGAAGGGACACTACATATTAATGAACATTTTCACAAATGTAAATATGTCAGATTATAGCCTACGGCTAATTTCCATCTGCAGACCCCCTGGCAGGTTGATGTTACACACAGATTAATAAATACAAACAAAGCCATATATACAGACTATATACAAAGAGACAAGGATAAAAAAAAATCAAAATAAATCCTAAAAATTTTATTAAAAATCCTAATAAAAATCCTTAAAATTACAATTATTCAGCAAGCTCAGCAAAAAATGAAAATTATTAATTTATGTATGTAAATGTAATTATTAAATTAAATTACACAATATAAAATCATAAATAAATGATATTTTTTAAATAATTATTTTAATTTAAAATTAGTTAAATATATACCATAAATACATTAATATTAATACAAATAAAAAATAAAACATCCTTTTAGCTATTTTTTCCTATTTTTTAAAAATTTAATTAAATTACCCCATTAATAACAAAAATAATAATAAACAAACAAATATATAAATAATCCTTACAACTACAATCAGTTTATATATTGTAATCAATTTACAAACCTGAAGTCAGTAAAATCAGTGAGGGGAAAAAAAAAATATAATAAAAACAAGAAATAATCATCATCGAAAATAAATTGTAAAATCTCTAATAAAAAAATCGTACAATTGTAGTGTATAACATTAGTGCGCAAAAAGTCAATTACTTAATTAATAAAAGAAAGCTATTATATTTAGCTATTTAAAAAAATAAAGCCAAATTATAAGAAAATAAATACAAATAAAATGTATATATAAATATTTTTTTTGTAAAACTTCTAATAAAAATCCATACGATTACAACCGGTTTATCTAGTGTTATCCATTGCTTTCCTACTATTTAGCAAAGCTATCAGTAAAATCAGAAAGGGGAAAAAAAATACAATTTATTTCACTGAGCCTACCACAACGCATTGCAGGATTGGATTTTCATCAAAGCATAAATGCGATGCTGATTTCATAAGAAGGTATTTAAAATAACATATTTCTCTTTTAGAAGAGAATGCCTTGAAATGCTCACTAGGTTTTAAAACAGAGCCACGGTGTTATGAAGACACCATGAGGAAGCCGTTGCATAAGAATCAGGTGTCTGCTGGCTGTGTTTTAAAGCAGACAGACACTAAGGGCCTTCACAGCGGGCTCTCAGAGTGAGCTAACAGGCACGTCTGCCTCATACCGCCCAGACGCTTCACTACAGGACACCTCCGTCTCGCTCTGTGCCTCTCTCTATCGTGTCTCTCCCCATCTCTGAGCTCTGATTCTCCACAGAGATGCTGATGCTGTGTAGGATGACAGACACATTTTGTTTGTGTCACATACTTGGGTCAAGTGTTTTCTCTGTTGTGTGTGAGTGCAATTTAAAACGCATTAGGCATGAACGGCTTACTTCTACAGTCTCGGAGATCAACCACTGACACATCCGGTCAGTTCATATTAATATCAGCTTTTGGAATAACAACGACACAAATGTTTTTAGAAACTATCGCCTCCTTGTTTGTTATTAAACACAGCTTAATTCTGCAAACCGACGACATGCTGGCCAAGCATGTGTTGTCTGCATACTTAATGTATATCTGGTTTATCATATGCAAGCTCACACTCGCCAACTACAGCTCAGCATCGTGATGTCTATCGGCCATCGGCTATCGTCCATCGACCCAACCCTCTCCCGTCAAAATAGGACTCTATGCCTCCCACTGCCAGTTTACATTCCGGAGACGAGAAAACCCTACTGAATCTCAACAGTTTATAAGTGTAGAGGAACCAGCCAAAACGAATCGACACACTAATCAATGTTACAAACAGGGAGCGAGACCCAAAGGCACTCGAGACATCAGATTGTCACGAGTGTCTCGTATTGCTACAATAGCATCCTCTACCACAGATATGGCTAAAATTTTACCACCTCCTATAAAGCTTGAGAACAGATTTGAAGCACTAATGAATGTGGGTGAAGAATCCCCAAATGTGATTGAACATGGATCGTATGAGCCAGCAGCTAACATCCCTACAAACAGGCGCTCAAGGACAAACAGAGAGTGGCATTCAGCTCAGAGAGCAGCCAAGCCCAGGACTCTAATAGTGGAGGACTTTATTATCAGAAATATCAGAAGCAGGACTACAACTACATGCTGCTTTCCTCAAGCAACCGTCTCTGATGTGAACAGGGAACTTTGGAACATCCTAATGAAGCACAAGACTGCAAATCCAATCATTGTCCATGTGGGGAAAAATGATATTTGGAAAGAGCAGTCAGAACTCCTGAAGAAGGAATTATCTTGTGAACTCATTGAAACACTTCGAAGGCTTAAAGTTCAGCCGTTTATCAGCAGACCACTCCTAGCAAGAGGAACTAACATGTTTTCGTGGTTGCTCGGGCTGAATACATGGCTACAAAGAACCTGCAGTCTTAAAGAAGTCAACAACTTTTCTGGGGCCATAGACAACTGTTTAAACTGGATTGCCTCCACCCAAACAAACTTAAAGCAAGAGTGCTAAAGGACAAAATCTATTTTTCACTCCGTCATCTTTCAGTGGAGTGTTCCAGAGAGTTCCTGGACAAAGTATGAGTGACCACAGGACTTCAAATCTGCCTCAGAGTCATCATGTGGTCGACGCATCCCACAAAGTCACTGACAACGCCACACAGCCACAACAAGCACTGCTCATGGACACCATCCTCCATTTCAAAAAGGAAGTCATTTTGTCTGTTTTTGAAGCAATTGACAGCAAAACTTTGGAAGAAATAGTACAGCCCCTGAAATCCTCAACCTGATCTCATAGAAGTGGCCTAATTGACAGGGAGTTGGGCTTGTAGGTCACAGGTTCGAGTCCCAGGTCCGGCAGGGATTGTGGGTGGGGTTAGTGAATAACCAGTGCTCTCTCCACCTTCAATACCACGACTGAGGTGAGACCCTTGAGCAAGGCACCGTTCCCCCAACTGCTCCCCGGGCGCCGCAGCACTGGCTGCCCACTGCTCCGGGTGTGTGTTCACGGTGTGTGTGTGTGGTTGATCACTTCTCACTGCTGTGTGTGTGCACTTGGATGGGTTAAATGCAGAGCACAACTTCCTAGTATGGGAAACCATACCTGGCCACATGTCACGTCCTTTCCTCACTTTTCCAAACTCCCTGAAAACTGCAGTTGTTAAAAAAAAAAGAGCAATCTTGATAACACCATATTGAGCAACTATAGACCAAGATCTTTTATAGGCAAGATTATTGAAAAGGTGTTTTTTAATCAGTTGAACAACTACTTAAGCTCAAATGGATACCTGGACAATTTTCAATCTGGTTTCCGACCCCATCACAGCACAGAGACGGTTGTTAAGAGTTAATTTGAGATTCTGGCGAAATATCAGTGCTGGTACTACTAGATGTTAGTGCTGTGTTTGACACTGTCGATCATAACATTCTCATCAAAACTGGGTAGGGGTTTCTGGGATGGCTCTCAGCTGGTTCAGGTCATACTTACTGTAAAAGGGAGAGGTTATTAGGTGAGTATAGGAGAGCTAAGTCCAAGTGGACGTCCATGACATGCGGAGTCCCCCAAGGCTCAATTCTTGCACCGCTCTTGTTTAGCCTGTATATGCTCCAACTAAGTCAAATAATGAGAAAGAACCAAATTGCATATCACAGCTACGCTGATAATCCCCAGATTTACCTAGCCCTATCGCCAAATGACTACAGCCCCATTGATTCCCTCTGCCAATGCATTGATGAAATTAACAGTTGGATGTGCCAGAACTTTCTTCAGTTAAACAAGGAGAAAACTGAAGTCATTGCATTTGGAAGCAAAGAGGAAGTTCTTATGGTGAATCCATACCTTGACTCTAGGGGTCAAACCCCAAAAAACCAAGTCAGGAATCTTGGTGTGATTCTGGAGTCAGACCTTAGTTTCAGTGGTCATGTCAAAGCAGTAACTAAATCAGCATATTATCATCTCAAAAATATTGCAAGAATTAGAAGTATTGTTTCCAGAAACTTGTTTATACCTTTATCAGCAGCAGGGTGGATTATTGTAATGGTCTCCTCACTGGCCTCCCCAAGAAAACTTCTGACTAGAACCAGAATATCGGAGCACATCACACCGGTCCTCGGGTCCCTACACTGGTTTCCAGTTATATATAGAATTGATTTTAAAGTACTTTTACTCATTTATAAATCACTCAATGGCCTAGGACCAAAATACATTGGAGATTTACATCAGACCACTCAAATCATTAGGATCAAATCAGTGAGAAATACCAAGGGTTTACACAAAACAAGGGGAATACTTATTTTTTTATTTTCTGTCTGTACAAAAAGTATTCTCATTGCTTCATAAATTTCAGATGGACTATGGCAGATGGACTATTCTGACGATGTCTTTAATACTTTTCCTAACAGTGTTCATAAAATGCCAGTGAATGGGACAGTTTTGTTTGTTTTTGTTTGCGAACTGTTTGCTTGCAAAGAATGAATGGCCTTAAATACTATAGCTAAATTACTTGAAGATGCTAATGCAAAAGCACATAAAATTGTACATTAAGGCATACAGGCTGAGATGTCATTTGCATACTTGTATAACATACTAATAGCATGCACTTAAAATTGCATCTTAATCTAATTAGCGTCTTTGTTGCAAACTGTTTGGACACACAAAATAAATAACTTTACCAAATTACCATACTATAATAATGGATGCTAAACGAATTACCTTGAATTTCAATACTAATTGAAACTGCCATGGCAACTGAAAAAGTTGCATATGACCTGTTCAACTGTAATATTCACTGCATGCAAAAAAAAAAAAAAAAAAAAAAGCATATGGGCACTTTGTCAAACAGTATCATATATTCAACTTATTGCATGATTATATACTATAGAAGTAGTATGCAGTATCAGTGCATCTTGCATAGGAATTCTACTCATGCATGCTTCTTATGACAGATTTATGAAGCCACACATTCCTCCAGGCCATGTTTCCCGAGGGTCTATGTAACATCTTAATCTGTGTTTCTGCGTGAACCCAAAAGACAAAAAGGTGATAAACCAAAACGCGATTTGCTGACGGAGATCATGTTAACCCAAAGAAAAAGTGATGAATGGGACTATTACTGACCGTTAAACAGAACATTAGAGGCGTTTTCACATGAATCTATTCTCTTGTGAATGAATTCACTTTGCTGGAACGTTCATCTATTGTCATAACACAAATAAGACAGGCTGTGATTAATCAATTATATGATTATGCTGAATTAGCTCATGAATCCATGTCAGCTGTTACACAGTGTTATGACAGTGAAACATAGTGTTATTTCCACAGGATCAGCTGAAAGTCATGCATATTGGAGCTGAGAGATACATAATAGTGTTACAGCAATGAGGAAGCTTGGCCTGTGAGGATGATTCTCAGACAATGGTCTGTCCCTCTATTAGACACGGCGGCGTCTGCTTAGTAATGAAAGTGTAATTCACAGCATTGATCACAGAGCAGGAGAGTTAGTGAAAAGCCAAACGGAGCATCCGCCGGGATGAGACTGGAATAATGGGGAATATTCATGAATATTTACAGCTGAAATAAGAAAGAAAACAATGAAAGTGAAGGGAGAGAGAAACAAATAGATAGATAGAGAGACAGACAGACAGATGGACAGATAGATACAGACAGTCACTGACACTGCCACGATCAGGAAGAAAACGCAAGCTATCCCCTGCTGCACTGAGAAAATAGCAAGAAGGGTGAAGAGTCAACCGAGGATCACCAAAAAGCATATCGGCCAAGAATTAGAAGCTGCTGGAACACAGGTGTGATTGTCCACAGTCAAACGTGTTTTGCATCTCCATGGACTGAGAGGCTGCCATGCAAGAAGCAGCTTGCTCCAAAAGCGGCACTTTAAGGGAAGGGGTGGGCGATATGAAAAAAAATAAAAAAATCATATCACGATTTTTTTCTGGGGAAATCACGATTCACGATTTTTAGCCCGATTCTTTTTCAAGTTGTTTTTGACTTGTTTTGATTTTACTATTTCAAGGTAACAAAGTATAAAGTAAAGAAGGGCAGATATTTAGGCCAAAATGAGCAAAAATAAAAATCATTGTTATTTTCTCTTTGTTATTCGAATAGATACACTTTACAAATTACAAGGTTAGAAATTAATACAGGTTTGGGACCACATGTGAGGGAGTAAATAATGACACATCCCTTTAATCCCTAGTATCCCTTTAATGACAAGCAGCGGCATGTTTAATTCTGTCCCTTTAAGAGCTGCACGCATCTAATATACTGGCACGTTTTTCTCTTTATTGTTTAACTTACTTTCACTTTAGACACAAGCAACTGTGTTTAACGCTGTGTGTTTTTGACAGTATTACCACCATCACATGTGATACATATCTTAGTTCATTTATTAGGCGCTATTTGACAGGCTTTTAGTGCGCACGCGCTGGAAAAGCGCATCCGGACAGCATACATATGAAGTGTTTAATCAGCAAGACTTTAAAGCGAATTAAAAGTGCAGTGTCCGGTGAGTAACTCTACCACTGAGTTAACACTGATGTGAATGTGTGTCGCGTTGTACAGCATATAGAGACGGAGATGATAAAATAGCACGATACTACGATATTCCTTAAAAAAACAGATTGTGGAGAAACTTTTATCGTCCACGATCAAAATTCGTCATATCGTTCACCCCTATCTTAAGGCTCGACTGAAGTTTGCTGCTTGTTTAGAGGAGAAAAGGAGAGGCCTTTAACCCCAAGAACGGACGGATGGATGGATAGATAGGCTTCATTCTAATGTTACAACTCTACTTCTCACACACAAACAATTAAGCCTCACAGTTTTGTGAGTGTACGAGGAACAGATCGGACTTGTGCTGACACACACACTAACACACACAGCAGACGGGAGATCAGTAGAGCTCTTCAAACAAACCACAGCACACAGCAGGACCCATGAGTGTGCTTATGTGTGTGTGTGTGTGTGTGTGAATAGCGGACAGTGTCTCTGCATCTGGCCAGTGCAGGATTCTGGATGATCCTGTCATGATGATGGATGTCTCCTCACACATCAGCCTCTCTGATATCCTCCTCAGGACGTCTGCGTCACCATCCATTAAAGTGCCTTTTAATAAAGCTTTGAACTAATCTGACACTGGAATTATCCCTCATTTGTGTTGACGATGGTCTGCGAAGATGCTCTCTGGTTTAAGTGGATCTGGGCTTTTATTTGCTGAGCTATATTAATAAAGACCTGTGTGTGTGTGTGTGAGAGAGAATGCTCAGGCTATGCTTAATAATGCAGTTCATGAAATTGCTGAAAAAGGAGACACCTCTGGGTGTTTTGGAATGGCACACTATCATACTATCTGTATTTTTTACAGTATGCAGTATAGTGTGCATGGTGAATGAAATACCCAGACAACATCCTTCATTGGTCAAATGTGCAGCATAGTTCTACATAAAGTAGTTACACAAAGTAATTTTAAAAAAGACTGCAGTATGCTAGTATGGAGATTTATGAGCACTGGCATTGCTTCACACACACACAGTGAAAAGCAGGTCAAGATCTCTAGTGTGACTCAGGTTTCTGCTGCATGCTGCATTTTAATGGTGCTCCTTCATGAGCTTCAGCTCTCAGCGTGTTACCGTGGGAAAAGTGTTATCAGGAGAAAACCTCAGACGTCTCGCTTTCAGGTCAATGTGCTTAGAAAAACTCTGATGAATGATTCTCCCCTTAATCACAATTATTCATCTGCAATTTAATTAAGTGCTTCATTAGGCTGCAGAGCATGATGGAGAAGTTTCCACAGCCTAAAGAGAGCAAGACAGACACGGGTGAAGTGAGGTAATATCTGCCTGTACGTCACACAGAGACCGAAGAGCTGACCTCTAACAATCTCATATTTTTGAATTTCCTTAGAAAATGGAAGGGCGAAAGCGGGCTGCGGCAGGATGTCGTCCTCATCAATCAGATCTCAACCTCCACACGCCTCTCGAACCTTCACTTGAGCGCAGGTGAAAGAGGGGAAATTCAATGTCTAATACATGTTATACACACACACACACACCAAAAAATGTTAAGAGTTGGCTGAAATTGTAAGCGTTGATCTGATTGGCCGGCTTTAAGCAATTCCCAGGAGCTAAAGCACAGATTTACATCTGATCATAAGTATACTCTAGACGAACAATAATTATGGGTTTACTATTGTCGTCAAATCGATTAAATCTATTAAAATAAAAAAATGTAAATAAAACTTTAATTTTGTTGGACCATTTGTTTTTAACTTAACAGGCCTTTGACTTGAGTAAAACTAACAGGTAAATACACATTTTAATAGAAGCATGTCTGTTACCCAAATCTAGTTTTAGTAAATAATAAGATAAATCGATTTTATATTATATCTGTGTATATATATATTAGTGCTGTCATTTTTATTTATGTAATATATCTGTGTGTACTGTGTATAATCATTATGTATTATTAAGGTAATTAATATATAAATATTTAATATATTAACATAACATATTTTTATTTAATATATATACACACATGCATGTGTGTTTTTACATAAACATAATATACATAATTATGTATACATATACACATAATACATTTACAAAATACACACACATATACTATGTGAACAAAAACTTATTTTGGATGCGAATAATAACAATTAATATACATTTCATTTCAATTTGTATTTTGTATAAAAAATAAATAAATAAAAAACAAAACAAAACTGTAACATAAAAATTAAGTAATGTATTTTCTATTTGTTTTTTTGTTGTTTTATAAATCCAGATAATTAATGTTTTTCAACAATAAATATGACACGTATGTAGTCTTACATTTCTTCTAAAAAAAAAAAAAAATTCTAAATAAATAGATCAAACCATACGCATGAATAAAATGTCATTGGAAAAACAGACTGATGCACTTTGTGCACATATATAAACAGAGTTTACATAAAGGCAAATCGCATTTTCATCCCGTCACATGTTCTCATTCAAACAGCACAGGCCAGCTGTGAACAAAATAAGCTCTGCCAGCTTTGCATATTCTTCCCTAGCATAAAAGCGGATTCTCATCCGGTGGGATGCATCAGCATCTGTGCAGCTGCTCGCGGATCAACTTTTCTGTGCACTAATTTGAATGCCAGTCTATTATTGTGCTAACAACAAATATAGACACATGCACACACAAACAAACAAACAAAAAACTCTTCTAGTTGCTTCACGTGTCTCAGTAGACAGTAAGTAGCCAGAATAAGCTGTGATTCAGAATTTCGAACAAGTTAAAATGTCTGGCTACACAAGACATACACTTCTAGAAAACAGCAACACTAGTCTGTGAAAATGTCAGCAGACTTCACCATCAAACACTCTAACCCTGTATAAACACACTCATAACCCAGAAAAACACTCAATACTGTAAGATGCGAGAAGTGAATGAGCCAGAGAGGGATGTTTGTGGGAAGCCAGATATCCCGCTGAGAGAAAATGCAACCAAACTGCTAAAGAGACAGCGGAGGACACAGACACAAATACACACATATAGGCCTGGGCTTAAAGAGTATAAATTCTCTATTTCTATGGATTTAAAGTGCTCAGTCAATGTCTGTGTACTCAAACCCATGTCAGGTTACAGACAGCGTTTCATGAGCTTGTTACCAAGAAGCAAGAAGGACAACAAAGTTGAACTGGATTGAAAACTAAAGCATAGCACAGACTACAATAGCGAAGCTTGCTGTAGCCAATGGTAGCCAATTATAATGTGACAGACACTCTGAGAGACCTAAACTTTAGCATTATTTATAGTATTTAATAATATTTTATGATTAAATAGCAGTTTCAATGTTGTTTTTAATTTTAGCTTTCCTTAAAAGTGCCATAGAATGCATTGAGAGAATATTTTAAATTGTTCTCTGATATGTACATAGAAGGTATGTAGCTTAGGTAAGG
>JAUMHG010000056.1:5466177-5479425 GCA_032359395.1 Enteromius anoplus
AGCCAGAAGCGACAGCGGCAAGGAACCAAAACCCCATCCATGAGAGAATGGGGAAAAAACCTTGTGAGAACCAGGCTAAGTTGGGTCCAGTTCTCCTCTGGCCGGACGCCCAGCACCTAATTTCCAGTTCAATTTAAACACGTTAGATTGTGTAAGGACTTATAGTGTGAGTGTCTTTAATCAAGTTCAAATAAATAAATCACTCACAAGAAATACTGCATATACATTACACCTTCATGATTATAGAAATATATACCATTCACGGACAACATGGATGCTCGCAGCTGTTCGGTCCTTCCTCTCATTGCTCCATCAGCAGATCTCACAGAACCTCCTTCACTTACCAGACTCGGAGCTTTACAGAAAATCGCAGGCTAATTGCTTTACTCTTGTCACATTTGTAGTGAAACATGAGCAATTAGAGGATTCTGGCTCCCCTCTGCAGTAGTTTTATGCCGCATTAGAGATTCTGGCACCAGCAAAGGTTTAAATTTGTATGCTTGCTAACTGCTGCTCCTAGAAGCATTCACAGCCAGAGAGGATGCCAGTGGCTCCGCTGAACGGAAAGAGCATTTCTGCCAGAAACAAAAAAGCCCTAAAGTTTCTCCACAGAGTTACATCAGCAGCACATCTGCTTTTTGAAACTCAATATCCATTCGTGAGCCTTTAAACATACTTTATCATACTGCTTTGACACGATCAATGCAAAAGAATGCCGACTTACACACAGGCTTATACTATGGCTTGTTGAAAATAGAAATAAATAAATAAATCACCCCCCTTTTATATCCCAGAGTTCAACAAACAATCAAACACCTCGGATTAGTTCTGTAATCCATGTTTTGAATGCCTGAGACGTTTACTAAACTCATGACAGCGTAATATAAATGCAGAATATTATCAGCCACATTATCAGAGGTGAAACACTGAAGCTCAAATATATTCCACATGCTAATCTCAAACAATAGTTCAAAACAAGTTCATACAGACACCAAAAACAAACAAACAGACAAAAAGTCATACCTTTTATCTGCCCTACAGTAACGCATTGACATGTGAAGGGTGGAAAAACCATGATTATTACAAGTTAATATTTCATATTGCATAAAAGTTATGTTGTTACTGAGCACCCAAAATAAGCTCTCTTTCTTTTTTTTCCCCTCAAGTGTTTCATTTTTTTGACCGAAAACATTCAAAAGGCTAACTATATCAAAAAGTTTTGCTTCTTTTTCTTTCTCCCACACAAACAGACCAATAGAAACACGTCCTACGTCTGTCAAAGACTCAACCCACCATTTGCAGTTTTGACACGCAAGCAAAAAAACGTTTCTCAAGCAAACACAAAAGAAAAACTTTTGAGACTCTCCTTTTTTTTCCTTTTCAAAGCACAAAGATAAAAATAGTTTAAATCAACAGTGGAGCTGCAAATGATTCTTGAAGACAAATCAGCACAAAAAAAAAATACCAGTACATCATTTCTGCACCATGGGCAACAGGAAGTAGTCAGCAGAACTGATTAAATCTGACGTTAACAACATGCCCTGAGTGCGTTATCTCAGCATCTTCCGACAACTGTAAGAGAGCAGTTTAAAAACACCCCGAGGCCGTCCGCGCTACACATGACAACAGACACGAGATTTCTCTTCTGCATTTTTCTTTCCCAACTTTCAGAGTTGGTCTCTTTCGCTTAATGCTCTCTCTGCGACGGTGAATTCTGCTTCCAGGCAGGCCGATTCGCAGTTTGGAAATACATCCCACCTTTTAATGTGTCAATCCAATAAAAAGTAGGACAGGAAAGCATTTCTCTATGCAGCATTACTACTCTGAAAGCTTATCGGTGCAGGAAAGTAAGAAAAGTTTCTCTATTTACAGAAACAAAACCTTTCAAAATCTTCAGTCGAACCTAAAGGTGTCTGGCCATCAGAAGAAAACCTACATCTTTAGGAAAACGACAAACAGAAAGGAATACACACACAAGCTCAGGGTTTTTAATGAATCATTTGCTGGAAATCCTCGGTTTTTCTGGCCTGGTGTAAGTTATTGGGTTTAAATGATGCAGAAAACACAGAAAAATGACATTGACAGCAGAATTTTGGATGCATGTTCTACATGTGTGCTTGTGAACGAATGATCATTTGATCATATTTTGAAATATTATTTACATATTTAATGTTTTACACCTAATCGCATCTAAAACAAACTTTCGTTTACATAATATGTGTGTTTACGGTGTATATTTATTATGTACACACACATATTTTGTATTACATATATTTATATACATAATAAAATATAATATATAGTAAATATTTTCACTTCGTATACTGTATGTGTAATAAATACACATAGCACACACATACATTATTCAAACAAAAACTTAATGAAAATTCGTGCTGTCAAACAATTAAACACATCCAGAACAAAAGTTTATGATATAGGAGTGTGTGCGCTGTGTTTTTTTATGTGTGTATATATATATATATATATATATATATATATATTGGATGTGATTAATCGTGACTAATTGTTTGACAGCAATAATAAAAATATAACTAATAAAAACAACAAAAATAAAATGACTAATAATAAAATACAATGCAAAACAATAAAATAGAGAGAAAACCAAAAGAATAAAAAACAGGTCTGTGTTATGCTACTCAAACTGGTGAGACACCAAATGGAATTATGGGTATTCAGCAGCTGGTGAAGACTTCGAAGAAAAAAAAAGCAGCAAAGAAAAAAAGCAGCACAGCGTCATTTTTCACAGCTACTTCTTCCTATTACGCTTAAAATGAACCAAGCACTGTCAATACAAAATATTTGAACAAGAAGCATCTACTTTTCAAAGTGGAGGAGCAATTCAGGGTCTTGTGTACTCCGAATACATCTCTGTCGTATTTGCTTTCAGTATAAAGTCATTGAAACTCCACACGCAAGCAATGACAGAGCTGCTCACTGTGACCCACGTTTGATTGACGGCTCCATTCAACAGGATGTCACACCCTCCGTTATGACATCAGCAGCAGCGACAATGAATGAAAATCAATGGTAAGAGTGTCTCTACGGCAACCGGCGGTCTGGCTCATGTTCTCTCAGGGGCATGATGCTGGGCAACTCGTGTACACACACACACACACACACATATACCACAAAGCATGCAGTTTTCATCCAGTTGAGCATTTTAACAGAGTTTTGCAATCGTATTTGTTTGCTTCAGAGCAGAAAAAAAATATGACTTTGATAATAAAATCAATTTTAATAACTTAACAGACTATTGTGGAGTAATTTTTATTAATAATTTGAATTAGTTTTTATATATTTTTTGGGGTGTTTGTTTTTTATGTCCATATGGTTTATACATTTAAAATTACATTTTTTATTTTCAGTTATTTAACATAAATTAATTTAAATAAATGAAAATGACAAATGCTGGTTTGGCCACCCGCTGGAAAAAAATTTAATACACACACACAAACAGAGACTACTGTTCAAAAGTTTGGGATCAGTAAGATTTTTTTATGTTTTAACAAAAAGATTTTATGCTCATTAAGACTGTATTTATTTGAACAAAAATACTGGAAAAATGTAATATTGTGAAATATTATTAAATTGTAAAATATTTGTTTTTCTATTTGAATAAATATTAAAATCTAAATTATTCCTGTGATCAAAGCTTGATTTTCAGCATCATTACTCCAGTCTTCAGTGTCACATGATCCTTCAGAAATTAATAAGAAGTGCATTCATTTGAAATAAAAATCTTTCCTAACAATATTTATAACTTTTTAAGCATCAAAGAATCTTTAAAGAAAAGGGTAGAAGTTTCCATGAAAATATTTGTCTGTTGACAATATTATTTCTGATAACATATCAACATATTAGAATTATTTAGGCAGGATCATGGACACTTTAGACTGGAGAAATGGCTGATGGAAATTCAGCTTTGCACCACAGAAATAAATTCTTACTGAAAAGTATATTAAAGTTGAGACCATTATTTTATATTCTACATTTTTAAAGATTTTTTTTCGGTATTTTCTCGATGAGCTTTCTAGTAATTAAAATGCATTTTCATTTCAGCTCAAATTTATTTTATTTCAAGCAATGACAATACTTTTAGTGGTTTTATTCTAGTTAACTATAAAAATCCTGAGCATAACAGACTGCCTGAAGGTGTTCTTGCATCCCCTTTACACCTTACACTAACCTAGTACTGACACAGAAACATTACGCTGACAGAACAGAAGCAAAAACGTAATCTAAAAGAGTTCAGAAGCACCACAAAGACCACAAACGGACTGATCTCTGACCTCACACATGCCCCTCTGAACCAGCCCAAAACGAAGAAAGCAACAAAAGCAGAACAAGACTGTGTTCTGAGCAACAACCTGCACCCGGGACTGAAAAAAGGGCTTGTTAGCGAGACAAACCTTGAGTCCCGAGTGAATTGTGCTCTGAGAAGAGGTCAAGCAACACAGAGAGGCGACTAAATGACTCTGTGAAGGATGAAGGTGTTGCTGTAAACACCAGGCTTTCTAGAGACCACACACGCTTACTAAATAAAGTCCCTCCTGGCATTTTCCCCAAACAGAGGAAAAAATGAAGTCCCATGACATTCTTCAAGTACTAAAGGCACAAATCCAGTTCTTTGGAGAGATATCTAGTGGATGTCATTTTAACTGTTATATAACATTAAATATTGCACTATATGAATATCAAGCTTCACTGGGTTACATACACACATAGAAGCACTATTTTAAAAAAAAATGATGATGATCATTTATTAAAAACTGCATTTCTGAATTTCTGTTCAAATTGTGTACTGTATTTAATAAAAAAACAACAACATTATTTTGATTCACAAAATATAAATACATAAAACTAAATGCTCTGCCTTATAAAATATTTATTATTATTATTTTAATGCCATATTAACAGTATTCAATATTTGCACACAACAGTTACATTTCTGGAATATTCACTAAAATAGTGATTCTTGAGAATATTATAATATTAATATTAATATAATTATAATATCAAGCAAATAAGTTTTCCATTTTCAAACTGTAATCTTGAAACAATTACAAACCTTTTTTGTGAGCTAAAATAAAGCTGAAAAAGAATAGAATATAAATATTACAGGAAAAACTTTATTGAACGAGTTTATTTTACTTTAAAAAAAATGTATTAAAAATAAATAAAAGCCAAACAGAATCATTAAAAATGTAATAATGACAAAATCATGTTCAACTTAAATACTTTAATATAAAAATAATACTTTATTATTTATAAATTATATAATAGTATATGAATAACACGAAAATACCATTGAGGCTGTTACCAAAGTTATTGTAAGAAAAAAATAAACAACCTTTAATTGATGAAAATTTAAGACTATCAGTAACTACAAACATGTCTTTCTTGATGTTTAAGTGTTTACTTTCACTCGCTTATTGCAGAAAAAAATCCTAATTCATGAAAAGTGTGTCCTGTCTGCAGTAAGCATTACACAAGAGATCCAGAAGAAACAAACAGCTGTGTGTATAATTTGATAAAGGGTCATGAAACCCCCTTATTTCAGAGAGGGATGTTCCGTCTCAGTACTGAAAAGCCTGAAGAAATGGAGGTGGAAAGGTGGGACGGTAGAGAGAGTAACAACTCTCTGTAGTCCACTTTAGAGAGAGAAATGAGAACAGCACTCAGAGCAGCACTGCCAGCAGAAAGCAGGAGTGCATCAAATCTGACAGAAATATTCCTCAATATCTTAGACCTGTCTCTTGTTCACACTATCAGTGTCTACACATGATGACTTGAGCAGCATGAAATCACCATTCATCATTTCTCACTTTAAAAGCTTCTCTTTCTTCTAGGCCTTCCAGCAGCGGTCAAACCTGCTAACCAGTAGAAATAAATGACGGATTGATCTCCGCACGACTGTAATTTGAGTTAGTTGTTCATGTCACACTGGTTTACTGCTGAGAGGCCTGCAGTGACATGACAGAAGATAGTCGGATGGAGCATGACTGCCATCTGCTGGACGCTTGAGGCCTGAAACTTGTTTGCAGGATTTGTTTGCTCTTGCAGATGCAGAACGATGGATTCTGTCTTTTGTCATGATATGCCTGTACAAATATCACTGATAACTTTCTCACACCCCACACATGAATCAATGATTCTGATCGACATATGGATCGACCTACAGTTCCTAAACACAATAGAAGCCATCAACAAACAAACAAATCATTTCTGTCTAGTATCCTCATCCAAATACCTTCAGTTTACTGAAAGACGTCAGTCAATAAAGAAAACTTCAGTATTTTCCTCCTGTGCAAACTCTTTCAAAAAGTCACAAAGGTGCTGTGGCTTGTTAATATATTTAATAATATAAAAGTATTGTTAACATATTAAATTGAATGAACTGTAATTATAATATTTAATTAAATAAATAAGTAGTTCTGTGTAGCAGTGTCCCAGTGTGTTGCATGCAACAGTTGTTGTTTTATGTTATTTAATTAAATGAAGATGCATTCCATAAATCTTTAGCGTTAAAGCAGATAACAAATTAAATATTTAATTTTACAATTATTACTAAAATAACTTTATTATCACTATTAAATGCTTATTTATTATTATTAAATATTTATCTGAATGTATTAATTTTTTTTTATTGTAATATAATTATATATTTATTTAGTATTCCACATTTCGCATGTGTTTTCATTCAATTTTAAAATAATGCCATTATTTTAACATGAATTGTTAAAATTATATTATTTAATTATGTTCAATTAATATTTTTCATTTAATTAGTTACATTATATTTTCTAAAGAGAAATCGGTTTATTACAAAACAATACTATTAATGATAATAATAACTATTTTATACAATTAATTTGAACAAATATAGCATGCAACACTGTTTTTTTTTAACTGCTATTATTCTGACAAACTGTTGAATATACATTTAATTATTTTGTAACATAAAACTGAAAACATAATTGCATAATAATAATAATAAATATTTCATACAATTAATCTAAACAAATTTTGCATGCAACATAAAATAAAATAAATTAAATTAAATTAAATATTAGATACTATTAATAATATTTAAATATTCTTAATTTGAACAACTGTTTTATGCAAAACGGTGGTTGTTGTAAAATTGTGCCATTTTTGGCAAATTGTTGAACATACATTCAATTACTCTGAAGCAACTACTGTATCAATTTATTTATCAAATATTAATTAAATTAAAAATATTATAGTATAGTGTAATAAGTAAGTAGGATTACTATTCTACGTTTAATATATTTAAATTACATTTAAATTATATTCAATATTTAATTTAATTAGAATTAGTAATATATTAGCATATGCTGACAATAAAATAGACAAAAAAATCCCTTGGCTAGAGGAGGAACCACAGGCAAAAACAAAGTAGGTTAAGAAAGGATTTGATTTATGTGCATTCACCTTAATTCTGGGCATGGTGACGGTGGGCGGTCTGGCTTTGGCGATGTAGCTGTGAGAAGAGCCTCTCTCCACCACATGTCTGGTGTAGGGCATGAACCTCCGGCCATCAGAGCCAAACACAAAGTCCTCTCTGAGAGCGTCGATCAGGACGATTACCACCCGCTTGAACAGTGGCGTTGGAGCCTTACTGGAGTTAGGACCACCTCCTGCAGAACATATAACAACCCATGAAACTTCTGCTGCATGCGTGATTACGATGCGTGTTATGAATTAAAATTAGAAATGTTGAAATAAAGGGAATTTAGTTGAGAGGCTGATATTAAAACACCCTAAACATTGGAAATTAAATCCTAAATCTTAATCTTCAGGGACAACTCATTCGAATTTGGACATACAGAATAAAACAAACTGAGGCATAAGCTATATTCAGATATTTTGCATAAAATTGGGGATAAATAAAAAAAATGTAAAAGTATGCAATGAAATATAGTCTACATTTTTATATAGTTCAAAGACGAAACGTGGTTGATAAACATAAAATTACTAAAAGTTTGATGCATTATTACTTTTTTTCTTTAAATTAAAATGTGCGCCGTTTAATTTCAATATACATGTAATACTATAAATAAATAATAACAAACATAAAGTTTGATAATGATTCACAGAAGACAGTAAATATACAAAAACAACAAAAAGATTTATAAAAAAAAAAAAAAAAAAAAAGTAATAATAATGTTGTCAGGCAGGAACAAGAACCAATAGACATTAAGGGGCAGTTTCCTGAACCTAGATTAAATTAAACTCCATTAACTATAATTACTTTTTAATTTATATATTTTTATAGATTATAGATATCAGAATAAGAATGTGGTTTTAACATAAATGTATTGGTTATGCTGAACGACAACAGAACATTGTTTCACGCATATTTTTAATCAAATTTAATATGATGCAAAATGGGCAAAACATACTGGCAATTAAATAACTGTACATATCAATTAAATAAACTACAACAAATCATAAAAAATAAAAAATAAAAAAAAACAATATCACTAAAAAATATATATTCTTTAGATAACGTACCCTTAATAACTCACTATACAATCATCATCCTCAACATAATGGCTAATAACTCAGTAAGAGTGTGTGTTTGTGTATTTACCTGTCTGTGGCTCTGCAGGAAAATCAGTCACTTCGCTCTTGTCTGAAAAGGATGATTTGACAGGAACAGGGAAGAATCCTCTCAGGAAAAGAGCGATTGACACAATCTCACATATGAGACACAATAAAGCAAACACTGATGAGCTCAGCTTCATGATGAAGATCAATAACACTCATCCCACTCATAAGACAACACAAACACTAACAACTGTCCAGCCTGCCGTCTGATTTCTCATTGACCGCAATCAACCGTCATTTTCAACAGAAACGACACTAAAGCCACACGATTAATGAAGATTCTGCCGGATTAGTGTTTTGAAATTCTCATTTCCGTGTTGTGCCATGAGGGTCACTACGGCAACTCAGAGGCATTGTTTCTCAAAACGTTTATCAACCTTTCTCGGACTCTTATTTTGTAACAACAGCAAAAATCTATGAAAAATGTTTATATTTACATTTAAATGCACTATGTACAGTTATAAAATATACATAAAATTGTACTATAATGTATACAATAGATAACTATATAAAATAAAACGTATTAATTTTAATATTAATTTAATTTTTATAAAATTAAAATAAGAAGTTATGTATATAGACGGTTATTTTTTTTTTTTTTCACAAATTAGGCGCCATGGAAACAAATAATATTTTTATTTTTTAAACTTCTTTTATTTTTATATGTATATAATGTATTATTATTATTGCATAATTTAAATAACGGTGGTTAATCCGTGGTTGTCATAGTAACATTTGTTGTGATGGCGCTTGTTGTGATTTATCTTTCGACTTTAAAAACGCGTTTTATTTGTAAGGGAGTTTATAGACATAGAAAACCACAATCCAGCGGAATAAGCAACGCAGTGTGTTACGAAAGTGCTGCTGACTGTATAAGTGAAGTGTTTTTTTTGTAAGCAGTGATTTAGTGTTTATCGAGGGAATGGAGCGCAGTGAACTGACCTCCAAGGAGAAAACCAGAACCGCAAAGCTTCTCGATGAAATAAAGAAGATTTATCAAGATATTAGAGAAGAGTCAATGCCATCAGGTGATCAAAGAATTACATTCCACAGCAGCAGAAACTTTTCATTGCATTTCTTTTTAATATTCAGTATGTAATGTTTTTTCATTGTGCTTTCCAATTAATCTCAAACTGCAGTTGAGTTATTTTTTTTAAGTAAAAAAAAACAAAAAACATGATATTTAAAAGTTTTTTTTTAATTATTTTAAGAGACCACTGGTGGGTCAGTGGAGAAGACAGTGATTCTGCTTAAAGAAAAAGCAGAAAGAGGAGATTCACAAGCCGCCTTTCTTCTGGGACAGTTACACTACGAGGAGGTGACTGGTGGCTTAGTTTCTCTCTCTTATGCTGTTTTAATATGCAAAAACAGAATCCCGTAAGAATTTGCTTTCTGCATTACTGACAAACAGTATATTGGTTATGCATAATAGTTACACATCTGAGGAATAATCTGATGTTCTGCAGGGCCATTACACAGAAGCAGAGGTCATCTTTAATGGCATTAAACATGAAGATCCTCGAGCTCTGTATCAACTGGCTGTCATGGTTTATGATGGCCTTGGAACCAAAGAAGACCTTGTGAGACCTTGTGCTCTTATTATGATATCTCAAACATATATAGTTAAAGATCTTTATACTGTAAATAACATATATGTAATGCAACAATTCAAAAAATAAGCTTTTCTGATGTTATACATTTCCAATATGTCCAAAAAGCAGATCAGATTTCTTATTCTTCTAACGCTATTAATACAAAATTGATACTTTACAATAGGATCTCATTTGTTAACATTAATGAATTACCTAACTAGAACAATGAGAAATATATTTTTGCTGAATTGATTAATCTCTGTAAAAAAAAAAGTGCATTCATTAATGTTAACAAATACAATGATCTTAAAATTGTTTTAGTAAATATTGAAATTGACATAAATGCTTCAGAATTATTTAAGCATTTATGTACTGCATCATAAAAAGCAGTACTGAATTTATTGCTGTGAAAAAATGAACAGGGCAAGGCAATTGAGTACATGAGAACAGTTGCATTCTGGGATTCGTCTGAAGTGGGCTGTATCAGATTCGCAGCGCTGTATAACCTGGGCCAAGCGTATCTGGAGGGTTTCGGTGTTGAGGCGTCCAGCGCTGAAGCAGAGCGGTGAGAAATAAGCACAGCAAATTATAACGTCAAAATATCTGTGCATTAAAATGTGAAGCACATCTGATGAGCATTCCTGTCGCAGGCTTTGGCTCCTGGCAGCTGATGATGGAAACCCGAACGCTAGTGTGAAAGCGCAGTCGTCCTTGGGCATGTTTTACTGCAGACCGGATACTCTGGACCTCAGAAAGGTCTTCATATCACTCACAACCATCATACATCATCATCATTACCTATAGAGCTGCTGGAATGCAGAAGAGTATTAGCATTGGGTCCCTTTGGGAAATTTTAATGGGTTTTCAGAATAAGGTCCTGTATGTGGTTGCAGTATTACTGGAAGAGACTTTCATGTTTTGTTCTAACAGTTGCTAACAAGCTTCTAGATAAACTGGAAACACACAAGGATATTTTTGCTTGATGGACCTGAACCCCAATAGTCCTCATATAATAATTGTAAAAAATTTTAAAAGCATATAGTGGCTTCAGAGTTCATATCTGACATATGATCAATTATGTCAAGTTATAATGCTAACCACAGGCTTTATTCTACTCATAAATCAAATTAAAAACCCAAAGCACATTCCTAAGGGAAATAATAAATTAAATGATATAATTATAATAATATAATGAGTTTAATATAATAAATAAAATATTTAGAATCAAATTAAACTTAGTTTAACCTGTTTAAAATTGGGTGAAGAAACTTTTTCTTTATACTTTTCTCTGTCTTGCTATGTTGACTTAACAAAAGCATCATATTGTTTGGACAAATCCATAACACAGACCGATATATCTGGTGCTAACTAGAGCATTTTCTAATTTTTAATTTATGATATAACTAATAAATAAATTAGATGGATGGATAGACAGACAGACAGACAGATAGATAGATAGATACATTTATAGATAGATACACATACAGATAGATATGATGTTTAACAAAACAAATAAATTCCTACACGTTTGGAACTACTTAAGGGTGAATAAATGATGACAGAATTTCCTTTTTGGGTAAATCATCATCATCGTTCAGAGAAACAGAGATCTAATGCAGTGGTGTTTAATGTCACTGTCTTCAGTGAATGTGATGTTGTGTTGATGTACCGCAGGCGTTCTCGTGGCACTCAGAGGCGTGTGGAAACGGCAGTCTGGAGTCTCAGGGTGCTCTGGGCGTCATGTATCTGTACGGTCTCGGTGTGAAGAAGGACCCCAACGCTGCCCTGTTCTGCCTGAAGGAGGCGGCAGAGAGAGGAAACGTCTACGCTCAAGGTTACCTGACGGCCTGCTACTACCACAGGAAGCTCTACTCCAGAGCAGCCACCCTGGGAGAGAGGTACAGAGCATCCTGCAGAAACCGCCAAGAACACCGTTCTGTTTTCTGTGGTAAAAACAGGTTTGTTTTGACTCTCAGAGTGTGCGGGTATGAGGACATCAGTGCCATAGGGCGACACACGGACTGTCAGGAGGAGTACATCAGGAAGGGCATCGCTATAGCTATGTTTTACTACGCACGCTGTCTTCAGCTGGGTCGAGGAGTCCTGAAGAACAGCGACAGAGCCAAAGGATACTTCACACAGGTGATGTTGACCACCACACCAATACCAGTTCTGACATTGGACTTGTTTTAACTAGTTACTGAGAAGCAATGTGAAAAAAGATTGGAGCTTGAGTAAGATGTGGGTGACATTCGGAGGCCCAGTGGTACCCAGGTTTGATTTCTCCTATTTGTTTACTTCATCAGGCTGCCAGGATCGATGTAGAGATCTGTAAGGAGCTGCAAATGGACGTGGTGCATGGCAGGATATAAATCACACAGCTATCATTTAATCTCATTCCTGAAATTGATGGATATACAGTTGAGCTCATAAGTTTACACAACCCTTGCAGAATATGGAAAATGGAAATAAGAGGGATCATTAAAATTGCATTTTAGTTTTTGCCTGTTTATACTGTCCTGAATAAGCTATTTCATATAACAGTTGTTCATATATTCTCCACTAGACAAAATAATAACTGAATCTATAAAAAATAAGTCCCTTTGTTGTTAAAAGATGGATCTCAAAATCATACAGTGACTTTTAGAAAGGGTTCAGATGTGCAGAAGGAGGACTATCAAAAGCAGAAAGACTGTCATAGGTCATCCGTGGAGCAACATTTTTATGAATTCAGTTATTATTTTATTATCTTGTGGAGTATATGTAAACATCTGTTATGTGAAAAGTTTATTCTGGACCGTATTAAATACAAAAATGAAAAGCAGCTTTGATCAGAGGTGGGTAGTAACGAGTTACATTTACTCGAGTACATTTTTTGGGTAACTAATACTTTTAGAGTATATTTTAAAATGGGTACTTTTACTCAAGTAATTTTTTTGTGAAAAAACTGTACTTTTACTTCGTTACTGTGGGCGACGCTCCTCTCGTTACTTCATCTTAA
>JAUMHG010000056.1:5492235-5506275 GCA_032359395.1 Enteromius anoplus
CCCCATTGAAGTCAATGGACGCTGGGCTTCAACGGGGAAATACACTGTGACGATACGGGAATGTATGAGAAGAAAATAAAGTCAGCCGACCTGCTATATCTAACTGATTCTGATAGAACTTGTCTTTAACGCATTTTTAGTCAATAAATTGTTAATACAATAGTACATAATTTGACCATTAATTTCGTGACATTATAGGGGAAGCTGAGCTTCCCTTGCAGTCTTCGCCACTGATATATATATATATATATATATATATTAGTGGTGGTGTGTTATCGGCTTTAACATGCTGCATTAGCGCGAAACTCTTTTCGCGCGATAAAAAAATATTGCCGTTAATCTATTCACAAAGTTGCAGCATTAATATATACATACACACACATATATATATAATTAATATTATAAAATGTTGTATTACATTATGATGTGTTTTTGTAAAAAATAAGGTCAATTAATCACATGGAGGCACTGGCCAATCAGAGATCTGATGCAGCAAAAACGTAAATAAGAAATATGTTTTTTATTATTATTTCAGATAAAAGGGTAATATTTCACATCAGTTTGGCTATAATTCTGGGTTTACCTTCTTATCCGGCCGCGGTGCGTTCTGGATGGAGCCCAGGGCTTGGCGTTTGTACTCCAGCCTCTCGTACAGGTGGTGTAGTTTGGTTGCGGCATAACTGGCCTGTTCGTTGATTCCTTTGCTGCCTTCATCTAGGGCCACGTCCCCTCCTTCCGTCACCGGTCCCTAAACGCACAGAGATACACAGAAAATGATGATGGAGTGTTTAGATGTAGCAGCCAAACTCATATCGTGTTAAACTCACAGCATCGTCTTTCTCCTCGCTGCTGGACTGCGAGCTGCTCCTTTGCTCCTCTCGTTTCATGAGCCGCTCGTACAGGTCGCTCACTAGAAAGGAGGGGTAATAGCGCTCCTTCATGGTCTCGGACACGTCTCCCTGGATCCTGTGGAACACGTCTGTGCCCTTGTTTCCCACCAGCGTCTGCTGGATCTCTTTATACAGAGCCTTCTCCACCGGGATCTCCCTGCTCTCCACAAAGAAGTTCTGGTAGATCTCTCCCACCAGCTGTGGCACTTCATTCTGCACAGACATTGAAATCAAGCACATGCTTTACTTGTTTTCTAAAGGCATTCCTGTGCAATCCCCAACAGAAGAAAAATAAAACAATCTAACTGTATGCATTGTGTCAATAGCAAGACATTTCGCACAAATTTTCATTATTTATACAGGGGAGTTACACTAGCAGCAATCCTACATTGTGCTTTTAATGGTTTAAGTCTTTAATGTTCTGCATTTCATTAACAGGTTCACGTTCAAAACAAACAAGCTATAAAACATATGGCTAATCTTCATTGTTTGTTTTGGTCTCATGCTGAACAGATGCTAAATGTTAATAAGATATGACATCAACATTAAACAGATTACTGCAAATCTGCTGTTGCACAGAAATAAACCAAATGTACCTCCTCCAACATTCATCAGCATTCTAGAGTACCTGCTTCTCTTCACAAATAGCCCTGTTCTCTCAATGCAACATACAATAATCCTGACAACAACATTTATGACGTCCTAAACTTTTCAGCACCACAAAACATAATAGCAATCAGCTCTGACACTCCTGGCTAAATGGCAGTAACGTTAATGGCTAATTTAACCCAGCTAGACATCATGGGTCGCAACAATTAAACATTTGAGTCACGCGCTGGAGTACTGGTTAGTTTTCAGCCGTGAGTGTGAGACATGACCACAGCCCTATTAAGATGCTAACTATTTATCATGGGTATGTAAGGTCATTTTAAGATCTATAAAGACTAGGCTTAGGGTTAGGTTAGAATTCAAAAGTATTGGCTTTTTGGTAAACTGGTTATGTGGACATTCGATTACCATTAGAATCAACATTTCTTAACTTAACAAAAAAACCTGCAAAAGTAATTTTGCAAATCCTTTTTGAACACTGCCCAGCACTGAAGAGTAATTGTTACGCCTTGCTGTAATGTGCACACATTTTGCATAATTACTGAATAATATTAACAATGCTTTATCACAACATTACAACAGTGTGAGGTGTTGAGAATATAATTTATTATTTTTTTAATTGTAATTTTTTTTATCAAATGTTAACCTCAGGTTAAAAAATAAACACATGTGTGTTTTTCTTGTAACATTATCATTTATCAAAATTTAAAAGCAAGACAAAAAAAAAAGTGTTGTAATGTCCATTTTCTATTTTTAATGTGATATTTATATAGGCAAATAATAAATAAGTGAATTTAAAAAATATATTTTCTATTATTAATGTACATATGAACTTATTAATTGTCCAAACAACAATCATTATTTTGCACTATGGCTGTGCATTCAGAATAACACATATCCATTTTGATTTAACTCACAAGCTTGCGATCTGACTCAATTTCAGTCTTAATTTAATTGTATTAATTTGGACATATAGACAGAAACAGTACTATAAAACTATACAATAAACCGTCAGCTAGTGCATTACTAAATCAAATGATTTGTAAAGACACGTTTAAAAAGCACATAAGGAAGATTATATTATAAAATGTATTGTATATTTATTATAATACATTTTAATGATGTACATATGTTTCTACTCCAGATTTTATCACAGACTTTTTCAAACATAATTTTTTTTTTCTTTTATAAAAACAGTACAAAAATAAAGTTCACTTTTTATTTGTATTTAGCCTTTACAAACAAGAAATGTGAAATAAACTATCAAATAAAGTCTTTCGAGACGTTTTTTTAAGAGGCTATCACGTGATGAACTAACTACTTAAACCTGAAGACTGGATAGATGACCATATCAATTCTCTTTCCGGCTCTGACTGCATTTGATAGGTTTATGGGTCTGTCACGTCAAGTTATGATAGAATGACATAAACCCAAAGACTCGAGACAGGTGAACTAATTCCAGTAAGAACTCTGTGTAATGAACATGCACGACTGAATGAATCACTCCACGAGAAACTCGTTCTTCCCGAGTCACATTAAAGATTAGTTCAAGAACGACCATCACTATTCCACACCACTGAATTAGTGTTTCCCGTCTTATCAACTGTTTCGTTTGCCTTATTACTTATTGAAGCTTGTTCATTCACATCTGTATTGCATTCAGGGGTTCTCATTTTGCTGCTAAAACTTTCCGCGACGGAGCTTAACCAAACCAACTACTGCTGAGCGTGTACTGACAGACCGCTGGCAGCGTGTCTGCGATGTACGTCATCACGCAATTCTGTTCCGCTCTTTCTTACGGCTGAGCGCTGAACGTCATTCAGTGACAAATGCTAATGTATCAAATGATTATTTATTCAAATGTATATCGAAATATCGGAAATGCGTTTAAAAACCATATCACCGTTATTAAAAAAAATTATATATATCGATATCGAATTATTGTCCAGCCCTATATTTATAACACAATGCATATACATGGCAAAATGCTACTTTTTACATATTTATTGAGTTAACCCCTTAACTGTCACCGTTCCGAATACGGGACACCTACATTTTTTTTTAATATATGTCCTGAATTACATCTTTTTAAGCTTGTATAGTACTTTTTCATGTGTTTTCCCGAAAATGGGGGTGACAGTTAAGGGGTTAATATATATAGATCAAAACTGACATAATTTTCTACAAACTGTTTGTTGTCATCTTTCCTGAGCGATTACGTGACATTTCAGTAAATTCAACACCTTCTGATGTTTATTCATGTTTATTTTGCAACATTAAAAAACAGCAAAACAATATTTGAATTAGGGTTGGGCGATGGCGACCAATTTGGCATCGTACGATGTCTAATGTGAAACATCACAATGGACGATGGCATCGTCGTCGTAGGCGGCGGTTGATGGGGGGGGGGGTTTGTTTAGTTGTAACTAAAACACCAAGCCCCGCCCCATGACTGACAAAAATGACCAAAACAGTGTTGGCGCGAGCAGGTGAGAGAAGATCGAGCACAGGGATGATAGCGTGCGAGTGATTGAATTGCGCGTGAATGACACATCAAGCGCGCGCGAGGGTTTGAAATGAGCTCGCGGGCCCTGTTTATTCGTATGTACATCTGTTTCCTTTTGCGGAAATTATTTGATGCGTTTGCCAGCATCAGTGGTGCACTCGCTTATTAATGCCATGGATTTGCTGCCAATCCCGCCATAGATTAAGTGTGTTTTTCGCGAGCTGGTTGCTGCTGCGGCGTGGAGGATCGCGATGCCGGCTCAGCATCGTGATGTCTATCGGCCATCGGCGACCATAATTTGAATGTTTGAATTTTATGATAAAATTGACAGAATTTGAACGCAGAGACTGTATTTGTCTCTATATCAAACGTAACAAAAACAAAGCCTTATCCTTACTGAAAAGGAGGAGCATTAAACATTTTTTTTGCTCATGCATCACCTGAAAACAACAAAAGATCAATTCTTGGGACTGAAGACTCAATATGGGTTTAACAAAAAGTGAGAATAGATTAAAAGAAATCAATATTTTTTATATTGACAAAACTCCTCCACATATAATAAATGACCATGCCAAGTATTTTTTACAGATGTCCCCATGAGAAACCATTCTTGTCTGAATAGGACTAATAGCAGCTGCTCTTTCACTTATATGCTGACAGATCTCTTGATGTTCTGCTGAAGTGCGTGTCTGACCTTGTTGGCACTCTTGAGCGTCTCAACCAGCTCCCAAAAGCTAATCAAAGCCCTCTTGTCCACGCGCTCCATGTAAACGCGGAAATGCTCCCGATACACTGCGTTTGACATGATCTCCTCAAACTGAAGTATCTGTGAGAGGACAAGAAACAAATCAAGCAGACTGTGTTATTATTAAAAGCACTTGAAAAATGTATGCTGCAGAGGAAGTGGCATTTCATCTTGAGAAGGCTGGGTATTTTATTAGTAACTCTGGTGCTAGCTGATGAGGATGTTTCTTCTCATCTTTTAGAGGCTTTCTACCCTTTTGGTGCACCTTTTTTTTTTTCTCTCTCTAAGTCAAGGCTTGTCTCTGACCCTAAGAATTAAGAACATTTTTGCTATCGTGCCTTTAACAATATATAGTAAATGTTGACTAACCTCTTCGCGCTGACATCAAACTACTTTCCACCATATTCCACCAGCTTTGATGCTCAAACTTTTTTTGTATAATCAATGCTTAAAACAGTTTTGCTATTTTGCATTTTTGTTGTTTTTCACCATTTTTTGATGAATAGAAAGTTCAAAACAGCATTTGTTTGAAATATTTGATATTCAACAGATGCCTTTACTGATGTTTGATCAATTTAACACATATTTGTTAAATAACAATATATTAAATACAATTTTTTTAATAATTTAATAATAGCTTACTGACCCCTAATGTTTAATAGGTATTGCTCAATTAGTTTTTTTTTTTTATAATTTATTCAAAATTCTTTTTATTAATTCAATTATTTATTTGTTGGTTTGTTTTAGAATTTAATACTTTTTTTAAATTATACGTTATTTATTTACATTTTTAGTTATTTTGTACATAACTAAATAAAAATAATAAACTTAAAATAAAATACAGAATTGTACTTTATTTAAATTAAGAAAGAATTATTTTTTTATTTTTTTATTTATGTATGCGAGTCAAAAACGTTAATATGTCCACTTCAAAAGAAATTACATTTTATGTAAACAGAAAACACTTTAAATGTAAGTAAAGTGTCTACTTTTAAGGTTTCAAATACGATTTTTTACAATAAAATGTCAAATTTGGTTAAAATAACGTTTCATTGGCATTCAGTGAAACACAATATTTCTCTATAAATTTTAATTTTAATTGTACATATTATAATATATATATGTATATATATATATATATAAGGAAGCATTTAAAGCAGTTAAAGTGTATTGTGTTTTAAATAAGTTGAAAAAAATCCCTGACGCATGGGTAAAACCTAGGATAGTGGCAAAAAAAAAAAAAAATTAAATAAAATTAAAACTAATTAGTATTTGAGATGAAAGTAATTAATCTTTCAACATATCATAAATTGATTCTGGTTGTAAATATATGACAAGATTGATACACTGAATGACATTTTAGTGGGTGAATTTAGAAAATCAGAGAAAAACGATAGTTTTGGTTAACTATAGTAACCCTGGTGTATGTCTGAATATAACCGGTCCTCAATTCTAAACACTAGGTAAATGCTAATGGACTAATGCTATGAGTTGACAGTCAGAGGAAGAAGTTTCGCACCCAAAATTGCAAAGAAAATCTTTTTTCCAAGAAGCAGCTTCTGTTCATCAATATGCAGAGATGTTTCAATATTTATACAACTTGTGTTCTTTTAAGCTAGCGTATGAAACCCAACTGCTCTCGCCCTGGCCATTAAAGACATTCAGAGACAGGCCTATCTGTGTGGGACGGTCATACGACTGAATTCAGATAGAGAAGGGGCTTCCTGTCATAACATGCTTCTACACAGATCAGAGAGATAGAAAGAGACAGAAAAACAAGAGTTAGTCCATTCTATCAGAGCTTGACTGTGAGCGTTTCAATAAAATACATGCATGTGAATGGTAAAAAAATCCAAATTGACAATCTTAAAGGTTTCATATGATGTTGCTAAAAAGAACATTTTTTGTGTTTATTTGGTGTATTGCAAAGTGTTTATGTGGTTTACGGTGCAAAAAACACATTCTTTTCCACATACTGTACATTTCTGTTTCTCCTCTAACACCCGTCTCCTGAAACAGGTCGATTTGTACAAAGATCATTGTTCTTAAAAAGCAAGGTTAGCCAGCTTTTCACTTTCCCAACACCACACAGCGTCTCCAGAACATGGCGTGCACAGCAACACTACAGCAAGAACGATAGCCCCGCCTTCTTTTTTTTTAGGAAAATTTGGGCGGTGTTTGAAAATAAACAAGTCACAACTTTTATAAAGAAAATCTCATTGGTTTTGAAACTTATTCTTTGTAACTTCAGAGATCTTATCTATGCACAACCCCAAAGAGAAGGGAACATTTGAAAGCCTTTTAAGAGTTGTTATTATGTCAACTACAGGATGCAGAAAATAATTAACTGATTCTGATTTTACCCGTTGGCTCTGTGGACCGTCCCCTTCGTCCTGGGCCCCGTCCTCCTGCTGCTCATAGTTCGGACCCCCGAGGAGCCGGATGCGCTTCTCGCATTGCTTCTTTGCCACCGTGAGCTGGTTAATGTAACGTTTCATGTTTCTGGCACGTAACAGGTCGGCCTTCAGTGCAGCTGCCTCTTTCCCTTTACTGTCTGCAGAGAGAGAGAAAGAGAGAGAGGGAATTCAGATGTGCAATCTCACGGGAGTCAGCTGTGATAGATATCTGAGAGAAACCAGCTCTGATGACTGGAGCTGATATGATGTGAATGGCTTTTCATTCTGCTTTATCTGTGTCGCACAGAGACATCAAGTACACAAACAAACTGAAGACACCTTTGACATGTTTAAACATGCACTTTTTATACTCCTTTCTGATTTCAAAAGATTGAAAACTCCCATTGAATGAATAAATGGTAACACTGATTCACTATTAACTACGATTTAACTCTCAATAAATTCTTAATTTAATCCTTATTAATAGTTGGTAAAGTTGTTGTTAAGTTTAGGTATTGGGTAGGATTGGGGATGTAGAATAAGGTCATGAACTAAGACATTAATATGTGCTTAATTAGCACTAATAAAGGGCTAATATTCTAGTAATGTGCAAGCTAATAAGCAACTAATAGGTGTGACCATAAAATAAAGTGTTATTAAAGAAAAGATTAAATCAGTGTTTTAAAATATTATCCAACGTTACTCAAATTTTCAAAAATAAAGGGTTGAAAAACAACCCCCTTTTTGCCAAATGCTTTCTTTGATCCAAATGCTAATGAAGATGTCCATGTTTGAGACCATTTCCATTTCATTTTATTACACAAAACAAAATGATTTTTGTATTTATGGATTATTTGGGTTGTTACCGACATCAACATCCCCTTTAGAAATATAATTCCTGTGAAATATTGTGACGTGTTTAATACTTACTTTATATATAATGCCGCAGGGGCCTGTTCCATAAAACAAGCTTATCAAATAAGCCAGGCTTGTTTTAATTTGTCTGACTTATTTTAAACCAAATCAAATGACAGTAAGTCAGACTAACTGAAATAAACCTGGCTTATTTGGTAAACTTGTTTTATGGAACAGGCTCCAGGTAAAATAATCCATATAATATTTATCTATTATTATTTTATACACACACACACACATATACACAGACACATATACTGTACCTACATCACATTGGACAACTCAAAGCAAATATCAGACATATGTATTTAACTGTTTTACAATAATAAAATAATTTAGCTTTAAAATGTACTAAAATGTGAAATGTACAAAATCAATGCCACCACTAACTAATTCCTTATTATATACATGTAGTCTACAAGTACTAATATATTTTCATAGGCAGGCAAGAGTTGTTGTTTCCATTGGCTTATGAGAAGTGGCTACCTGTGGCATTCACAGAGCTCAAAATGAGTCTGGAAATATGAGCAATCATAGCCAACCAGCATCCATCTCACAGCATGCTCCGTCTGGTGCTGGAAACCAGGGAGGAGGGGAGAGACTTTAACACATGCGTTCCCTGCTCTCCTTCCTTTAATAGCCAGTGTCATTGTGCTGGACCAGCGGGAAGATTTATAGATTTGCTCATTACATGGCAGCAGGAGACGGAAAACATGACGACAAATAAACAGCCCCTTCCTGACTCTCTGTAAGGGCTAACATAACATAAATGCTTCCCAGCGCGTCAATAAAATGAGCTTTAATTAATCCGGCGCTGAAACGAAGGCACGATTAATTAACTTTATCTCGAATCAAAGATGTGCGGCAGTAAACTTGCTGTTTGTTAGTTGAACATATTTATCGGTTTAAACTTGTTCTGAATGGCTGTTCTATTGATTTGGTTTAAATAGATTTAAAAAATGGCATGAAAGTTGATGTTACTTAAAGCAATAAAACTGCACAAATGTCTCACATCTGTAAAGTGCTAGAAAAACTATTGACACTACTAAAAAACATTAATTATTTTTAGTTATAGCACCTTAAATAAATAAAACATATTTATTATTATTTTAATGTATTTACATGTACATAACTGTATTTATTTATTATTTAAAAAAAACAATTTAAATAAAATGTAAAATCATCCTTAGTAAACACAATGGATCATTCCATAAGACAAAAGGAAAAGAAAAAAAATTATAAATAAACAAATCTGTTCCTTAGTAAACACAATGCAACAAGCCATAAAATAAAATTTAAATTTTATTAAAATAAAATAAAATTTCCTTAGTAAACACAATGGAACATTCCATAATATTGTAAAACAAATAAAATAAAATAAATTAATAATTAAAAAAAAATTATTAATTAACAAAAAAACACAAAATACAATAATTAAATAAATATTTTATCAATACCTATAAACTAACATTTGGTGACAAACTAGCGAACGACTAAAGAACATTTTAATTGTAAGCTGTTGTCCTTTCTAAAGCATAAACAGCATTTTTTTAACTATTAAACTTATTTTGGAGAGAAAAAATAAGCCAAAAATGAATCATTCAAAAGAAACTGGTCAGTTTCTCCTTAAGTGTTGTTTTCCGAGTTAATACTAAACATATTTAAAGTGATTGGAGCATATGATTTCTCTAAGCTGACGTGTTTTAAGGCTGCACAGTAAATGTCATCACTGTCTGCAGGCACACCCCGCACCAGCTTCAGTCTAATTACCCGTCTGCCAATCACAGACACTACAGACGCTCTTTCAGGAAGAGCAGAACAGTTTTATAATAGCTCATGAAATAAAGTGGCTTACAGCATGTGTTGTCATGCCAAGATAACATCTTCAATTTGGCGTAATACCCTGGCTTGACTGCTGGTGGGGTTTTTTCTCTCACCTTCCATCACAAAAGCTCTCCTGCCCATTAGACTCCATTACAGGACATTACAAAGTATCAAAGTGAAAATGGAGCGCGCAAATCGAGTTTCCTGAAAACTTGATCATTAGAGTCAAACGAAGAACAAAAGTGGAAAAAAGCAGTTCATACTCCTAACGTGTTCGAAGGTCATCTTACCTTTCTGTCTCTTCAGCTGTGGGATGCTGCTGATGGTGGTTGCCTGAATGATCTCCACAACTATCTGATACCTGCAGAAAAGACAAAATTACATGGACAAGACATTACATTTGCACTGAATTACAAGGAAATCTGAGTGCCGTTTAAACATGCAAACAAATAAAGAAAACATTTAATGACATTTATTTACTTATTCATTTACCAGGCACTTTTGGGTCAACATTGACTTCCATCGTTTTTTTTTCTACTATGGAAGTCAACGGTGACCAAAACAGACTGGTTACTACTTGGGGGCGAGTAAATCATGACAGAATTTTAATTTTTGGGTGAACTAAGGCTGCAATAATTCAGTTGGTTAAAAACGACCCTTCAGGCGTCGACCTAGAGGCAAGGACATTTCTTTAAATTCAGACTGTCCTTTATATAAAATCACTTCCACTAACACGCCTCAAAAATTGATTAATATTTCAAGGCTACTAATGTTTCATTGAGAAATTCCTCTGAGGAACAATATTCGCTCAAAGTTAATTAAACGGATCCTTTCGATATTATGCGATGCTGAATATTTATTACACACGTTCTGCTCTCACAAGCACTGATGAGAGAGGATGAGATTGAGAGAGAAAGAGACTGAATTAAATTGCTTCATGAAAGTCAAATACAAATAATTTGAGAACATTGCCAGAAGTAGCTGGTGCAAAATTAGAGTATTATAAGACGATTTGGAGGCTGACCTTCAAAAAGACACTTTATGACACATATGAAAATTTGGGCAAACACCATACTGCCATGGTGCATGGAAGTCTGACGCAGGATAGAAGAAATTGTTCAATAGTTATTAATATTTTTTTTTCGCACAAAAAAAAAATAGTTTTCTCATAGACATTGTGACATTATTTTAGTCCGTGCTACATTTCTGGACCTGGAATCATTACAGTTGCATGGTTATCTATTAGAAGCATCAGAAAGGTCTCAGATTTCCATAATAAGACCATGTTGTGTCTTAAGAATTAGTTTGACTACGTAGCATTTGCCAAGGTGTAATTAGTCTTACTTTTCCAGTACAAATAAGTACAGTCTACCTTTTCATAACTAAATTTAAAAAGTTTGGACCATACTTAAAAAAAAAAATATCTAAACAGTTTATGCAACTGGCCCCTGAAGATGGATGAAGGTCTTGGGTTTAAAACAACATGAAGGTGAATAGATAGAACGTTCATATAGGTGAACCAACCCTTTAAATGTTTCATCAATCCCAGTAAAAGCACAGGAATCATAAAAAAAAAAAAAATTATAAAATATTAGGGATTCACCGAAATGAAAATACTTGGCAGAAGCTGAAAAAAATGAAACACTGGGCCAAAATGTGCTTTTTTTATGTTTTTTCTTGTTTTAAATTGTATAAATATAAATATTAGGGGTGTAACGATACGTCGTATCGTATTGAACGAGGCTTTCGGTTCCAAACGATTCAGAAAAAAAAAAGAGAATAAACTGTAAAATATAATGTTTTCAGTGCTACGCTTAACAAGGCAGCGCAAACGACAGGACAGGGAACCCGCGTCTGCTCCTCTCACCCCCAAACAGACGAGAACCAGAAACACACACATTACAAACAAACACCCGCGGCGTTCAGGTAACGTTAGGCATTTCAACCCAACATCCAGCTGTTTAACCAGAGCTGCATCTTTCTGCTCCAACACACTAAAATAATGTTTGTATTGGCGTTAACGATACTTTAGCATTAAAATTTAACATAAGGGTACGTTCACGAAGCGTCTAAAAACGAGTGAAAGCGCGAGGCCCGTCGTTTCCTCCACCAATTTCAAAGCGATTTACGCTCCCACGCCTGTAGCGTCTGCGTTTCCAGGCTACCATGAAAGCGCTGCAGTTACAAAATCATTTTAGCATTTGATTTTAAACTGCGCGCATCTGTAGAAAATGAAGAGCTGAACGACCGATTGGGGGTCGAAATGTGAACGACCCCTAATCCTTTGGTGACACATACACTACGAAATTAAATTGTGGATCTCTCCTCTGTCATCTTCCCTCACACGGATTTTCCCGCAGGAAGAAACGGCGCCCTGGATGTCAGTGGATGGTCACAAACACAGGCCGCTCAGGTTTCACGATTTTAAATGGCTCAAATCTACTTTTTATAAAGTTTTAATTAATCAATAAATACAAGTCATCCAAGGCCGACTTTTCCAAAACACTTCTTTATTTGCTGTTAAGAAGAAACCCCAGAAGTTGTGTGAAGTATAGCTCTATGGTTGTTCAAAGTAAAAGAAAAGGGGGGAAAAACAAAGTCATATTATGTTAGTTTTAATAAATAAAAATGTCAAACAAGAAATTCTCTTTTTTTTTATTGTATTTTTGCCGTATCGAAAACATACCGAACCTTTACACTACTGTATCGTATCGAACCGAAGCGTGATTTTTGTGAACCGTTACACTCCTAATGTACATATATATATTTATTTATATATAGGGGTGTAACGATACACGTATTCGTATTGAACCGTTGGGTATGAGGCTTTCGGTTCACTACGCATTACAAACCGAACGATTCAGATTAATACTTCTTTATTTGGAAAAAAAAAAAAAAAAAGAGACTAAAGTGTGTAAAATATGTTTTCAGTGCTACGCTGAACAAGGCAGCCCAAATGATGTGCTGACTGCCCCTCCCTCCCCCAAACAGACGAAAACTAGAAACACGCACATTACAAACTATCACCGCGGCATACAGGTAGGCGTTTTCAACAGATTCGAACAGGCATTTAGAATATATGTGCTACCTAAATAATAACTAGCCATATAAGTAAAGTAAGTAATATAATATAATATAAGTAAAGCCATATTATATTTGAGATATCTGTGTGTCAGTATTGCCATCTTAAAAGTAGGGTTGTGAATCTTGGTTTGACAATTCAATTCAATAAGATTACTATTATCAACACAATGGCCCAGTTTCACAAACATGGCTTAGTTTAAACCAGGACTAGGCCTTAGTTAAATTATGATATTAATGCATCTTTTACAAAATTTTAAGATATGTCAGAGCAAGATATTTTCAGTTGAAGCAGTTCAAACATGCATTTTAGTCTGTGACTAGCTCAAGCCTTGTCTGTGAAAGCAGGAGAATATCACATTCTCCTTCAATATTACTGCACATGGCTACATTTTAAATCAAATGTATTTTGTGCAATATTTACATTTTTATCATTATATAAACAGGCTACTCTTTTAAAACTATTGCTTATTTTGATTTAAAACTCTGAAAACATAACTGACGGTGCGCACATTAGTTTTGTATAAAAGCATTTGAAAATGCAAGTGCATTAAACCACAGCCGCGATCAACCACTTCAGGACAAACACAAAGGTTCCTGGGCACCACCATCACCCAGGACCTGAAGTGGGACACTCAAATACAAATTCCTCTTATGTGTAAACATACCTGGTAGGGATGGCACGGTTCATGAAAAAAAACCGAACCGTTCGGTTCGCTTGTCTTGGTTTGGTGCTTGCATGCGTCGCACGGTTCGACGGTTCATGACATGCGCAATGTAGCCTCGTTCCCCGTGTGTGACGTTAGTATGTTTCCCTTTAGCTGCGTTCACACGAGACGCGAATTGCGCCGCAGGATGTCTAATAGCGTCTTTGCATTGACTTAACATGTAAATTACTCGTGCTTGACAATTCATTCGCGTCTGGTGTGAACGCAGCATTTCGCACAAAAGAATTGAGGTGTCTGCGGTGAGGAGTGAGTGCTGCAGGTCACAATACTGTACGGGTAGAAATTGGGAGTGGGAGAGAAAGGAAGGCTGCCCGGAGTTGGAGGATGCGCCAGCGTCGTATAAATC
>JAUMHG010000056.1:5529965-5540213 GCA_032359395.1 Enteromius anoplus
TTTAAATACTAGAAATCAGGTTATTATATATATATACATAATAACCTGATTTCTAGTATTTAAAATGTGTAAATCAACAAATGTAGTTACAAAATAACAGAAACCCTTGAGTTTAGAAGAAAAAGCCTTACTTTTATTGAGGAAAAACATTAGAAAACAAAATTAGTACAAACCCCGTACTACAGAGATGAAGGATCTATAGTTATTTAGTCTACAGTAGAAATTAAACAAATAATGACACTATAATAAAATAAGGCATTACATTCAAAACATTATATATCTTGATAGAGATGTAATACTAGTCAACTAATAAAGTCATTTTACTGTAATCAAAAAAATGCCCTGTGTTATCAAGACTGAGTAGCCTAGATAAACAAAACAACAGTAAACAGATGGAGAACATGGAGAAAAGTTTATAATAAAAGATCATATCTTACTAAAATATAAATCTTTCAGTGAAAATGTGCAAATTGGTTCATCCAACACCAACGCAATTTCCTCTACTACATCAGCAATGAATGATATTTACAACTCAAAAACAGAGGCAGTCCAGCAAAAAGCTGATAAAAATGTTTTTCTTGGAATTTATCTGACACTATGGCACACATTAAGGCATATAATATGGGTGTGATATTTGCGCTCCTGCAGAGGTCTGACAGAGTAAATGCTGTGAGGAATCCTGGAGACTACAGCGTCAGCAGCAGAAGCAGCGGCAGACAGATGAGGACCAGACCGACTCGTACAGCGCCAGCCGAGCTCCTCATCATACATTCCACACGAGACCACGAGCCGTTGTTGGGCAGGGGTTCGATCCCCAGCGTCTTGCACAAAACATTATACACATCTACTGTTCGGATGGGGCCGGCGTGGAAGTTCGTCTTGAAGTCTAAGATAAATAAAAAACAATCAACATTAACATACTAAAACAGAACTCATACATACATTATATATACGGTACAGTGCAAAAGTCTTAGGCCACTAGTATTTTCACCACCAAAAAATGTTTTTAAGTCAGTTATTTCTTTCTTTTGCGGTAGCATGCCAGTTGTATATATTATATATGTATATATTTATAATATGAAATTTGTCTCTCATACATATATTTTGTTTGTTTGTTTGTTTGTTTTTTGTGGAAACAATGATATGCTTTTACTTAGGGATATTCTTTGATGAATGTAAAGTTAAAACATTTCTTGAAATATAATTTTTTTACAAAATTACAAATGTCTTTTAACTAATTTAATGTACACTTTCTGAATTAAAAAAATATTTAAAAAAATAATTAAATATTATATTTTTATTTGGTAACCTTCTTTATCTTAAAATATAATATTATTAATTATCAAACCTTATTTATTCTTTTGTTTATTTTATTAAATAACAAAACAAATAATACATTTTTCATTATGATTATGATTATTTAAAAAATAATAATAATATTTAATGGGTTACGCAGATTGAACACCAGTGTGTGTGTGTGTGCGCATAACTAAATTTGAGTAAATTTGAGTAAAGGTGAGCTTTACCTGGTCCCTGTGCCAAAAAGAACCCCCTCATGTCCATAAACTCATTATCATAACCGTGCCATCCATGTTGCCAGCCCTCCTCCTCCGTGCCATTTTTCCAGAAGGGCAGTTTGGCTTTATTCTGTGAAGACAGGTAATTGTGCAGAGACTGTCATTTAGCCTGCAATGTTGAAACCAGACTGATACCGTGGCGTTTTATCCTCTGAGTATGTTATTGTAGTGTTGTGGCAAAAATTCAGAAGCTCTCGATCAAGAAAGGCAAATTGAGCAATTGCTTTTTAAAGATTTATTTCTTATAAGAAAGGTTCACAGTCAACCTGGAGAAAGCTCCCTGCTGAGTGTGACAAAGGAGGGGGTTGTCTTCCCCACTTTATACCTCTTTGCACACTCAAGGTTACAAACTAAAGACAGCTGGCATTTTCCATAAAACGACAGAACCCTTGAAAAACACGTCGGTAGATCATCTTCTTTAGAAACCTGCTAACTCAAATTTGAGGCCTTGGTGACCCCTAGGTCACCATAGAATGGCGCCGCTGAGTCCCTTCTCCTAAAACTCCCTATTGGGGACCCTTGAGAGACCTCCCTCTAGTTCAGCACTTTACCACATGCTGTTTTTCCATTTACTGTTGCACAAGCACTTTCATAACGGTACACACAGAGTTCATATAGAAATCATTTCTTAAGAATCAAATGGGTTAATATGAATTAATATGACAAAATTTTCCCGCAACAGTAGTCTGCTAATGACGCATCACTGACAGAATCTGTGTTATATCAGGCCAGCACACAAGAGGAAGACTGGCTGTTGTTTTGGGCTTCGTGTGCAAGACTAAATCATTATTCAATCACAAGAACATGTGGGGAAATTTCCACCCCCTGCTAGGACAATTGGTCTGCTGTGTAAGTTTCAGATAGTGCAGATAAGGGAAAGTAGACTCTAAATAAATAAAACTATCACATCTATTGCTAGATCTAGATTTGGTAAGATTGTTATATTCATAAAGCAACACCATAAACAGCCGTGAGGACATTCAGGACAGATTGTGCAAAGAATCAACTCACTAACCTCTGTGATAAACCACCCAGGCTCTGCAACAAGCGTCAGCGTTGAGACGAACCTCCCATTCTTGTAGTGAAAGCGGTCTGGGATCTCTTGTTTCTTATAAACATTCATGTTGTCCGCTGTGCTCAGGTTTTGATATATCTGAATCAGCACATACAAACATTTTAAGTTCAAGCACACAAAGTTCCCCTTTCATCCCAAAACCTAAATAAATATTTATATAGTAAAAAAAAAAAAAAGTATTTAACTTAACTATATTACTTATTAATCTTATCAGATTTAAAATTAATTCAAAATTGCATAATTGTATTGCTATTATTTTATACATTATTTCATCAGTGCATGCTATTCAAAACTAAATATTTTTTCATCAAAATGTAATAATTCATACCTCCTTTTCACTTACATTTTATTAAAATATAATTGTTTTTTATTATAATTTTTATTTGATAAATTTTATGCAATCTGTACTGATACAAAACTATAGTATAAATAGTATTTAAATAAATTCATAAATCAGTTTCATTCATGAGATATATGTTCGATTTGTGACAAAAAATATCATAACAAAATAATGCTATAAACACAAAACACACACACAGAGTACATCAATGTTTAAACATCCTTTAAATACTGAAATATCACTAAAGTTAAAGTTTAAGTCGAAATGGGGCTGACAGCTGGTCAAAGTACATCACATTTCACATTTCACATCCATGAATTCTGACGCAAACAGCAGATGGAAAATAAGAGAGGGTTGTTTTTGGAGCTGTGGCACTTAAACACAAGTCTCAAAAAAAACATACAGATGGAAAAAGAACAGAGCCAGGCTCACCTCTTCAAACTTGTCCTGTTTGGGCCACAGACTGACCACCGGCCCCCTGTCCATCATTTTAATGATGTGCGTCAGCTCAATGTATTTGTCCAGTTCAATGACTTTCTCCATCCACTGGATGTCCGTCATGCCGTGATCAGAGAACAGGACCACATTTATTTCATCTCTCATATTCTTCTCCTGACGAAAAAGAAATAAACAATGTGTTCTAGATGGCCAGGTAGCAAGTATTGTTTGTTCTCTCTTTCTTTCACCCATGTAAAAAATACCTTGATTTTCTGGTTTAGGGTCTGGAAAGCCTTGTCCAGTGAGCGAATGGCGCTCTGTATTTCTGGAGAATGTGGCCCAAAATGATGTCCTTCCACATCAATCTTCTCGTAATAAATACCAGCCATGTCTGCTTTATCACTTCTGTTTGAAACAAATCATAAATTATAATTATTTTTTTTTTTACAGAGGAGAAATTTAGCATTACATCACATGTTCATCAGTGTATCCTTTGCAGTGGAACTGTGGATTACTGTAATGTTTTTACCAGCTGTTAGGACTATCAGAAGATCCTTCTGTCATCTGCTGGAAGCTGTTTGGGAAGTGGTTGTCATTTCTTTTGCTTACATCTTTCTCCTGTTCATGGTTAGACTGGGATATTTTCCTAAACTTTTTTTTTTTCTTTTTGTGAAGTGAAGTTCTGTTTGCTTACTTGTGTCAATAAATTTCATTCTGTTTTGCATCTATAATGGTGTTAAGTCAAGAGAAATGAAAACCTCCTGCTTTAATAATAACACCACTTTTGATACGGTTCACGTTCTACTGTATGTTCTTGATCTTGTTGTGAATGGAATTTTTTCTTTCATTAAAATGTAATAACTTACTCCCTCTTTTCTTTTCAACTAACAGGACCTAGGTTGTGTGGCTAACTAGCATGCCTGGTATCATCTAGGCAGAAAAACCAACAGCATTATCTGTGTTAATGATTTCTTGGGCTTTTGGTCTTACTTTAACATATTTAGAGCGCTCTCCATGGAGTCGATCAGGTTCTTCTCTGAAGGGTTGTACACGTATTCTTCACAGAATGTAGGTCTGACTCCAAGGATTGTCACTTCACAACCTAAATGGACAGAAACCCACTTGTTTAGACCATCTGGCATGCATTTGTATGCACTTGAGAGGGATCAAAAAGGCCTAAACACTTGACTTGAAAACCTTGCTAGCTTTTTAAATGTCAAGGAGCAGTAGGAGTAGCTTTTCCTTTTAAAATGACACTAATTAAATGAGTCTGGCATGGGAGGAAGCTCTGTGTGGCTATAAAAATCCCTTGTTTTTCCATTACAAATATGAGGTTAGTTCAATTTTAAAAGAAATGTTTATCTTTATTTTTGCAAGGAGGCAAATGAATCAAAAGTGTCAGTGAAGATACTATATAATAAAATGTTTCTATTGCAAAAAAAAATACAAATGTTGTTTTACAATAGTGCAGTTTTTACTCCTTTAAGAACTTGTTTTCTTAGAATTGTTTTATGATAGAGGTATATAGGAAGTGACATCATTAGATCCCTTTCTACAACACTACAACAAGCAACTTACATCATCTCTTATTTTCCTAATTTCTATGAGCATTTGGTCCTAAAACCATATAAATTAGGGGATAAAAAAACTCATATATATTTATTAATGCAACAGTTCTTTCTGGTCCTCAAATCTGATTGGTTGAGAGGAGGGCATCAATATCCTATTGATAACAGAATGGCAAAAGTTTCATTGTTTGTATTACTCCGCTTTTCATCCTTCATATAATCTGATTAAACAGATTTTAAACATATTTTGCCGTGCTGTCCCCTATCCCAGCAAGGGAAGAGAAATAGATTAAAGAGTTGGGGTGGAGGAGGGATGTCTTTTCAGCTCGCGACCCCCTAAATAACCGTGCCAGTGACTCGTGACCCCCACTATCCTCAGAATCGGTTAAAATATACAAATGCTGTGCACAATGTTGCACATTGGTCAATATTAACCAACGTTTCATTTCAACAAAAATAATATCCTAAGCATAAAGAGATGAAAATGACCTACATGTTACGAGCACATGTCGGAAAGTGTTGTAAATTTATCTGCTGCTACTGACGCTATTGATTAATCTGTCATAATCCCCTTAGGGGTCGTGATCAAATGGAAATAAATTTGAAATGTTGATGGCTTTTGAATTTGCATCTTTGTTTGTTTTTTAAATGTAACTATTAACTTCTATTTTTTATCTTTTGTTAGTTATAGATAAAATATGTTATTTATAATAGTTTAAAAAAATTATATGATTTCTTGGAAATCCTCTCACGACCCCCCCTCAATGTCTCATGACTCCCCAAGGGGGTCGCGACCCCTACTTTGGGAACCACTGGTTTAGAAAAAATGGGGAAATAACATTATATTTTATTTTATGTCCTCTTTTAATCTTTTAACTGTGATGATTTAGGCTCACATTTAACAAAAACCCACCAATTCATCTCAACAAATTAGAATATGGTGACATGCAAATCAGCTAATCAACTCAAAACACCTGCTAAGGTTTCCTGAGCCTTCAAAATGGTCTCTCACTTTGGTTCTCTAGGCTACACGATCGTGGGGAAGACTGTAAAGTAAGGAATCATTTCATCAGAGAGAGGTTTAGTTGTTGCCGGCCAACCGTTCACAACATACTTGCAGAGTTTGGTGAACTCTGAGCATGACAAGCACTCCACCAATACCATAATCCGATGCGTCAGTTGTGACGATTGTAGGCAATGCTGTAAGACCTAAGAATGATCTTAGTGCCATACTGCCTCCAGGTGACTGTTATCTGGCATCAATCCCTCTTTAGAGAGGGTATGACCCAGAAATGTGAGTTATTTTTTTCTCTTTTAGACACAGCCTAAAAGTTTGCACAGTGACTAGCAACAGAGTCACCAAACACGATGACGTCATCCAGGTAACACTGGACACCTGGAACATCTTTGAGGATTGTGACTATTTTGTAATGAAACAGCTCCTCATGTGTTATGAAGGCAGTAAGGTCTCTGCTATCTTCATGCAAGTGGACCTGATGGTAAGTGGACCAAGATCAGTTGAGGAAAATATCACAGCACCTCTCAGCTGCGAAAACAGTTCCTCAATGTGTGGAATGGGGTAACTGTCCACAATAATTGCCTTGTTCAGTTTCCTGAGATCTATGATAGGTGATACCCAGGGTGAAGCATCTACTCTTTCAATGCCCTCTCCTGCTAGCAAACGGTTCAGTTCTGTTGACACAGCATCCCTCACAGAAAGCGGTAATCGACGCAGTTTCTATTGCACAGGTGCCACAGAATTTCGTTTTATGCACAAAGTTCTTTGCACAACCAAAACTTGCTGCTGTGGAGTTTGACACCTGGAACCTGCATTCTTTGGCAGTAAGTACTGTGCACGTCTGCATGTTCCAGAGGCAATTCCTACCTCCACTATTTTTTAAAATAGGCTAATTTTCTGAGTATTTTAAGTGTTAAAAAGGAAAAATAGCAAAACTCTTTGGTCATTTTTAAGTGAGATGCTAACGGTCTAATCAGATTCAATATCATATGCTAAGCTAAAAGTGCTAGCGCTATGTAGCAGCATATTCATGTTTTATGAGGTTCAAGTCCCACATTAAAATGTACAGACATCCACTTACCTGGCCAGTAGTACATGTAGGCTCTCTTCCCTAGTTTCTGCATGGTGACCCACAGCGGCTCTGACCCGTCCCACCACATGGGCAGGCGACTGTCCGCATTAGTTCCAATCAGAAACTCTTTCATGGTGTCTTTATCCCACATGTAATTTCCAGTCATCTGGTGCACCTCGCAGTTGCGTCCTGGATCATAAGGAGGAGTCCAGAATGAATATTTACAGATACAAGGGTGGATTTCAATCAGCATATGCCTCAGAGATTCATTTGATTAAAGAGCTTCATTCGTTTAATTGCATTCCCCATTTTCTGTTCTTTTACAAACTCCACAGTATATTTAGATACCCTGCAACAACTATGGATCATTTGACCTATGGAGATAGGCACACAATGAAGAATATTTAAAATAAAGAATTCGAAAAAAAAGAAGAAAAAAACTTTCTGTGTTGGTTGAGCATGTAATGTTAATAACATAACCAAGAGAGGTTATGAAATATCAATACAATGTTTCCAACAAGCTACCACAGTAAAAGTGTCTCTATGTTTGTCTTACACCTGGAAACAGGCCAAAGACATAGACTTCATTGTTTGAGTTGGAATGAGGCAGATGAATTAGTTTTAACTGGCTGCATTGACAGCATACTCCTTTCTTCCAACAACAGCCAAACATATTGTCTCATCAGACATCATCTTTCAAATAATATGAATATGTTGATTTTAGGAACTCAAGCCCGTCTTAATGTTTAAGTTGGATTATCTAAAGCTTTTATTGAAGAATAGATGCAGACGTCAGCATCACAAGATCCTTCAGAAATGATTCTAACGCAGAGAGAAATATGCACAGGTCAAAGACAAAAGTACAGCTCTAAACAAATGTTGCTGGATTTCTGGATTTTGAAGTGAGAGGACAAAAGCAGATGGACTATATTACTGAAGAAGGCAAAGTTATTTTGGATTATGGATATCAAGTATAAATGCCTTGATGGATTTGTTTCTTACAAACATGCAACATCTTACTTTACAAGATAATTATTGATGGACTGGAGTTTTAAATTAAACATTAACATTAACATTGCAAACATTAAATAAACAAACACCATCATTTAGTAACACAGAACCTGCTATAAAACAATTATCATGTCAAGAACCTTTGGCCTTGCCTGCAAATATTATGGTCAACAGGTACAGTAGTTCATGCATACTTAAATATGAATTATGAAGAATTTCAGAAAGTAATATAATCACAGGATATAATTACAGTCATTTCAAAATAACAGTTTTATTTTAATATATTTCAAAATAATGCAAAGCACAAATTTCAGCATCATTACTCCAGTCTTGAGTTTCACGTCATCCTTCAAAATTATTCTAATATGCTGACATTTCATATTGTTAGACATTTTATGTTTAACATTTTGGTGGTAACAGCATTTATTTGAAATCTGAGTATCATTTTAAGTGTTTTGATGTCACTTTCAATTAATTCAGTGCAAAATCCTTGCTTACAATAATTGCTTTTCAAAAGAAAACTATGCATTTAAATATCATATAATTGTAGTAGTTTATTTAATCATATTAATAACAGTTGTTTTAAGACAGTTTGCACGTGTCCCTCATGGTGTCCCAGATTTGCTCTCATTGTTCAAGTTCTTTGTCAAAGCGCGAGCCCGGTTGTCTTCTAAAGCTTTGTGGAGAGGGGAATGTGCCCAAACAAAACAACTGCCATAAAGCGTTGGATCAGAGCTGCTGTGATCGGAGTCAAAGTGCATGTGCTAGAGCTCAGCTCTGCATGGCCTTTGTTACTGTGGGATTATATTTTTTTATATTATTGTGCTTGAATGAAGTTTAGCAATAAATTAGTTTAGTAACTGAATCAGGTGTTTTTTTTACGTCTATATCAAGAAAAGTGTTTTTGCTGGAAAATGTATTTTGCTGTCTCTCTGTACTTCCTGTAACAGCCATTTCCGCAGCACAAGTATAAGTTTAGCACCAGAGCGGGGGCACTAAAGGTCAAGCCATCATTTGATATCTGCACCTCTGCACGTACACCTGAAGCAGGGGAAAGTACAGAGAGGAAGACCCACAATATAAATATGTTGCTGTGTGCTTTGTAAGGCAAAATGATACCATACGTCTCTGCAAATAAAAATTTTTCAGTATGAAAATACTTTAACATCTGCTTGTATGCTGATAAATCTAAATGAGGGCTGTTTTTCTCTGGTCATTGTGGATGAAGGACTTATCATTTGTGCCTGGCCCCTGTGATCAATGGCCCTATTCAAACAATAATGACCGAGCAGATCTCTGATCCAACAGATCTCTATTGTTCTACAGTAAGAGTACTTTTAGTGACCTCTTTTTGTGCATAAGTGTGCAACAAAATATCACACAATGAATGCATAATGTGGTTAAACTGTACCAGACAACAACAAATGATTGTTTGCTATGTAATAACAGAGAAATCAGTGTTCAAAAAGACTAATAATGACTGCAACACGAAATATAATGGCTCCCTTAACATGGCTTCAAAGTAAATAAACTTGAAAGTAGCTAAGTTTGCTATATGATATATATGAAGTCATAATTAGTAAAAACTCACCTGTCATTAGAGAGTAATAGTTGGGATATGACAGACTGGGAAAATCTGGAGTCAGGTAATCCACTTTAACACCGTTTTCCACGATTTCTCTAAATCCGGCCAAGTTTTGTAAATCGTCCATGTAATCATAACGGAAGCCGTCGATCAGAAACACAAGGAGTTTGCGGTTTGCGTTGCAGCTTCGGGACAGAAGGAGAATAATAATGGTGAGGATGTTGAGCGCGCCTCGAGTCATGATGCTCCGCTGCTGAGAGGAGAACTGTTCTGACTGATGGAGAGCTGAACAATCATCGTGCTGATTCATGAAAAGCTCTCCGTCTCAGTGGGTGTGTGCGGGGGAGAGTCCACGTCCACTGAAGGGACAGATAGACAGAGGGGAAAATGTTGGTGGCAACCCAGCTAACAAAAAAAAGGTCCCCAGGACGTCCCCTAAATGGCCTCAGCGAACGTCCCCCGAACGTCAGCGTGTAGGGTCCCCTTTACGTCCCCAAAGACGTCCTCCGGACGTTCAAGCGGACGGACACGGGACTTTCAGCGGACATTCATGACGTTTAGGGG
>JAUMHG010000056.1:5546807-5567954 GCA_032359395.1 Enteromius anoplus
AAAAGTTTTTGTTAACATAATCTATTTATTATGTGTATATAAATAGACACACATACAGTATATATTTTGAAAATATTTACATGTATATATATATATATATAGAATCATATAATTTATATTACTTATAGATATTTATAATTTATAAACACATTTTTCAAAAAAACATATACATGTGTGTTTATTAATATATGCATAATGAACAAACACATATTGCGTAAACAAAAACTTCTATTTTGGATGTGATTAATCACGACTAATCATTTGACAGCACTAGAATACACATAACATTAATATAAAATAAAACATATGCTTATGTGAAATAAAGAAAATTCTTTTAAAATAAAATAAGCAGTCATTTTGACATTAAAAATTTAACTAAAAACAATATAAACTCAACACTCAATGCTCTCAAAAAAAGTACAATATATATTTACAATATGACAATATATTGTAAATACTATTCCTATTTTATTATTTTTATTATCATATTTTTTTTAATTTAATATATCATTTGATGCTATGGCAACATACCTAATAAACTAACTGGAAAAAGTATGTCTAAAATTTTTAAGCCTTCAGCCTTTAGAATCGTAACTTTTCAGCTTGGTAATATCCTGCCATTTTTTTAGTTTTTTGGGGTTTTTTCCGCAGGTGAATCAAAATTCCCCTGCTTCGAAACCTAAATGACATTTCAGTCAGCCGTCAAACCTGACAGCGGCCTTCTGGGCTACAGTAACTCTATGTGTGAATCAGAGATTCGTTTTTTCTATTTCAATAGTTTTCTAACAAGCCGCGGCACATTTGCCGGAATCAGTGAGACGTGTCACGTCACTGCTTGCTCTTTCTCTTTTTTTCCCCTTGTCTCGTTTTGCATCAGAGTTCTGAGGTACAGGAACCGAAAACAGGGGGTTGAGAGTGACTACCATGTAAGATTTACCCAGATGCATGCTGGAACTTACATGTGTGGATAGCTACTGCGCGCTAGTAAACGGGAACTAGGAAAAGCCACAATCTCTCAGGCATGAAACAATAAATCACAAGACATGGCATTTTAAAATAAAACTGCTTTTAGTTCATGTCTGTATTTTAAAACTCATCTTTTAGGAGATAACGCCATTTAAAATGTAGGCTAGTCTTCCTTTTCTATCAAAAAAGTTTGCCTTAACTACTATGTACTTACATTTAAATATGCATTTATTATATCCATACAGTACATGTTTTACATTGTACTTATTTTAAAAATACCTGCAAATACATCTGTACTTAATTACTGTAATTACATTTATAAAAAATGACACCGTTGAGCCATCCCTCACACATGAACCCGCTTTAACCCACTCTTAAACCTGTCCCTAACCTTACCCATAACCTACCGCAATAGCAGCAGAAGTGCTTTGCAATACAATATGACCACAATCGCACTTAATCGTACTCAATTTTCCAAAACTAAGATGAAAACTAAAATCATTTTTCCATTGATTTATAGTTTGTCAGGATATGACAATATTCAAAAATCTGGAATCTGAGGGTGCTAAATCTGAATGCTGAGAAAAATCACCTTTAAAGTTGTCCAAATGAAGTTTAGCTACAAATATACTCCAGCGACTAAGACAGGTTTTGTGGTCCAGCGTCACATATAAAGTGGGACAAAAAAACATAAAAACAAATTGTGACCAAATAATTACGACTCATCATGCATACACAAACTTTTATCTGATTAAATGTGCAATAGTATACTCCTTACATCATTATTTGAATATCAAGTAGCAATCAATTGCCAAAATCGACTGCGTCTTTTTAAGTAGTTCTTTGCCTAAAAAAATGCATTTCCTTATTAAAGTAAAAATGCTTGGCCATATTCTGTTTCTATAATATGCTACAGTTGATTTTTACATTTTTTACAAGACTAAATGCAAAACTCTCAGCCCCTGAGACAATCACTACAGACACTCACAGGCCGGACTAATCGTGCAAAAAGCCAAAGTGAGCGAGTACTTAGACTATCAAAGAAATGTGAGTCTATAATCATACTTCATAACGGGGTGTGAAAACATGTGCACAAGCACTGAGATCATTTGATATATTTGGCCCTCGGAGTGGCAGAGAGAGAAAGCAGCCTGTAAAAACTTGCTCTGCACAGAAAAACACCTTCACAGGCTCTGGATCAGTGCTCTTCTAAAAAAAAAAAAAGTACTCTATGTATGCATGCTAAAGCACATTTTTTGGCACTGCAAGCATGTTAACCTGCATATTTGTGTCATAATAAAGCTCTGTACAAAAACAGCTTCCTTTAAATGTCTCGGCCACTAAACTGTATGTTGCTATTCAGGCAGCTGCAGAAAACACGTATACATAAACTCGTCCAGCAAGATTCTCCTCAAGCTGTTGCATTTGCCGTAGTTGATCAGCACAGGTGCAAGCAGTTTATATGATACTGCCTCTTGTGGCTGAGAGTGCAACACACTCATTTTAAAGAACAGATCACCCCAAAAATAAAAAATAAACTGCTTAAAATGGACTCTCCCTCAGCTCACTTAAGACGTAGATGAGTTTGTTCCTTCATCAGAACAGATTTGGAGAAAAGCAGCATTACATCACTCATCAACAGATGCTCTGCAGTGAATGGGTGCTGTCAGAATGAGAGTTCAAACAGCTGATAAAAACATTGCTTTTATGCACAAGTAATCTCCATGATGAGTGAAAGTGTGCTTGAACTGTGCATATTTCGGTCCTGGTTCAGAGAAGACAGCTTTTTCACTTGAGAAAGCAATGTTTTGAATAGAGGACACACGACTTTGATAGTGAGGAGTTGTGTGGGTTATTGTGATGTTTTTATTAGCTGTTTGGATTCTTTTTCTGACCGCAGGTCCATTGGTGAGCAAATGATGCTACATTCCTCAAATCTGATCAAGAAACAAAAGTAATTTCAGATGACCGATTTTTATTTATTTATTTCCAAGTGAACTGTTCTAACACTGTAAAATCTGACAAAAAATGTGTCTTTGAATAATGTAAATACAGCATGTTCTGGCCTTTAGCATCAGTAGGAGAAGAACAATTCAGTTTCTCACACCCCTAAAGCCGTTGCAACAAACAGACGCACACAAAAGGATTCTGGGTATTGCTTGGACACACCCATTAAAAGCACTGCTCTTTCTGGGTATTTCTTTCGGCCACTGTCACTCAGCAACTGCAGTATGCAATAATTTCACATCTGAGCACAACAACAATCTATCCTGTGTTTAAACCTGTCCCGTTTCGCAAAGGGGAAATAGTTTGGATGGATTTTGCACTTACCTCTTTGGAGTCTTCCTCGCTGGCGCTGTCTGTATCGCTCTCTGCTGGAAGGTAAAGAGACAGCAAAGTGGTCAGACTGATTCATCAGGGATTTCCTGACAGACAGGTTACAGTGTACGGGTGGATTAAACAATGCAAAAAGGATCCGAAAAAAAGTTCAACCGACAGCCTACGTGCCTGTACATCATGTATATTTAACCCTTGCAGGTTTAACTAATTCCGCTCATTTTAATGACTGAACGATATCCTCAGGGCCAGTCATTTCTAATGTTTGAGATGAGGAAAAGTTTACAGTTTGCACCGAGAGCTGCTTGGATAAGGTGATATAAATATTAGGAGAAACAAGATAGTTTGCTTTGGTAGCGTGCCATTGAGTTTGTGTTTACTATAAAAAAAAAAAAAAACTTGAGCAAGACATTTCATGCTGCAAACCACGCTTTCAGCCAGAGGGACTTCTGAGAAAAAAAGGATTGTTGATTGGAAAACACGGAACAACAGGACATGAGTCAAAATTCCCGTCCGTGCACAAACGCACTGAAAAGTGGCACTGTACGGTAAATTTCACGCCACTGAAAATAAGTTTTTATAAGTCAAGCCCCACAATTTCAACAGTGCCAAGAGTTCATATCAGCACTACACACGCAGTCAACGAGCAGACAGAAGAGCAACTCCTTTAAAATGCAGACGACGGTGCAGATGAAGTGTGTATTTGTGGTCCACTGTAGGAAGTCAGTTGCATTCCTTAGTCGTAACTAGCTCCCAGAGGGAACTCAATTAAACAGCAAAACTTATAGACGGAAACGCTGAAACCTTTCAGCTGTAATCGTGGATCTAGTAGTGTTCTGGATGGCTTCTTATCAGAAACGGTGTTTCAGAGCAGGCCATAGTCGGCAACAATTAATTAGTGGTGTTTGCTGAGATAAGAATTATAACTGGGAAAAATTCTTGTAAGCTGGGACACTAATAAGTCACTCTGTTGCTTGTTTTAACAGTTTGCAGTAGGTATGCACCGATCCGGATCGGCCGATATGTTTGCGCCCACAGCAGCGCAAATCCACACGGATAATGAACATGGTTTTGCACAGCTCGTCAGTGAACAATGGCGGTGTGTAGTATACACGGCTCAATGTGAAATCACCCATCTGATGGCATTTACCGCTGATTACAGGACCGACTTTTATTCGCAAACATATCGGCTGATCTGGATCGGTGCATCCCTAGTTTGCAGTATAAGTAAACGCTTTAGCATGCAACTTGCTACCAAGCACCAATGAATGATTTATGCAATTAGACTTTGCTTAGAAGCCAATGAAATGTACAAAAGGTCATAGACGTACAATAAAACATTTATTTTAGAATCCTGCTATAAAATAGCTAGCAACTGCATAGCAATTCATTTAAAAAACAACATTACAAATTTATTTAGACTTGCTTAACCCAGATTCCACTCTAAGACAGTATTAGGACAAGCTTGTGCTCCAAAATGGATTCATTATTATAGAGGAAAGCAGTTATGTTGTTTCTGCACCACTAAGTGACAAAGGGCTATGAATTGCAATGGGGACGGGTGTAGGACCAACTCAGACAGTGGGTTGTTTGAACATACAAACCATAACAGAAGCTACTTTGTTTATATGGGGTGGTCATCTGTAATAGGATAAATGTTTTCTGAATCCTTTGAATCAAGATATGTACTATTGCTGCTAGATCTTTAACATACTCGTCATGTTATCTTATAAGAAACATTCTGAACAGTGTCTAGCTAAAACTAAAACTATGAAAAATTGCTTTTGGTATAAAATTTAAATAAAGCTGAAATAAAATAAAATAAAATGCAAAGATTTAATACTAGGGAAAAAATGGAATATATAAATGTTGTCTTGGCGAATAACTGAAAAATAAGTTAAATATAACAAGTTAAAATAACATTTTAAGTACTAAAATGTCTAAGACTAAAACTGAAATAAAAATGTATTCAAACTATACAGCAACTATTTAGAAATTTACATAACTACATAGAAAAGTATGATACATACATTCTGTGGATATTAGTAAATCATGGCCAGGTGTACTGATTCATTACATATTTTTAGTAAAATGTGGACATTTACGAATTCACTCTTTCGTTTTAATCAATTGTGACCATGTTGCACTAATGTGTTTCCTGGTTTTACTAAATCATGGTCTAATTTGTTGCCTTGTTTTATTAAATTATGAGTACATTGTAATCATTTACTCTCTAGTTTTGACTCAAGGGAACTCATGTGGTCACACTTTATATTAAGGTCCAATTCCCGCTAACAAACCATTAACTTTTGCCTTAAAAAGCTTCTAATTTCCTGCTTATTAATATTTATCAAAAGTAGTTTGTAGGTATGTTTAGGTCTTGGGTAAGATTGGGGCTTTGACTAATAAGCAGCCAATATGTTAATTACATGCTAAGAAGCAACTGGTTAATAATAACAAATGGTCCCTTGTACTAAAGTGTTACCCTAATTTGAAACATGCTCAGGATAGGCCTATTATTTCTGCATGTCATGTGTGGGGCTCTGCAGAAATTACATACAAAACCAAAAAAAAATGACTAAAACTAAAATTAAACAGTACTTAATCCGTAATATAAAATAATGTAAATATACAATAAAAAACGCTGGTCCTGCCAACAACCAAGAACACACTAACAAAGTAGTGAGAGTAGTATTGGCAACCAAATTTGATATGATATTTGTCGACCAATACGTAACTACCTAGCAACCAATTAGAACACGCTAGCAACCCCTTAGCAATATGTTAACAACTCACTTTAGAAGCCACACTGCCGTGCACTATGTACAGTATTAACAATAAACACCTTGGCAACTCCATAGCAACACCGTAGCATTGCAGCTGTAGGCAAATACCACTCACATAATCTCAAATCTTACTAACAAGCAACTGCTTTAATGTCCATGATAGCAATATAAGCGGATAACTGTGTCAGGCCTTTATCACATACTGAAGACACACTTTAACTTTATGAAGACGAGCACATGAAGGTGAAAGAGTGAACTGTGTTCGCACCTCACTGTTATATATTAACTCCATCTGGCCACAGCCGAGTTACAGTACAGAGGTACAACCGACGTGACACAGTCTGTCCTTGAGCCTCAACTCTTATGGACATTGTACAACACACGCAGCACGCGCAGCCTAAACAGATCTCAGAGCTGCAAAGCATGTTTTTATGCTTTAAATGCTTTAGGAGTGACATTTTCAATCTGATTTATATGAAACAAAAAAAAAAACATTAAAGATGTGTGTGTGAAGAAAAATAAACTTATTTCTAAGGCACAACATTATTTTTTTTTTATGGAAGCCCATTTCTGCCACGGAATTGAAAATAAATAAAAAAGTCAATTTTTTTATTCGGTGGCAGAAACGGGCTTCTATATTTTAAGACCTATTTTTTTTTCAAAATAAATAAACTATTAAAATAAAGTGAATTAATGGCAACAAAAAAAAATTCACACAAAATAAAACAAGATTTTTTTCCCTCTTGACAAATAATAAGTTTTAAGCCTAAATAAATTTGATACATTTAGATACAGTAGTTAGATAGATACAATAATAACTTTGTAACAATAGAAAATGAGACTTAATATCTTAATAAATGCTACTTTTCATGTTAAATACATCTAGATGTCATTTTAAAATATATTTGTACCGGAAAACAAGACAAAAATACAGCTATTAAGAAACCCTGTGTTTTCAGTCATGCCTGTTTGTTTGCACACACAAAATTAAATCTAGCGCTTTTATTGGCTGCTGAGAAGCTAATAACACGGTGGTTCGGAAGAATGGATATTTATATGAATCAAAAAGTCACAATGCTTCAGAAAATGGAGTTAGACTGGGGCAAATTCAAACAGACAATTTTGTAACAGGATGAGTCAGCAAGGATCAGCATTGAAAATACAGTCATGGCTAAAGGATGGAGAGTATGTTTGTCAAGCCAACCTCCATACGAGGAGACCGGGGAGATCTGTAAGGGGTACAGGTCGCTGGAGGTCACGGCCTGCTCCTCGTTTTCCGTCACCACCTCAATGGTCTGACACACGTCTGGCAGATCGTTGATGATCAGGTGGTCATCTGCAGGGCTCCTCCCACCAGCGTCTGAGAAAGGAGAACAGGGAAGAGAGAGTGAATATGGAGAACAGTGAAGTGGGAAGTGAACGTGTTTCTTAAGGGGGCGTGAGCCAGATCTGTGACATTTTTCACATTTTTCACTCCACGTAGATGAACTCTATTTCCTGTGACTCCGTAATGAAATGATGCAGTGGAAACGAGGTTAAAAACAAATTAACCAGCTGTAAATCAATTACGTTGCAGTTGATTTTGTTTTTCCAATTCCATGTGTATCACAAACCCCACGACTAACAAAACAAACACACGCCAAGCTCACCTTTTACCCCGAGCGAGTGCATAAGTGAGATTGAAGAGGGAAACAAAGAACAGCGGACATGAATAAACAAACACAGTAACAAGGAGATCTGGATAAACAGGTCCACAGAATGATAAGTGTAGTGTGATCATATCCCATCCCAACTGTAAAAGTCTGTCAAGAACATGCCTCAACAAAAAAAATCGGAATAAATCAGTGTGTATATATTCATACATTACCAGTCTAATGGTGTTTCTTATGTTCATCAACGCTGCATTTATTTAAAAAAAAACACAGTATAATTAAAATAAAGTATCGTTTAAAATAACGAATTTCTGTTTTAATATACTTAAATAAAATATAATTATAATAATAATAAATAATATAAAATATAATTTATTTCTGTGATGCAGAGCTGAATTCCCGTCAGTCATTGCTCCAGTCTGAAGTGTCACATGATCCTTCAGAAATCATAATATGCTGATTTATTATTAGAATTATAAACGTTGTGATGGCAAACATTTTTTTGGAAACTGCAAATCATTTTTTCAGGATTCTTCAATGAATAAAAAGTTATAAAGAACAGCATTTATTAAAAACATAAAAAATGTTTTAATAGTATAAATATTTGCCGTTACTTCTTATCAATTTAATACATCCTAGCTGAATAATTATTTCGAATAAATAAAGAATATAAATTTACTGACCCTTAAACCTGTGAACGGTAGTGTATATTGTTAGGAAGGATTTCTGTTTAAAATAAATGCTCTTCTTTTTAATATTTTATTCATTCAAGAATCCTAAAACAAATATCACAGGCTCCAATAAAAATATTAGGCAGCACAACAGTGTCCAGCACTGATAATAAATCAGCATTTTACAATTATTCCTGAAAGACCATGTGACACTGAAGACTGGAGTAATGATGCTGAAAATTAGAAATTGCCAAATTGAATCAAAGGAATAAATTTGATTTTAAGGTGTACTAAAATAGATGTAAATTGTTATTTTACATTGCAATAATACTTCACAATATTACATTTTTTCCTGCGTTTTTGACCAAATACATGCAGCCTTGATGAAAATAAGAAACATCTTTAAAAACATCTTTAAAATCTTGTTTGATTGGTAGTGTATACACTGTGTGTGTGTCTGGATAGGAGAATTTTTATTAATAGAAATACAATTTTACTAAAATATAATTTCCTTTTTATTTATTTATTTTATTATGGGGTCAAATATGACCTTTACAATCTCCGATGACATAATCTTTTAGAGAATTTTTTCTCCATTATATCACTGACTGTCCGTTAAATGTCAGCCATTCACACAGTTCAATAGTAGTCACATCAAAAGGCTCTTTAATAACCTAATGTGGCTCGCTGGGTTTACATGTCAATGCTGGCATGATGAACACTCTATAGGTCAAATTCATAGTCATAATATAAAACATCTACATCTAAGTTTTTGATTTTGGAGATTTGGTAAGACAGAGAAATGTCAGAGAAAGTCAACCAGCTATGAGGCGACGCATGTGTTAAACAAGGATAGGAGAGGCACAGCAAAATAAATTCAGTCTTTTGTGAGAGAAGCCTGAAGCATTTTGGGTATTTGCAAAAACTGGCTGAGGAATAAAGAAGAAAATGCTGATGTGTTTCAAAGACCCTTTGATAATCTCTCAAACCGCAAGTCATGCTTTTTTAAAGAGAATCCTAAAAAAAACTTGAGAGATAATATCTTTTAACAGCTTAATGTGTAATAATAATACAATTGGGAAATAAATTAATATTTGAGACATACATAAGTGTTTAAAAGAATTTAGTTTTAAACAAAGGCGTGATTTGAGCTTTGGTTTTAAACAGGTAAAATATTTATAACAAATATTTAAAATAATAATAACAATAATAAAATACATAATATTTGAAAAAAATATACATTGATTTTATTTCCTCCATAATAATAACAATTACACAACAAGCCAAGTTTCTCTTTTTTAAAAATTATGATTTGTGCTCTGGTTAGACAGAATTTAAAAGTGTAATATGTTTATAACAGACGCTATGTTAATCAAATTCATATTTAAATAAAATTAACTTAAAAATTTTTTTTAAACCTAACACTTACAATAGCTAACGAAACCCAGCATAACAAGTTTATATTATTATTTATTTTAATCAATAAAATTATTCAAAAAATAATATTATTGTTACTGTTACTATTATTATTATTATGTGTCTTAGCATTTTTTATGTCAAATATCTTTTTTAAATTTAGCTATTGTTATTATTAAAATCAAATAATAAAAATAATAATTCAAGTCCTTCAAAAGTGTTAGGTTTAGGGTTATTTTAAGTTTCTGTTTAAAAAGGCCACATTTTAATACTCCCACAGCTGTGTAAAAAGTAGCACAAACAGATTATGTTTAGTCTGACTCTTTAACTAAATTACACCTGGAATGGTTTGCTAATAGATGAAATAATAGATCATAATAAACAATTATCTGTTTTTGTGAGCAGAGAAACAAAATGTGCCAAAAAGAGAAAGTGTACTGACAAAAACGAATCCATAGAGCAGATAGCAGTTCAGATCAAAACCCCTTTCTTGCTATATTGTAAAGAACAGGTTCCACCTGAATATACTCATGTGACCTGAGCACAGGTGTGCAGGGCGGAGAAGGAAGTTCACCACCTACCTGTACCGGAGTAATCTGCTTCCTGCTTGATTGTGATTGGGGTTTTACACGAAGAAGAGCCATTACTGTTTTCCCAACTCGAGGGCACAGGGCACGGTCGTGCTCCCTGCAGTTAACACACACACATATAATATTATAACAAATATTAGAGCATTTCTGACAGCTACAAAATATACACAAGAGTAAAACTCCATACCTTTACCTTTTCTTCTTTTTCAAGTCCTCTCTTTTTTCCTTTGAGAAACGCAAACACACAAATCAAGATCAGTGCATGCAAATAAATCATATTTTAGAAAGTATTAAACCAGCAGATGTTATTTTATCTTAGAATAAAGAATCTTATTAGGGCCATTAAGATATCATAATATTTCAAATTACACACACACACACGCATATAAACATATATATATATATATATATATACACACACACACTAGCAATACATAATTATATACTGTAATGTAAGCATCTTATTGATTATAAATGGTTTACACATACATTTTTTTAATTATTATTAACTGAAAATGTATTGTTTTATAAGTACATACACACACTAGATGAGGCTGCTGACTCCCTGGAGCTCACAAACGGTCAAATAGACGTCATCTTTTTTAACAAACTGCATATTTTAAATTCTAAACAAATACAGTCTCACCAGTCTGTGTGAATATTTTCATATAAAAATTATGAATTAAGAAAATATGAATTTTTTATTCATTTCATTCAGTTTTTCGTGCAGGAATATTTCTTATTTATTTATAACATATGTTTGCCTTATTTCACCTATGTCAGCTTATGTGAAACACAACAGGACTAAGTGGGATCATACCATTTTGAGAAGTGACACTTGAGAAGAAACAAACACAACAGATATGTCTTTAACTGCACAGCATTAGGAATTAAGTGAAGCAGTCAGTGTCAGTGATGATGTAAGAGTGACCTACCCCTCTTTGAATGCCTTTCAGACGCTGACAGCATCTTATACACCCTGAAGGCATTTGTTCCCTTTTTGATGCTTTTGTCTTTCACCTCCTCTATGTCAGGCAGGGAGTTCATCGCACAGCGGAAGTTTGCCTTCCATGTTTTGGGGTCCGGTTTGTCACCTGGTTGATATTTCCCTAAAACAAACGGCAGTTGAAAACCAGATGCATTTAAAAAAGCAGAATGGCAGTTGACTCCCACTTCAACTCTTTATAATTGTACTTAAATTTTTAGTTGAAACGTTTGAAGGAACTATAAAAACCATAGGAATAACATGGACACACTGCGCTCAAAACACCCTAGCAACTATCTGGCAAAATCCTAGCAACCACCTGAAACACAACAGCAACAGCGCACAAACATTATCAAGACCCTAGGAACCATCCGGCAAAGCCATTACAAACACAGAGGACACCAACCCAAACAACATGTAACAGCCCTAGCAACCACTCAACCCACAATACCAAAGAATCCAACACGCAAAGCCCTAGTGATCACCCAGGAAACCCTAGCAAACAACAAGTAGCCAAGTAGCCCAAAAAGACGACTGAATCAACCAACAAGCAAAACTCTAGCAACCACACAGGACATCCTAGCAACCAAAAAGTAACCACCCTAACAAACACCCAAACCAGAGTACTCTAGAAACCAACAAGCAAAACCCTAGTGACATCCTAGAACATCCTAGCAACCAACAAGTAGCCCAACTAGAATACTGAAGCAACCAATATGCAAAACCCTAGCAACCACACAGGACATCTTAGCAACCAAAAAGTAACGACCCTAGCAACCACCCAACTGGGAGTACTCTAGAAACCAACAAAGTAAACCCTAGCGACCACCCAGGAGACCCTAGCAACCAAAAAGTAACCATCCAAGCAACCACCCAATTAAGACTACTTTAGAAACCAACAAGCAAAACCCTAGCGACAACACGGAACACCCTAGCAACCAACAAGGAGCCAAATAGAATACTGAAGCAACCAATATGCAAAACCCTAGCAACCACACAGGACACCTTAGCAACCAAAAAGTAACGACCCTAGCAACCACCCAACTGGGAGTACTCTAGAAACCAACAAAGTAAACCCTAGCGACCACCCAGGAGACCCTAGAAACCAAAAAGTAACCATCCTAGCAACCACCCAACCCAGAGCACTCTAGAAACCAACAACAAGTAAAACCCTAGCAACAACACAGAACACCCTAGTCACCAACAAGTAGCGAAGTAGCCCAACAAGAACAATGAAGCAACCAACAAGCAAAACCCTAGCAACTACTCACAACACCCTAGCAACCAAAAAGTCACCAACCTAGCATCCACCCAAGCGAGAGTACACTAGAAACCAACAAACAAACCCTAACGACCACCCAGGAGACCCTAGCAACCAAAAAAATAATGGCCCTAGCAACCACCCAACTGAGAGTACTCTAGAAACCAACAAGTAAACCCTAGAGACCACGCAGGAGACCCTAGCAACCAAAAAGTAACCATCCTAGCAACCACCCAACCAAGACTACTCTAGAAACCAACAAGCAAAACCCTAGCAACAACACAGAACACCCTGGCAACCAACAAGTAGCGAAGTAGCCCAACAAGAACACTGAACAAACCAACAAGCAAAACCCTAGCAACTACTTACAGCAACATAGCAACCAAAAAGTAACCAACCTAGCAACCACCCAACCGAGAGTACTCTAGAAACCAACAAGCACACCCTAGCGACCACCCAAGAGACCCTAGCAACCAAAAAATAACGACCCTAGCAACCACCCAACTGAGAGTACTCTAGAAATCAACAAGCAAACCCTAGCGACCACCCAAGAGACCCTAGCAACCATCCTAGCAACCACCCAACCCAGACTACTCTAGAAACCAACAAGCAAAACCCTAGCAACAACACAGAACACCCTAGCAACCAACAAGTAGCGAAGTAGCCCAACAAGATCACTGAACCCTAGAAACTACTCACAACACCCTAGCAACCAAAAAGTAACCACCCAACCGAAAGTACTCTAGAAAACAACAAGCAAACCCTAGCGACCACCCAGGAGACCCTAGCAACCAACATGTAACCACCCTAACAACTACCCAACAACCCAGAGTACTCTAGAAACCAACACGTAAAACCCTTGCAACAACACACTAGCATCCAAGAAGTAACCTAGCAACCACCCAACCCAGAATACCCAAGCAGCCAAAGAGCAAAACCCTAGCGACCAACCAGGACACCCTAGAAAACCGACCCAGAGCGCTCAAGTAACCCCTAGCGACTACCAAGAACACACTAAAATCCAACTAGAAACCTTAGCAACCATAATGCAGCACTTCAGATCATCCTTACATTGCAGCAGTGGATCCTGCACATTACATTGTGTTCTAAAAATAAGACCTAGTTTGGATCTAGTCTGATCTGGATCTAACTGGAATATTCACTATGGCATCCCAACATTTCAAGAACGTTCTGTTTGTACAGCATTTAGTATATGTGCATTTAAGTGCACAAGTGACAGTTTGCATGCTGACTGCACCTGTATGAATAGCCCAGTTTCGGAAGAGCGGAGCATCTTTCTCCACGTCCCAGCCGTGTCGCGCAGCATGCATCCATGGAATCTGGAATATTCTCTTCTCCTGCAGGCAAAGAACATGCAAAACTTGTCACAAGCCAAGACGCACCCAAAATGCACTGCGTTTGTGCACGCAGTCACATTTAAATACAAAAATACAAAATACATCACAAACAATAGCATCTTGCTCACGGAGAGTGTTGTTTCAACAAAACAATGCTGCAAATAGACAAGTTTAAACAGTCACAGTACCTTGTTGACCCATTTGAGCCCCGGTATTTTACAAGAGTTTATCTGCTCTTCCAACCATGGTCTCATACGCATTCTCTCCACCGGCATGCTGGCCTAAAGAAAGAGAGAGAGAAAGAGAGATCTGGAATGTGTCAAATTTTGACAGTGACTTTTCCTCCTTCAACAGGTTGTAAATTCCTCTATGACTCTCCAGGAAGCACGATGACAAGCTTTAGCCTTATTTCTAAAAGCAAACCTCAAGCACAGGCCATCTGAATCACGATTTACTGAAAGTTACTGTAAACAAAATGATTGTGAGATATGATTTGTATTTGGGCTTTCGTGAAAGCAAGAGTCAGGACCATGAGTCAGGATGTGAATGACAACATAACTAGAGGATGTTGGAGTGTTTGTGCGCACGCGTGTGCGAGAAAGAGAGAGAGAGAGAGAGAGAGAGTTTATCTAAGAAAGAGTGCATGTGGTCAGACCTGTAATATCAATCACGCAGGATGACAGTCATAAGGAGACGTTTCTTAATCCATTTCACAAAGCTCAAATCACAAGTTACAGATTAACTAATTCAAGCTCGTAAAAAGGTTCATAGTTAATCACACTGAAAACTCTCGCTTTAAAACCATTCGTTTGTCGCTCAGACCTTTGAGCTTTTATGGAAATGAGAGCGAACTAAGGCACAGCACAACAACATACAAGCGGTACACTGCATACTACATTCTAACAAATGCACACACACACCGCCACAATTATGACCCCAAAAAAGTTACAATATGAAATACAGGCATAAGACCACACAAAACCATAACCCAATATGCATGATATATTGGTCTTGTATAGCTGATGTTAGTGAGTTTTAATTACACACAAACACATAAGATATTATTAAACATCATTTAAGTGTGGACAGTTGTTTGTTATCATCTTGTGCCAGCATAAACAAATAGCATTAGATTATAGCAAAGAATCAGCACTGATTCTTGAGGACATTTCTCATCTAAACTATTTAACTTTCTCAATTCCTCTGTAAGTTAGTATGTCATATACTGTACATTATAACACTTTAAAGCCTACATTTAATCAAATATCATGATTTGAATTTGACCCTAAAAATACTAATAACACAAATAAACAACATGAAAACTATTAAATTTAGTTGTTAGTGCGTTTTATAAACACAAAATCATGTATAAGGTGTAAGGATATGAAGATATATGTGCTTATCAAGCATAATGGATTCAGACACTGGTGCACCAGTTTATGACAGACACTTTCCATTACAGTTACATCCAGCACATGTCCAAGTAAGTCAATAATAGAAATAATAATGTTTGGTCGTCTGTGCAAACGTCTCAATAACATAATTTGACATTAAAAACACGTTATTCATTAGCTCTACTCCGTACTTACGGGGGAGTTACATTGCGGTGTCCCAATCATTCTTACAGCACACTGGATCAGTTGACTTAAACCTCCCCAAATAAGTATGATAGTGTTGTCAAGTCAACTCAAAAGTGAAAATAAACATTCCTGGATTCCAATTGGATCCAAACACCCCATGACTTTCGATTTAACACTCACCCCAGCAACTCTACGTGGCCTAGAGCATAAACATCGACTTATATACATACGAGCCCCATAAATACATGCGGAAATGCAATTTATTACCTGCGACGCGGAGAAATCACTCCAGGAATATGAGCAAAGAGTGTGTGAAGGGTCTTGATAATTTGTAGTTCTCAATAACAAAACGAAAAGTCAAATGGGTTTGATTTCGCTCTTCAGATCGAAAGCAAAACAAGTGAAGGAAACAAGCGCTTGGGTGGAAATCCCCAGTGTGCGCGTGTGTGAGTGTGCGTTGTGCGCTAACTTCGTGTTTACAAATCCTACTACGGCCAGGGATTGGCTCATTAATAGTAACGACGTGCAGAGACGTTCGCGAGCTGATTGGCTGGCAGCTTAAAGGTGGGTGTGTGCGTGTGTTAGTAAAAGTAGAAGCCACGCCGCTTGGCTTATGAATATTAATTACGCAGCGAGACGCTCGCGCGCTGATTGGCTGGCAAGCAAGAACTATGAGTGGCTGTCACCGAATTGTATTTTTGAGTAGTGTTAAATACTCGTTATCTTTTACAAATGACAGCTTAATACAGATAACACAAGTCCTTTTGCGTTATGTAACACATATCGCTCTTGAATGAGTACAATTCAATGCTGATATTTTATTGTGTGCTATATTTAATTTGAATTGACATCACTTCTGACTTATTTTTTATTCTTCATTCTCTCAGCTTTGATTATGTGTATAGTTTATTCCGCAGAGCTACATATATAGCAATAAAATACCTTGAAATCCACATTTACAGGACGCGTCAGAGACGAGTACGTCTCTGGAGCTACTAAATATGCATTAGCTAAACCCTTGCCATAGTAATTTTTGCGCTGGTTTGCTCATTGGCTGCAGGCTGAAATGCGAAAGTCGATTTCATTTTCACTTCCTCGTTGTTTCGTTATTGCTTCTTAAAGGCGAAGCGGGCAGAAAAGAAACTTAAGCTGCAACATGCAAATGTGGTCTCGCGCTTTACTGCTGATTGTGTGTCACTGGAAAGGGCTTCGGTTCTGAAACTTAATTACTATATCACATATATTTATATGCAAATGTTGGCTATTGCTGCATACATGCCCTGAAATTGCATTCATATTTTGTGTGTTTTTATGAAGTTGCACTATTGATGTTGAACGCAACAGTTTTGTCTATGGCTGCAGCTGGAAATGACATTTCCAGATAGATGTTGAGCTGTAGAGATGAGAGAAGCTATGCAAGTTGTTAAAAGCATTATAGCTGTGCAATCCTATCCTCAGTGTCTTTCCACACACACACACACACATAGAGAGAGAGAGAGAGAGAGAGAGAGTCTCATATCTTATCTTTACTGCCAAGCCCTGCAACTCCAAGCGTATGATGCAACACACCGACTCTAAACAACACAAACACCTTTTCAATAATACATTGGACCCAGATATTCTTTTCTAGAGTACTATAATTGCAAAATAACCCTACACCAGTCTTCTTTTTCTTAAATCATCCATGTTTTCCCCCTGTATAGCAATATTTTTAAATTAAACAAACACGAAAAGGAAACAGCTTGACGGATGGTTAGAAACAAGACTGAAACAGAAATAAGGTAAAGTTTCAGGGAGTTGTTCCGCTTTCTGTCGCATTTCTCAGGAACACACCTTGTTTTTCAGCACTTGGCTGGGACCTAAGAATAGGGCACCTCCTAGTGGTTAATACTGGTGTGATCTAGTAATGCAAAGTCTCTCAAACAGGGTTATTACAGTCAACTAAAACTAAGTTAATTCGTTAAAAAGTAAATAAATAAACTTTAACTAAAATAACAAATAGTATAATAAATAAAATAAATGAATAAATAAATATATAAGCCGATGCAGAATTTGTTTGCAGCATAATTTATTTCAAATTATTTAAACAATGTAATGAAATAAATACATCTAAAATGAAATAAGGAATAATTAAAACTACATAAAAATAAAAAAATGGCAATAAAGCACAACTAAATTACACATTCAAAATATTAATAAAAATTATAATAGTATATCAACGTTCCTAAAGTAATTTTTTGAGATTATAAACTGTAGTCTAAAACGCCTTAAATTAATGTTTTTAAAATAATTCCTGTAATAGTCATTCATTTCTTCACTTCTCTTTAATAAATCAAATCAATATTTAGTGTGAACAACCTAATGCTGATTTGGTGAGAAACATTACTTATTTTTTATCATCAATATAAATACTTTCATTGCTTAATACAGTTTCTTCATAAATATTATAAATGTATTTACTGTCACATTTGATCACTTTGATACAATGTCAAAATAAGATGATTTCTTTAAAGCTTTGCTTTTTTTTTTTTTCATTTTGCCCAACTTTAGAGTCGCAACACAAAGTACACAAAGCACACAATCTTAATAGCAAATAAAATGTTTATTTATCATAATACAAATTGTGCTAGTGTTTTGTTCAGAACATCGTCTCGTTAGACACTCTTTAATGCAATGCTGGTGATAAACCTGAGAGCTGTGAGCCTCCGCACTCACTGATGTGTTCACATTTACAAGATAAAGCAAGCAAGGCACAAATAATGAGCGACACCCAACATTTGCATAGAGAAACCATAAAAGAGTGGTTTGTGTCAAATCCAGCACTAACCCGTACCCTAACATTTCACACACCAGGAATAAAAAGATACTGATATTTTCAAATAGCCATGATTCGATAATATTGTATAAAAAAATCTAGTGTTTCCCTTATAATTGCCTTTATATCCCCTCCTGTTTTGGCTGCAGTCTGCAGTGCTTAGTTTCAACCGCTACATAATAATTATTAAAATCATGATTTAAAAGTGCTGTTTTCCCACTGCAACATAATCAGTAAAATGCGCATTCATTATTTATTAGGGAAAAAGAGTTCTTTGGTCAGCATGGACACAATACACGGTATCTGTTTCATGTCACTAAACCCTGGAAGATTGGAGGAGGATTTAAAGTCCACCGCCACCTTGTGGTTGACACGTGTCATGATCTGCATGATCTCCAGTTGCTTGCCGTACTTTGCTAACATCTCACAAAGCGAGGAGATGAACCAGGAGCCAACAGCATTGTTCCTCCAGGCGTAATAACCTGAACAAAGACAGAAAAGAAGACAGTTAGGGCATTTACATATGCACTCTTTCTTCTATTGTTCTCAAGACAATTTTGTAGCACAGAACATTTGTTACCTGGTGCAGTAGAGTAGCCATACAAAAAATCTGCCTCAACAGGAATCCTCTGTGTTCCCTCTTCATCTACACCGTCGGTCTCAACACCAGCATCCAGATCTGAGCCTCGGCAAGCCTGGAGATACACGGGACAAACACACTCGAGCATCAGGGTTAAGGTCTGTTCACACCAAGCACGATAACTATAAAAACAGTGATAACGATACCAGCGAACGATGTTTATTATATTTTTTAGCTTTTATTAATTATACAACATCTTGCCAAGTTGGTACTAATTGACAATTAAAACTAAAAACATAAAAATTATTCAAGTTATTTCAAAACAAAAAAGAATAAAGATCAAGTAAAATATAAAATTAAAATAAAAAATGACTTATATTATTACATTAAACCTAATTTATAAAAAAAAAAGATACATTTGATTAATTTGAGTTGAAGTAATAAATTGACTATATTACATAAATGAACACTAATAAGTGAAAAAGAAATAGTGAAAAAATAAATATTTTTATATACAGACATATATAAAATAAGAACATTAATAATGATAACAAAAACACACAACAAAATTATTAAAACTTTTAAATTAACACAAAAAACAGAAAGTACATAATATTAACAGACTGACTACAAAGGTTTATCAATACTACTGAAATAATACTGGCATTTGAAAAAGAAAATAATTTTACTCTTCTATATTATTCAGCTCACCTGAATGAAGAAAAGCTTGGGTTTCCCCACCAGTGATTTGCAGCGGTCTCCTCTGAAGAGAGCAAACAGTTCCTTCAGTTCAATAGAGTCATCTGTGCCATATATCCTTCCATCTTCTCCGTGACTCAGCAGCACACACGCAAACATGGCCGATTCACTGTGATCTTCCTTAGACACTGAGGATAGAAACATGTTCAGTGTATGACTGATCCTTTCAATTATTATAACCCATCACTATTCAGACTCGCTCAGCGCCTTGAAAAAATACCTGCACGTAACACATTTCTCATCTGTGTGACGGTCTGATCAGTGCTAATTTTAAATGTAAAGCCCAGCTTCGTGAAGGTCTGAATCACATTCTTTGCATCCACGTCTGTCCCATTACGAACTCCCATTCCTGTTAAAGGGAAAAAAAGGATCAAACAATCAAAAAAAATATATGAGAACTTTACTACTAACTAGTTCAACTCATCAGTGTTAGTCCCAGATCTAACCTGTTTTTTTATCAAAATTTTTGTTGTTGATGATGACACATTGTCCCACGTTGGGGTAGTTCATGTTGTATTGAAAAACATCCGCTTGTGGTTTGGCATCTACATGATCGACTCCGGGATCCGTGGAATCCAAACCGCTGTGCAAACAAAGAGACTTTCACGATGCAAACATAATTAATGTGGAAAAGATTTACAGACACTTCAGGAAGGGGTTATGATTAAAAACCGGGTAATTATTAGTTACTTTAACTTCACAATTGGATGGTTTTGGATGCTTGTTGCTTGTAACAATGTTTCAGTAATAAATCAGTTTTAATTTCAATCACACATACTCTTTGGCAGTCACTTGTCTGGCATCCACAGAGTCCGACATAATCACTAAAGGGAAACATGAGAAACAGATAAATAATAAATAAAGCTTCACATTTACAGCAATTTTGATAAATGTTACAGACTGTGTATCAGATCAACACATCCTCTAGCAATTCCAAGTAATATAACATGGTGAATTTATCATTTCTATTTCTTAAAATTACTTAAAATTACACAATAAAAAATGATTTTCTAGCCTTAATTTTTTTGTCCCATTTCCAACCAAAATATCTAAAAATTCTTAAACCAAGTAGGATTTTCTAATCAAGTAAGAATTATTGTCCTATTTTCAGAAAAAAAACAAGCCAAAATTAAATGACTTTTCGGCAAAATAATCTGCCAATGACAACATTGACAAAAACAATATTATTTTGCTTGTTTCAAGTAAAAACACTTCATTTTGACTTGCAATCTTTCATTGGAACGCCATGTTTCTATTATCTGTAAAACTGCATTTTTCCATCTCAAGAACATATATAAATTGCGTCCTATGCTTTCAACCTCAAATGCAGAAATGTTAATTCATGCGTTTATGACCTCGAGGTTAGATTATTGTAATGCTTTATTGGGTGG
>JAUMHG010000056.1:5568054-5595553 GCA_032359395.1 Enteromius anoplus
ATATTTTTTACAATTTACAATATTTACTTTTTACAATTACCAAAAAGGGTCCTTATAGCTTGCTCTATTCTTTTTCTATTGTGTTTTCTTTTTATTTATTAACTTAAAAATTACTTGCTACATAGCTTACTGAGACTTGTTATAGCTCTTTTGTTGATTTTGATTGCTTCCGTTGTCCTTGTATGTAAGTCGCTTTGGATAAAAGCGTCTGCTATATGTCTACATTTAAATGATAATGAATGAAATGAGCATAATTATGACAAATATATATATATATTTTTTTTTTTAAATATTAATGTTAATGATAGGGGTTTTGGAGTGAGAATGTAAAGAATTACTTCTTAATAAAAAAGTTCAGCGAGTGCAAATACGTAACATGAATCTATGACTATGTTGGAAGGACAAAGAATTGATATTGCATCTGTTGTGTGTGACAGGAGGTAACACTGGCATTGGGAAGGCGACTGCTGCAGAGCTGGCTGTGAGAGGAGCCCGAGTGATTCTGGCCTGCCGCAGCAAACAGAGAGGAGAAGCAGCAGCGAAAGAAATCAGGACGGTGAGGCAAATCTGCTTTGATTTGAAGGCCGGGGCTAGTTGTCACAGTGAATACTTCTAGAGGACTGTGTGTTAGTAATGAAACTATTAAGCACTAAAGACATGAAAAAATCACTTTCTCCCAGTTCATTAATTACTAAGGTACAATTTCATGCTGTATCTAATGTACAAACACTGTATATAATAAGATTCTGATATTTTTCCTAATAGGAAACTGGGAACGATGCTGTGGTCTTCATGCAACTGGATCTTGCAAGTCAGAAATCCATCCGATCTTTTGCTGAAATCTTCCTCAAGGTTGAGTCCAGACTGGACCTGCTCATCAATAATGCTGGTAAAAAGCCAACCTAACCAGCTCCTAAAAATGTTAACATCAATCTATACACTATCTGACAAAAGCTTGAAGTAATTAAGATTTTTAATGTTTTAAAGTCACTTATGCTTAATTTAGACATATATTTAGGCAATAAAAACAGTGATATTGTGAAATATATAGATATAAATGGTAACACTTTACAATAAGGTTCATTAGTAAACTCCATGACTAACTCTTAACATGAACTAAGAATACTTCCACATTATTGATTAATATTAGTTTGTTAATTTCAACATTAACTAATGCATTATTAAATCACAAGCTGTGTTTGTTAACATTAGTTAATGCACTGTGAACTAACAATGAATTACTGTATTTTTATTAATTAACATTAATAAAGATTACTAAATAGTATAATAAATGTATTGTTCATAGTTTGTTCATGTTATTTAATACATTACCTAATGTTAACAAATTACACTTTATTGTAAAGTGTTACCATATATATATATATATATATATATACACATAGTATATATATTTTTTAAAAATCTTACATAGGTTCATTAATTAGTATTAATATAATTGTAATTACTTCTTTCTTACTTTAAAAGTTTCCACAACAGTATGCTGCTGAGATTATATGCTAAAAATTCTGCTTTTCATCAAATTAATGAATTAATTACATTTTGCAATACATTACAACAACAAGAAAATTGTAATAATGTCAGTGTTTTACTGTAAAAGGATTTCTTTCAAAACATTTAAAAATCTTCCAGTTTGGCTGGGAGTGTAAGCTGTGGTTTGTGACACCTGAATGGCTGATACCTGTTTGTTTTGTTGTTAAGCACTGGCTGCTCCAGGACTCACTGAAGATGGCCTCGGGATGATCCTCGGTGTCAATCACATCGGTCCATTCCTGTTGACCAATCTTCTGTTGGAGCGCCTCAAGGAGTGTGGACCAAGCAGGGTGGTCAACGTGTCGTCTTGTGGTCATCAACTGGGTACTATTGATTTTGACTGCATCAACACGCATAAGAGGCTCTCTCTGGGATCATCTGACGCCGATTTATTCAAAGCCTACACCCATAGCAAGCTCTGTAATGTGCTCTTCACCCATGAACTGGCCAAGAGACTGGAGGGAACCAACGTCACATGCTACAGTCTCCATCCAGGTTAGTGATCAATGAGAGTTTGCAATATGTGCATATTATTATTTGCCAAAAACTACTAATAAATGAATAACAAATATGTAATGCTTAAAGGGGTCATGACATAAGAAATCAAATTTGCCTTGATCTTTTGGCATTTATAAAAGGTCTTTGTACCATTAAAACATCCTGCAAGTTTCATAGTATAAAATATCCTCCTCCTTATAAACAAAGTATTTATTTAATCAAGCTCCAAGAAATTTGTTTGGATCTGAGGTCAACTGACCACAAGTATTTGCATTTTCAGAGCAAGACCTTGATGATTAGTCATTAGGTAGGCCCCACCCACTGGTGTTCACTCGCTTTATGCTGACACTTGATTATGTTGAGTATAAGTGTCACATAATGTCAGAAGCAAATATAAATTGCAATCACTGCCGCTAGGTTGTCTATACTGTGTACAGTATGATGTGTGCTTACTTTATGACACCGTCCATGTGTTTGAGTCTGTTGTAATAGTTGCTGTATGTGGCCTTTCCTGAAATAGATATCGACTAGAGGGGAGCATAGGTTGCTCTAAATCCTTTATATAATTTTCAGCATTCATAGTGCCTTCAAAAACATGCAAGCGGCCCTTATGCAGTTGTGAACCTCCATACCATCAGAGATGCTGGCTTTTGAACACGGCATCCCTGATTTCCAACAAGAATGTCAAATTTGGACTTATCTTAGCAGAGGAACTCTCACAGGACACGACCGTGCTTCTAGACCATGTTCACATTTGGCTTCCTTTATGCATGATAGTGCTTTAGTTGGCATCTGCAGAAGGCACAGAGGATTGTGTTTACCGACAGCGGTTTCTGAAAGTATTCCTGGGCCCATTTACTAAGGTCAATGACAGAATCATCCAGATAAATGATGAAGTGTTGTCTGAGGGCCTGAAGACCACATGGTATCCAACAAAGATCTTCTGGATATTGATACTGTTGGAAAACAGTGTATGCAACATTTACCGCCATGACTTTATGAACTCATAAGTCCTTAAAACATGGAATCCAAAAAAAGAAACAAGCAGGGAAAATTCACATCCATTTCTCGTCCTCTTACGATTTTTTTGTGTGGGTTTGATCTGTTTCAGGGTCTGTACAATCAGAGCTCGCCCGTGATATCAATGAATGGCACACACAGATTTTAAAAGCCATCGTTAGCAAGTTCTGGGCGACCGACCCGAAGTCTGGGGCTCAGACGACGCTGTACTGCGCACTACAAGAGAACATCGAGCACCTGAGCGGACGATACTTTTCTGACAGTCAGCTGATGCAAGTCAAGCCAGAGGCCAGAGATGATGGAATCGCCAAAAAACTGTGGGACGTTAGTGAGAAGTTATGTGGCATGGCTTGAGCTGTGAGGAAAGTACTTTTTTTAATTTTGATTTTGGTATTTTTACATTTGGAATATTAAATGGACAAAAATATCAGAATTATACATTCGGAGCACAAAAAGTCATATTTACAAAACTTGAAATTCTAGATGCAATGACTTGCAGAATTGTGATTTGTCTAGTTGATGTGTGCCAGAAATACTGATGAATAACATACAGTATATGGATATATATGAGAGAGAGAGAAAGATCAATTAGTGGAAATCAAGCCTGTAACTAGTGGTGCTAATCACTCTACTTTCATATTATGTTCTTTGTACTGTCAATAATTGAATAAATAAAGTTCAATTAATAAATAAATAAATGACAACCATTTGTAAGTGTATTAAACTTGCAGTCAGTTGAGCAAGTTCCTTTCAGATGCTGCTTAAATGGTAGAAGTAAGTGCTTTTCCTTAGCCAAACACAAAATGCACTACTAGACTCTCTCATTGTGCAAGCCCCCCCCCAAAAAAACAAGTTCTTGTTTATACTTCCTAAATCCCCCAGGACATGATCAGGGGCCTGTACCATGATGGTGGCTAGACAAACTCAGAGTTACAGGTTTAGTTTTGGGGTAACAAATCCAAACCGATGCAATCAGGCATTATTGGTACCATGATGAAGCTCATCAACTCTTTTTGTTAACCCAGGCTTGATCCTGAGTTAATGAAGCACGTGCAATCACATGCTTTTAAAATTTCATTCACTTCTTGTGAGATGGTAAGATTCACTAACAAAGATTAAAAGATTGAGCAATATGAGGAATTTAATCACATTTACACAGCAAGATGAAACGATATTTTAATGAAAGAGGAAAACTTGAGGAAAAACAACAACAACAAAAAAAAACTTGCAAGTAAGCTGTATTATCTATGTTTATACTAATTTACAAGCCTATTACTATTAAACTAAACTGGCTTGTGTAATAGAGTATATAAATAATAAAGTAATTCTAAAAATAATAATCAAAAAAAATCTGATGATTTTATCTTTAAACAATGTTTTACTATGCAGCGTCCTTTAATTTGGAGTAAAAAAATCTGGGGGAGTGGCTTTATTGAATCAGACATGTCACCTTGCTGGAAGCTGATTGGTCAAATTTCATTTTGAGGTCTCTAACCCAGAACATCACCTGCCCTGGAGCAGGTTAGCCGTGCAGCACAAGTTACCATGGCAATGATCACAAATTGAAGCTGAGTTTCTTTCATGGTACCTAAAACCCAGGATTGGTGCAAACTAATCCTAAAATTACCTGGAGTGCGTTTCCCAAAAGCAACCATGGTCGTAAGATCCATAGTTCCCAATAGAGTTCAATGGAACTAACGATCATAGTTAGCTAACGACGCTTTTGGGAAACGTACCCCTGGCTAGCCACCTAAACTGGCTTCATGGTACAGGCCCCTGATATACAAGAAGACACAAGTGCTTTATTCCAATAGAACTGCTGTAAGTCACACAAACAAGAGACATGAAACTGGTCTTGTAAACTGATCTGCACACCCATTCACAACATATAGATCAAGTGTCAGCAGTGACATGGCAGTTTTTCTGCATTCTCAAGGAACTTGGATTGATGGGAAAATGCACACCCCACATCCATCAGCTAACAAGGTGTTCACACAACACGTCCTGTGCAAGGAGCTGAACAAAAAAACGGCACACACTGAAGAACAAAAATGGGTGCAGATGGATATGTGTATTATTTTAGTATTAATCAGATACTATTCAAGCTTTTATTAACGTTTTAGAATTAGTTCTCGTTTTTATATTTTTCATTTTGAGTTAAATTAGATTACATTTTTACTTTAGTACAAGTTATATTAAACAAGTTTGCTGCCTTGCCATGAAATTAAGCTGAAATTAATTTCTTCCTTTTTTTAGTTTGTTTATATTATAATAATGTTTATTTCAGTTGTACTTGTTTTGTTTATATAACACTGGTCTTGCAATTAAAAGTTGAAACATTCCTGGTATAAACAAGATCCTGCACTTACTATACTCTATATCATATCCAGATGTTTGCTAGTTTATCACTCAAAATGTGCACTTTACAATTTCTGTGATAATACTGGGCCCAAATACACAAAAACAGCCCATGAATCACCACTGAGATCACTTCTAGCCTAAAGTATAATCTCTATCCCCAAGTTTCACAGACAAGGCTTAAGATAGTCCCAGACTAAATGGCATGTTTGTGCTGTCTAAGATGAAAATATCTTGCTCTGGCATATCTTAAATCATGTCAGGGTCATTGTTTTGTGTTAAGATGCACACCTGTAATATTTTCTTATAAGGAATTTTTGTAAAAGTTGCGTAAATATCTTAATTTAACTAATGCCTAGTCCTGGCTTAAGCCAAGCCCCGTTTGTGAAACCGGGACAAATTTATATATTTATCAGACAAGCATGCATTAAAGGACAAAGGGTCTAAATGACTAAGTACCATTTCAAACTTAACCTTGTAATGTATCATGAACAATAAAAAAAAGAGAAAGCATTCTTGATGCTGAAGTAATAGTGCAAAGACATGTGATTCACCCCCTGGCTCTGTTTTTTTCCTTCTGGAGCATCAGTGAGTAATAGTTGCATTTCAGTCCTTTAGTTGTTCTTAATGTGAAAAGATGGATCTCAAAATGATACAGCCATTGTTTGAAAGGGTTCAAACGGGAACAAAAAAAAAACTAAGATTTTAGGGCACTTAGCAGAAAGTTTAACTGTTCAGAACACCTCACAAAAAACTAAAACAAATCACTACAACAGCTGTTGATCATGTATTAAGGATCAAGTAAATGTTTGAATTAGCATACATTCACAAAAGCAGTGCAGAGTTGAGCTCTCTCGTAAAAATGGGCGCCGCCAAACAACAAAGTGAACTTATTAGTGACTTTGATTTATTGAGGTCGTCTGGGGGAAAACCTATGACACAAGAAAAGTGCAAAGTCATTATTAGAATGCAAAAATTATTGTTAGCAAAAATAAACACATGACTGAAATAAAGAGAAAGAGTCAAACAAAGGTTTTCATATTGTGTAAGAAATTTAAGTCAAATAATCAAACACTTATAAAGGTATATTAAGGAAATATAGGCAAGATTTTTCATCTCGTATCGTAGTCAGTTCTGTTAAGAACGTCCTGAGCCACGGCTAGATTAAATTCACAATTACGGCTCACTGTGTTGTAAAAAGCCAGGCAAGGTGGGCTTAAAATGATTTCAGACACTTGAGTTGGGTTTTACAGACAGGGCTTAGCCTAAGTCAGGATTAGGTCATAGTACAGTTGAGACATTAGTTTTTATGAATCATTACAGTTGTGCATCTTGAGACAAAACATAGGCACTGACATGATTTAAGATCAGTCAGTCCCATTTTCATTGACTTGAAAGACTTACATGTACAGACTTACATTTTAGTCCAGGACTAGGCTTAAGCCGTGTCTGTGAAACTTGGGGTTAATGTTATGATTTTTTAAAAGTGTAATTAAGAGCAAGAATACAAAAAATTTAAAATAAACAAAATGCAGCAAAAAAAGTGATATTGTGAAATATATATGTATACATAGCTATACACAAATACATCATAAAAATACTTATTAATTTTGTATTAAATCGTTGTTTCAATCCTACCCGAAATATTTGGTCCTATTAACCAATCTTCTGTTGGAGCATCTCAAGGAGTGTGGACCAAGCAGGGTGGTCAACGCGTCGTCTTGTGGTCATCAACTGGGTACTATTGATTTTGACTGCATCAACACACACAAGAAGCTCTCTCTGGGATCATCTGACGCCGATTTATTCAAAGCCTACACCCACAGCAAGCTCTGTAATGTGCTCTTCACCCATGAACTGGCCAAGAGACTGGAGGGAACCAACATCACATGCTACAGTCTCCATCCAGGTTAGTGATCCATGAGAGTTTACAGTGTGTTAGTAATATTTGCCTATCTATTAGCAATACAGTTACGACAAACGTAATAGATTAAGTACAACAAAAATTACGAACTATTAGATAGGTATTATCGGTAATGCCACAAAACAGGGTTTCGCAAGTTTTATAAGGGCAAACGTAAAAAACTATTAAAGACCATTTAAAGAAACTTTAAGGAATAAATTTAAGGGTACATAATAGGTCAATGTTTTGTCTAATAAAGGGTATTAACAGCACTTTGTTTGAAAATACAGTTTCTTACCAATATTCATTACTCTTGAAATAATTTTATACACAGTAGCTTGCTTTCTCAGAAATGTATTAAAAAGAGGTGAATTTACACATATCTGCCAATTGGACATGAATGCACTTTTAAATTGATTTTTCAGGTTTTTTGCAGTTCATGCTAATTTTAAAGTCATGCCTTTATGCGATTCAACACTTTCTGATCCAATGTAAGAACTTATTTATGATCTTTTAAAGTCTTAATTCATAGAAGGGTAAATTAGATACCCAGAGGTCCAGAATAGAAAATTCAGAAGCTTCTAGCCTCTCGCACCCATTTCTTATTCTCTAATGGTTTGTTTTCCATATCTGATCTGTTTCAGGGTCGGTGAATCAATGAATGGCGCATGCGCACTGGGCAACCGACCCGGTGTCTGGGGCTCAGACGACGCTGTACTGCGCACTACAAGAGAACATCGAGCACCTGAGCGGACGATATTTTTCTGACAGTCAGCTGATGCAAGTCAAACCAAAGGCCAGAGATGATGGAATCACCAAAAAACTGTGGGAGGTTAGTGAGAAGTTATCTGAATACACACTGCTGTGAGGAAAATGAATCATATATGCAAGCAAAAACCTGAAATTCTAAATGAAACAGCCCCTGAAACACCAATGAGATCATTTCTAGTCTAAAGCACTATGTCTATATGTTCCTCTTATCAGACAAGCTTAGGTGGGGCATTAGAAGACAAAGGGTGTAAATGAATAAGCTCCATGAATAACAAACAGTATTCTAGGTGCAAAAGTAATAGTGAAAAGAATGTATTTCAGAAGACTTTAAACAGCAGTATTAAAGATAATAAAATAGCTCAGGTTTACATATTAGCACAATAAACATTGTAACAGTGTACATAAAAATAAAAAAGTTTATTCGTTGAGCTGTACATTGTGTATTGGTTATTCATTTTCTTTTTCAACTAAGACCTGCTGTAGATGGTCATTGACAGTCTTTAGCTGGTGTTCGGTTCCCATGATGCACCTGGCTTCCATCAACATGGCAGGCATACAGGACGGGCCATACTGTTAGACAAAAGACAGAAACTAAATGAGTAGTGGAGCAATGAACAATAAACCCAACACATCCCACAATATATGATCAAATATTTTGCTTGTACAGTAATTGTATAGGACTCAATAGGAATGAAAGCTCAACACCAAATAAACTAACTGCAGACTTCCTCACCGTTTCCACCTCGTCCGGATGAGCCGTGCGGTGCTTCAGGTACTTTGTGTTGAGCTCCTGCAGGTTGTTGAGCAAAGAGGTCCCTTCTCTCAGAGCTTTGAGTCTCTGCTCCATCTCATCATGATCTTTCTGAAGGTTTCTCAGCTTCGTCTTTCCCCTGACACAAGAAACTCATTTCAATGTGATAGTTATAATTCATACGGTCCCTTTAGAATAACAGATCTCAGAATTAACATTACTGTTTACTTGTCAGTGCTTACTTAATGAGCTCATTATTGGCTTCAACAAGTCTTGTCCTCTTCTTATTAATAGTGCTATTGATCTTAAAGAGAGAACAATACAATCAATGTCTGCAAAGCAACTCTACTATTCAAAATTTACAGGCCAAAAAAAAAAAGAAGATTATTTAAAATAACAGTTTTCTATTTAAATGTTTTAAAATGTAATTTATGTAGGTGATGATAAAGCTGTGTCACATGATCCTTCAGAAATCATTCTAATATGCATTTAAATGGTAATATTTCACAACATGGCTGTTTTTACTGCATTTTAAATCAAATAAGTCTTGGTGAGCATAAGTAATTTCTCTTGTAAATATATATATATTGTGTCATAAAGAGTCATGTAATGAAGAAACACCTTGTTATTTTCTCTTTTCACATTCTTGAGTTGCTTTGTTGCTGTGATCTATGAATGAATGACACATTTTTATAAATTACCACATCAGCGACACGTGCATTTGTTATATGAGAGAAGATAACAAGTAAAACAGTCTCACTATCTCTGTGAGCTGCTCCTCAAAAGAGCGACTGACAGCATCAATGGAGCGTTTGACGGCTTCAGAGTTTAAGGTCTGCCTGCAGATACCAGAGTAAATATTTAAGCACGTGACTTCTGTTAATCATGGAGACACTGGATAGATTAGCGCAATTCACACTTACTTATACTGAGTGACAAACTCCTGGAAACTATCGAGCACCATATCAAGATCAATTGGACTTCTTAAATCCCTGGGTTTTTTAGAGGAGCCAGGTCTTTCTGTAGGAAGACAAGTTACATTTTTGCATTTGGTCAATGGCTTAATTTAAAAAGGATTTATATTGCATTCAAGGGAAACATTTAACCAGATCATGCATTCCCAAAACTCTCCTAAATGAAATGTTATGCAAAATCTATGTGCCATTCGGTTGGCTTATGCAATACTGCCAAAACCAAGACAAACTTCATTGCACACTATTAAAGCATTTCATGAATTTAAATGAAAAACATTTAAAACAAATAGCAAAACAACTTTACAACTGTCTTGTTTAGTACCTGATGAAGATTTCCTTTTTTGTTTGTGGCCACTTTGCCGTTGACTGGATGATCTCCTCTTTGCCCCCTTTGACTTCTCCATGCTTGGATGCTGTAAAGGACAAACTGAATTTAAAAATGTCACAGATAATAGATGCAGATACTGATAAATGAAGATGAGGCATACAAAACTTTCATCCTCATCAGTCAGTTCTTCTGAGGATGGTGGTGACCTCTGCTGCCTATGAGCTGCTCCTAGGGTTGAAGGGGTTTCTTTTGCTGACCTCTGACCTTTGACTGCTTCCTGGAAAAAAAAGCAAGGTTTTCATAAAGAAACCTTTATACATTTGTCTTTTATACAAGTAGCAACATTGGAGAATCACGTTGGAAAAAGGCAATTTACAAAAAAATACATTTTTGTTTCAAAGAGAAAAGCAAAATAGAGGGGTGGTCAAATATTGACCAATAATTATTCCTTTTCATTCTATCTTAAAAACTTGGTCTAATATCTATAAAAATGTTAAAAAATATATATATATATATATATTGGCAGGGCATGAACTCATGAAAATATGTTAAGATAAAAAGAAAAAAATATTTTAAAAAATGTCAGGGAAAAATGCAGATGATCTTGCAAATCTTAAAACATAAAAAATTGCATAAATAAGTCCATACAGCTTCTAAAAAAAATCCCAAACCATCACAATATTCCACATCACTCCGGGCCATCAACTAATATCTGTAATAGCATAAACGCTGCGTGTTTGTAAGAAACAAGTCTTACATGAAAATGTATTAACTTCAAAAGATGCTTCAGGCTAAAATATACATCTTCTATCCGTAATATTGCTTTTCTACAGTAAAAAAAAAAAAAAAAAAGAAGTGGCCTGGTGATATTAGGATAGAAATATTCACCGAATCATGAGACAAACATTGATATTTTATAAGTTAAAACAATCCAAAAACAACTCTAAACAAATATATTATGATATGCATATTGACTTTTTCACTGGAGGCAGCAACGCTATAGTATTTAGCTTTTCTGTTTTGTTTTGTTTTTCCGTTTGGATCACTTGTGGATTATGATGGTGTTTTTATCAGCTGTTTGGACTCTCATTCTGACTGCACCCATTCACTGCAGAGCATCCATTGGCGAGGAAGTGATGGAATCCTACATTTCTCCAAAATTGTTCTGATCAAGAAACAAACTCATCTAGATCTCGAAAGGCCTGAGGGCGAGTACATTTCCATTTTTGGGTGAACTATCCCTCTAAGCTCTCACCTTGGCTGTGTAGCCTGCATCCTCTCTGCCTTCTGATATGGCTGGCAAAGGTGTGCCTTTAACTTTTCTGTAATGACACAGAAAGCCTTTACAATATTACACTGATGCATAACCACAGCTGCGAACAAGAAATGCCTCTCAAACCCAGTGATCTCACAGGACCATATTCTACCTCACTACTGACTTGGCTCCTTTATTTGTTGGTTGAGGTGGTTCCTGGTTCTCTTTGGATGAAGCTTTCTTATTCAATGCCTCAGAAACAGCTTTGCCTATTTTCGTAGCCTGAGTAACTGCTGTCTTATCAGTGTCCTTTACACCAAGACTTCCAGACTTCCCAGCTCGTGGTCGACTGAACTTCTCTGGAGCAGACGTTTGGTTCTGTTCTGGTCCAGGACTGAGATCTTCTTCCATAGCTGTGCTGTGAAGAGGGTTCCCTGCGGGAGAAAACAATAAATGAATACAGTCACTTTCTGGATTTATATAGAAGAGTTACTTTCAGGCTTTGTTTTCAAAGAGTGATGACCACTTGCTTTTTATACCATCAATATAACAACTTTTAAAGTTGTTCCTTTTTCCCACAAACTAGAGTGAAGTTATTATAGGACTGTCATACCATGAGGGGAATACTGATCTCCTTGAAAGAAACTGGCTTTCTCAATGGATGAAATGTCCAGGGGCTGTGGAGACTCCACTGCATCATTACTGGTCTGTTTTGCGCTCTAAGAAAAGACAGACATTAGCAACAAATTCTGCCAATTGTGTCTAAATCTTAAAGTGCTATGTCATATTAATACGTTATTAAGTACTATGTTACATACTATAAAAGAGTATATTTGTTATACAACATTATATAATATTGGTGACATTAATATGATGGATAAGCTTATGAAAAAATAAAACAATACAAGTATAATATTTGATTTGGTATGTCATATTTTATTGCTGTCATAAAGAACAAAAACAATTTCTTATAAAACATGGTGACATTAAACCTGTTTTGATAAGGAAAAGCAAATAAATACTAAACAATGCGTATGAAAATAGTATTAAATGCATGTACAATATTGCATATCATACGAATGCTAGCAATATTAACGTTAATATTATAAACAAAAATATGTGTTATTATCTAATATAAATGTTGGTGGCATTAATGTTATTTTTCAGGAATCACTTGATAAAATTTAACGTTAAGTAGGAGAAACACTATACACTCACGTGCAGCTCGCGCTGGACAGCTTTCAGAGTTTTCGTCATCCTACTCATTCTTGTATTTATTTATCTATGTATATACTGCCACTGTATGCATATGTAACAATATGTGTAAACGAAAACAAGCCTAAGCCCAAAGTTACTGACAGTGATATTTTTTTTTTACCGCGAATGTTTGAATGTTATACTGAACCATCTCAGACCCGGGGGGGGTAATTGTAAACTTTATGTTGTGGAATTAATTTATACACAAGTAGAAATAAGATATGACAGTTAATTAAAAATATATATTTATAGAAAAAAATGTAATTACGAAAATTATTTCCCTTTTCACACGTTCATTTAAATAGAATAAAATAGAATAAAAACAAATCCCCCCCTACAATCGTTGATGGAAGATTCCTTTCCTGTTATGTGGAAGAACACAAAGTGAAGCGACGCGTCATTTTCTTCCCGACTGCCCTCTGCTGTTCTGGTGCTTTAAAACGCGTTGATATGTCCACACTTACCTATCATCAAATTTATGTGAATTAAATATAATTTAGTTTTGAAATGTACTTGTTGTATTACACTGCAAAATATGTTATTGCATAATCGTCCTTAATTTTGGTCTGTTTGGCAATCCAGTCTATGGGGTTTGCAAATCTACGGTACTTCTGATGGTTAGATGTTCTATCTAGTCTGTTCTTTTGCGTAAAGAAAACAAACAGACAAATAAATAATCCGTATAAAAAATAAATAAATAACCCTTTTTCAAGTTGTGTATTATGGTCTCTGTCGCCCTCCAGTGGCAGTTCACTGCAGCCTACAAACTACACAAGAGTGGAAACACTCGAAGCGCTTCTTTCGTGATCACTTCCGGTCTGTCAGTAACTCCGTCAGTCTAAAGTGGAAGTACTAGAAACCAAAGAAGATGAGTCGGTACCGCCTCACTTGACCCAATCACAACTAGCCCAACAGAGCCGCGACTATCCCCCGGACCACAGCCAGAAGGTAGTTCATTACATACATTTAGCGTTATGAACTGCTCAGATTTATATAATCACAAGCATAAACACTTTTAGTAAAAAATTGGCGGTGTAATTTTTGTGCTGTCACAGTATTAGCATTAGCTTTGCGTAGGAGTGTGTTCCCGAAGCGCTAATAAGTGTTATGAAACGCATTTAAGAATTTAATTAATAAAATACGTTAAACATATATTTTTATGAAGTAATATTTGAAACTTATTGCCTCTTAATGATTTCTGTTAACACGTACTGTAGCCAAAAAGAGCACCATGATGTAACGTTAGTTTATATAGAAAGAGAGAAAATATTAAGTATGTTTTATATATTTACACTTCTATCGGTGCCACAGGCGGTAATGCATATACATTCATGATACTGGTGCTCGATTTTAGTCGATTAACTGTTTTTGGCATTGCAGTGCTAGCAGTAGCCTGCTAGCTGTATCCAACACATGTTGTGATGAATAAGGCAATGTAATGCAAATTAGACATTTCATCTGCACATATGACACTAGATTTTAAACAGTGTGTATGTAGCACACATGCAGATGTCATATATGCAAACTATGGAAAGAGATGATTTACATATAGATCATATCAAGGGCATTTCACTGCTGATCACAGCATTTTAGCCACACATGCTTAAAGTCCTTTGTACCTGTTGTGTCTTAAAAGCTACATATGGAAGTGTTTAATGATTAGTGAAGTTGGGGCGACTGTCCAGCGACTGGCTAACACCGACCTGTCATCTCTTTTAATCTGATATACGATGTTGGACATTTTGGCCCAGTTTCACAGACAGGGCTTAGCCTAAACCAAAATTAGGCCATAGTTCAATTAGGACATTTAAGTAATTTTTATAAGCATACCTTAGAAAAAAGTATTATTGGTGTGCATCTGACACGTTTTAAGATCTGCCAGTGCATCGAAAGGAACTTTTATTTAAAATGGCTCTGATTTACATTTTAGTCTGGGATTAGGCTTAAGCCTCGTCTGTTAAACCGGGGGTTTAAGTCTTATGAAACTGTCTTGTTATTATGGCAGCAGATTATTTTATGACCCAGTCCTCGATACGACCTTCAAAAGTCCCTATAGTGTCTTCCCTTACCACCACATGTGCCGTTTTATTTTGGGAGAGGTCTCGCACATGAGTAGCAGATGCATTAAGTCCACTATTGGGTTGCTATGCATTATTCTCATGGCTTTAAACAATGTTATGTAGTGAATGGCACTGCTATTGTTCACCCTCATGTCATTTCAGATATATAAGATTTCCTTTCTTCCTGGAACACAGCAGGACATGTTTAGTAAAGTGACAGGCAACAGCATAAGCACACCACAAACAGGGACTGTCAAGCTCCAAAAAGCACAATAAACCCCTCATATGACAAATATACACTATATTTCAAGTCTCTGATGTAATTATTGGTATTATATATGCTTTTAAACCCTAATTTGTTCTAATTTTAAAACGTAAACTATTGTTTATGACAGATCTGACATAATTAAGCTTGCACAAGATCTCCATATTAAATATATACTTGAATTGAATAGAAAAGGTCAGTGTGAACATTTTTCAAAACATCTCTTTTTGTGTTATACGTGAAGTGAGTAAACAATTTTGGGTAAAAAATGTATTGATTTGGATTGCAATACTTTCCTGTTGATTATTCAGAGTACATTAAGACAAGTTTGTAGTGTTGCAAGTTTTCTGAAGTGTTTAAATATGCAAACAATTGACTACATACATACATTTCCAGACAATAACTATGAACATTGGATAAAGCCAGGCTCTAAATAGACATGATTGATATGTAAAAGTTTTTCCAGTGTTTTTTGCACAACATTTATCATCCTTTCTTTATTTAATTTTGAATCTTACCATGTTACAAACTATATAAAGGTTAGGTTTTAGGTTCAGTAGTCTGTTGTCCTCCTGCCCTCTCTCCGTCTGGGTCACTTGATCTGTGGTTAGGTAACGTGTCTTATCTCAGCAGTAAATTGCGCAAAAATGTTTCAAAGATTAGACTCTTACATGAAACCACTGGCTAATAAAACATGTTTGGATTAGATTAGCTCTTCAAGATACGTTTGTTGACTCTTCCTATGCTTTATTTTCTCTCTCCTACAGTTTAAAATGATGGGCGTACGCTTCTGCTGACCAGTCCAATGCTTAGTTTCCTATGGGGGTGGTTACTACTATGGACCCGGATTCGGCCCGGCAACCGCAGGGCAAGTTGGGTAAAGGTGGCCATGCCCTAATAGGGGCCAATCTGGGCGCTCGGGGGAAGCACTATGTGTGCGGCTCGCTTGCTGCGTTCACCAACATCATCGTGACCTTTCCTATTCAGAAAGTGTTGTTCCGGCAGCAGCTTCATGGGGTCAGAGCGAGCGAAGCTGTCCGTCAGCTGCAGAGGGAAGGGTTGAGGCATCTCTACCGAGGGCTTCTGCCTCCACTGCTACAGAAGACCACCACTGTGGCCATCATGTTTGGTCTGTATGAGGACTTTTCCCGGTTGCTTTTGCGTCACGCTCACAGAAGTGGCGCGCCCGAGCTTGTTACGCGGAGCGTCGCCGCTGCGCTGGCCGGGATGGCCGAGGCCGCCCTCACGCCGTTCGAACGGGTGCAAACGCTGCTCCAGGATCACAGGCACAACGGGCGCTTCAATAACACCGCCCACACCTTCCGGACTCTCCTGCGGGATTATGGTGTGAAGGAGTGCTACCGCGGGCTGGTCCCGGTTTTGTTGAGAAACGGGCCTAGTAACGTTTTGTTTTTTGGCTTGCGTGGGCCAATTAAGCAGCGGCTGCCTGATGCCCGAAGCCGTGTGGGTCACATGGCCAATGACTTTGTGTGCGGTGGGCTGCTGGGGGCGGGTCTGGGTATCATGTTCTACCCCCTGAATGTGGTCAAATCTCGAGCGCAGGCTCAAGTCGGGGGCCAGTTTGTTCCTTGCCATCAAGTGCTGCTGACGGTGTGGCGGGAACGGGGCGGCAGCATCGCATTGCTCTTCCGCGGAGCGACACTCAACTACCACCGATCTCTTCTGTCCTGGGGGATCATTAATGCGACTTACGAGCTTCTCCTGAAAGTTTTCTGAAGACCGGGGTGGATAACGGAGTGCACTTTTTGCTGAAGCAAGCCAAACTGAGGGAGTTTTACCTCTTTAAAAGAGGTCTGGACGCTGCCAGCTCCTTAACGTCTGCACTTAATTCACCCAGAAATGAATTATTTACTCACCCTCATTTCAAACCTGTATGAAGATATTTGAAAGGATTTCGGTAATCTAATGGTTTTGTGTCTTATTGACTACCATAGTAGAGACATAAAATACAATAGAAGTCAATGGGACTCAAAACTGTAAATGGGTTTGTCCCTTTAGCACTTAATGATCAGTATAATTACGGATGGACAGTATGCATGTGCTGATAGTCCATCCATATTACTCGGCTACTATAAGTGGCTATAAGACGCTGTGGCTCTCGTATCAGTTTTGTAGGGGCTCTTTTACTCACTATTTGGGGGTCTGTGGGACACGAATGTTGCACTACTGACAGTACATTTCTACTTTTTTTTCTTCTGTTGTTTTGTTAAAAGACCTGATTCACAAACTCTGGACTGGAGCATTAAAAGCCATGCGTCATGGTAAGTGTTAGGTGCAGGGTGACCGAGGGTTCGTAAATGGGTGTATCTTGGGTGTAAATGAGAGATGTCTCTGCAAGCCCATGGTGTTAGTGTTTTTGGCAATCAGAAAAATACTGATGTATTCAAAAAGTTTTTATGTAACGAGTGTTTGGTGATATGAATGACATTTTCACATTGTTGTGGGTGGAAAGTAAACAAGTAATTCCACTTATTGCATTCTGGGTGTCGTTTTTTGTTTTACAGTTTATGATGCTTCAATCATCATGAGATCAAAACAGACTTTACTTTACCATAAATAGTTAATTGACTTGTAATTAATCATATTTACACCATATATGACCAAGTATTTTGTCTTATTTATACCTAAATATTAGGTATAATATTGGTACAAATATTATTCTTACAGTAGGTTTTTGCAACATGCTGACACCATGCACTTGAAATGAGAAGAGTTAATTAGTTTATTTCCATAGCGCTTTTAACAGTATATTGTACCATTGCCCTGAAAACGACCCAGTTGCATTTGCAATTGTATCAAGTAATCTGAGCAATAGAATTCAATGAATTCAAAACCTTTCTGTCCTACTTTTGCATGTTTTTCTGTATGCAATCTTTTTCTCTTTAAGTCTGTCAGCATTCCTACACTTTAAAGCCCTGTTATTAACCGTGGCTGACATAATGGGCTCAAATGCACTTCCTTCCATTCTGCTCCAAGGGACAGAGGACGACACGGAAACATCCCATCACATGGGGTGAAATGGCATTCAAGGACAGATGCTTTTAGAGCCGTGTGGCAGCACCATCTCAGGGCATCATGTGGGTGGCTTTTCCTTCTCTGAGCCATGAGTAAATCCCAGAGATTGTTTTGGAAAACAGTATAATACGGCAGTAGACTGGACACTATATTTAAATTACAAACACTTTGATGGCTTGCAGTCTGAACGAAAAGCAGGAAATGAAAATACTTTTTTCTGTAGTAAATTTAAGTAGTGCAGAATGGGTCTCTAGATTAACAGGGTAATGCTGTATGCTTACTTGGCTGTTCTGGGTTAACCAACAACAACAACAGAAAGGTCAGTGTTATATAATATCACAGCATAGTTATACATTTTGATTTTAAGATCAAATTATGTTATCCTGGTTTCTTCTGTTTGTATGCATTCATAGCTAAACAAAAATGAGTTCTTTCAAATTTAAGGTGAGACTAACGTAGATATGCTTGATGCCCTGTTTGACAGCTCCAGGAATAGACATGTATAGATGCCCCATTGGACGCTCCAATACATGTAAATGCAGCCGCCATCTTGGAATGATCAATTTGACGTTATTCACCATGAGCCATCCTGTGCAGAACTGTGGCATCTTTTGAATATACAGTGATTACTATGGTAATGCCATCAAGATGATCATTACAATATGACAGACAGCATACATATAGTGGCCCGTAGAAAGTAAGACATCTATACAGTAGTTAACATTCGAAGTGGATCAAAAGCTTTTATCAAAGTTGTCCTAAGACAAGAAAAGGTATTGTTTTTGATTTTAGGGCAACTTTGATGAAAGGTTTTGATCCGCTTCGAATGTTGACTACTGTATATCTATGAGAATTACAGTTGCCATATTGAATGTTTCGATTTCACCCACTAATGTTGCCATACAAATGGATCCTTTCAAGTAGTGTATAAAGCTACATGATGAACAATTAGCGCACTCAGTGGATGAAAATGTCATGAGCATTTGCCTAAAAAGGGATCCTGTATTATTAATACTACACGGTAAATCAAATATTTGCCTTCTGGCTGCTCTGATAGTGTGATATCTCTACTGTGTGAACTGACATTAAAAATTAATAAACCAGAGTAAAACTGCGCAAAATGCCCTATCAATCACATAACAGCAGGCAAAAACCACTCGGAGTAACCACATTGCAACACCCTCACAACTACTGTATAATATACAACTGATACTAACAAATCTAGTTTATGTCTCATATTTTTGTAATCAAAACATTGCTTAGAAGGATTGTTCTCCCAAAAAGAAAAATTCCATCATCATTTACTCGTCATTCCAAGTCTGTATGACTTTCAGTTGATGGCCCTCCTTAACCTTATAAGGACAAAACAATAGAATGGAACTCAATGAAAACTGAACCTAATTAATTAAAACAAACAACATGAGGGTGAGTAAATTATTTATTTTTGTTTTTTCTGTGAACTATGCTTTTAATTGAGTGTTAATTTACCACAGAGTTTCTTACTGTAAAGAGAAAAGGCTACATAAACATCTATCAGAGTTGCTAAAACTAAAAAGTCACTGTTGCTGCGTCCGAAATCGCAAACTGCTTAAGTAGGTACTACATTAAAAATTGAACGTACTACCCGACTGTTAAAACAGTACGTTCTATATAGTATGAATGTGGGTAGTATGAATGGAATTCGGACATACTACATCCGCCATATTGATGCTGTCACGTGTCACGCGTCGTCACAACAGCGTGACAATGTAAACTTTCAATAAGTCATCCGTTTATTTAGATTCTGTTAAACAAGTGTAATTTAATCACAATAAACAACGTTTTTTTCCTGAGGTACGTACACTTGAAATGAGCCGCGTCTCAACTGTCCGCCATTTTTCGAATATGAGACCTCCTCTCCATGGTATGAGTACTACAGAATTCGTAGGTCATCTGGGTACTTCTCGCCTACTGAATTTCGGATACTATGAATTTGGACATACTACTCGCCTCGCCTACTGTTTTTTCACGTACTATATAGTAGGGAAGTAAGCGATTTCGGACGCAGCATGTGTCTTTTGAAAAGCCACAGATTACAGTGAGCGTGTCTGCCAGTAAACAGCTCAAACACAATCCCATCATTCCCTCAGTTTGAACTGTGAAAGATTTCAGCTCGAGTTTAATCCCAGGCCTAATCTGTAATCTCCTCCTGCAAACTCTAAAACACATACAGTCCAACTGACAATTTAGTGCTTCAGTAGGTGTGAGAAACTAGACAAAACCTTGTAAAATAACAGATGTTAGGGCTTTTGATGAGAAAGCCCAATAATAGCTAAATAGAAAAAATCTGTCAAGAACATGTTTAGCTCATATTTCACCCTCACAATCAAAATAAAGATGTAAGAAATTATATACTCGCCACACAACACAAAATCTTTGTTAGTTCCGTAGTATTTGTCATTCAAAATCAAACCTTTATTATCATGAACACAGTAGAGGGAATGCAGAACATACTCTGGATTGTCCCTTCTCATTTCATTCAGATGTTTGCCTTCATATTCACGTTAAGCCGCATTTATGATTTTATTTTGTGCACGTTGAAACACATCATCTGCATACAACATGTCTCAATGGTTTTACAAGCAGATATATTTTTTTGCTTCATCGTTGCTACAAATGCATTGGCAGTTCCTTCAAGTCTTTATCATTCTTAGAACCTTCATTTGAAAGGAAGATTTTAATACAGAAATATGTTTGCTCTCCGATAGTCCTATATGAATATTGTTCCTGAAAACAACAGATATTTGTCTCTTTCCTTCTCATGACTTTTCTCTTGATTGCGAACTAGCTTTCTGACTTGATAACCACAATCTGGCAGTGTGTTTATTGGGAGGGATGTGTCCAATATGGGTGATATTCTTGCCATCTGGAAGCACTTCTCTAAAGTCAAGTAACTTAGAACTGAACAAGGCTGATGTTATAATCCATCCATTGACCTCAAGTTGGTCAAATGATTCACCAAGACTCTGTAATAATCTCTTCAGTCATATATTTTAGGATATGACAGCCAAATCCAAAATTGGGATTCTTAGCTCAGAAACACTCTATGCAAGTACAGAAAAGCAGATTTGAAGGCTTGAACGATACATTGCGACTTTCAAGGAGGCAACAAGCATGTGCGTTCACATACATGCATGGAGAATGTTTCTGGTCTTACTCAGAGATGACTCACACTAAGTATTTAATGTATGCTAAATATGGTGCAGTTCACCACTTACAAAAAATTTCCAACCGAGCCTTTTGTTTAAATAAACAAAAGGCTAAATAAATACACGCTGCATTTGCCAAATAAAGTAATCAAACAAGCTTCACAACAATCTTCCAAGATAAAATGTAAGGCCTAGGCTTGCCAGGGATGTCCTCTAAAGTGAAATATTAGTGATTGATAACAAATTGAACATGATGCATGTATCAATATGTATAAAATGTAAGAAAGTATAATATGTGGAAAAAATTTGGATACAAATCGTGATGCTTGCATAGTCAAATATGACAGACAAGTGAGAAATTGTGTGGTTTGGCTATCATTGGGATCGGTTTTACGGGGTGCTACAATAACTTGGTGACATCATTGTTGTGTAAACACGCCCCAATTGTGCTATTATGTCTTTGGACCACACCGATCTCTGTGGTTAACAGTCAGCTGATAGGCCAATATAAAAACTAACATCAAATGCCAAACTTGACACTCCAACGTACAGGTACAAAAATGGCAAACTGCCACACTTCTATTGCCATCAACTCTCATTCTACAGCCGGAAAGGGATCATAGACAAAATGAAATGAAAATCCTTTGGATAGTCCGGGCGAAACACTGCATAAGTATTTGGGCTTCTTAGTGTACGTCCCAGCATCTGTTGTAAGGGGGTTAGTGGAGTGACTGTTCACTTTGTTATTTTAATCTGTTAGAGCAGCATGACTAAACTAAACATGAAAACAAGTGAAGTTTCATAACACTGTTTATCTCAGTTATTGGAGCAAGAGGTAGGGATTCACATATACCCAAAAAAACAAACAAAATGCAGGTATAGTAGGTTAGAAACCACGGTGCGCTTATACTGTATGTTAAAAATAAATACATACTACGGACTGTACATACATCAGGACTTAAAGAAGTGTTAGAAAATAGCTATTTCTGAATGCATAAATCCAGTATGTTTACAGGGAGACTTGGCAAGACAAACAGGTTAACACATAACAGTCCGGACATGTTAGTTTACTAACTGTGTGTGTACGTTCACGGCACTTACTATTATTCTTGTGTGCCAGCACACAATCAGTTTTTAGATGCCAGAAAGGCATCGCTACTTTAAGTACAATTCTATGCTCGCACTCTACAATCCCTTCAGAGGGTCCCGGAAGTTAAAAGTTAAAAGTTCAGAGGTACATTTCCATTGTCTATGTCTGGTGTCCGTGTCCGAAATAGTTGTGTTAGCGAGAAGACGGTTGAAATGAGAACAGTACACTGCTTGGCTAAGAGTCTGACACCTTCACCCTCTCTTGCAGTCTCTACTGCACCTACAAACTCCTTATACAGGTCCACGATCTCCTCAAGCTTTCTAAGAGCTTCGTCTGCATCAATATCCCCATGACAGCCTCCGCAGTCCGAACAAGGAACGCGCATGCAGGTTGAGGTAAGTTGCACTAGCGCTCCAAAGCTGTTTCCGAGGGACTGAAGAGCATCGTCAGGTGCCCATCCTACCCTTGTGGCTCTTTGACATCCTGACGCCAATCTCCGTGCCTCCGCCTGAACCAGGCATCTCTCTGTCTCTGAAAGCGAATTCCCATTCACATTTCCATTTTCACATTCCCCCTTATGGGTTGGAGGGTATACTGCAGAAGGTCCTTTCTTTAAAACCATAAGAAGTTCATCAATATCTCGTTGCAAACCGACATAGCCATCTTTTAGCCCTGCCCCTTTCTGACCGGCAAAATAACGTTGGCCTTGCAAAAATCGGAGAGGATTATTTATTGGTCCACAGTCTAGAGGCAGAGATTCCAGAGATCTGGGAGGAACCAGGAGTGGACTGAGTTCTGAGGATGAAGATAGGGGACGAGGGGAATCTCTGAGTAGGGAGAGAACATTTGGTGAAGGACCAGACAGGGTTGCTGGGGGGGGGGCCGGCATGGGTTGTGGTGGTTTACTGATTTGGTTTCGACGGGAGAACTCAAAAACAGTCAGATCCTCATCAAAGCTGCAGTTGTCATCTGTATCTCCGCTGAAACAGTTGGCATAGACTGTACGGCAGCCACATGCATCGCGGTGGGAAGGACTTTTGGAGGACAGAGATGCATTGTCAAGTTGAATCTCTGAAGGGTTACCTTTGTGTGACTGAGGTTGTTCGGACTTGCATGTCCCAAAATGCCTGTACAACTCTGTAGCTTCTGTGGACAATTTCTGTCTCAGGTCAGGGTGGCTTGACGATGTTGGAGGTTTCCCATTAGTGTCTTTCACAGGAGTTGGGGTCACTTCCTCAGGTCCATCTTTGAGCTTCACAATGACTACTTCAGCGTCTTTCTCTTTCCAGTCAACCAAAGATGGGACTGAAGTGGCCTTGGGAGATACCTTCTTGGAAACAGGATTCACATCTGTTGCAATGGTTGCTATATTCCCTGTCGATGAAATAGTGTTGCTGAGTGCTACTGTCCCCAAGATCTCTTGGGAACGGGTGAGGTACCAGGGCATATCCTGAATTTTCCCCCGCAAGGCTGTTGCAGACAGACGTCCAGACAAGCCTGTTCTGCTGTGGAAGCTAGTCCCAGTTTGGGCCGAATCTTCAGGAACAATATTTACAGACTGAACTGAAGGAGAAGGTAAGGGAGATGGAGATGGCGTAGGAGTGGTTGAAGCACTTGTAGGTTTGACTCTAGAGCTTTCAGTCTTCAGTTCAGTTCTTAGATTCTCATGACTTAGAGAAACAACCTTACTCAGTGTAGAGGGTGGGGAGGGACTGGTACCATTTCTCTGAGACCAGGGGTGTAGAGAAAGACCATTGGGGGGAACTTTTGTCTTTTCCTCAGACTTAACTGCCTTTGAGGATGGTTGTAAACCAATGAATAATGGCTTGGGGGGTATTGGGGGCTTTATGTTCATCTGGGGCACTTTATTTTCTGATTTTCTGAATTCAAGAGAGTCTGATGACTGTTGTTGTAGAGGACTCTTGCTGTCTGCTGTTATTTTTCCAAATTCAGTTGTCCCTTTGGTATTTGTTGGCTCTTTCTGATTTGGCTTAATATCTTGACTATCAAGTTTTTCAAGATTCACATGATTTGGAGTAGTCTCTTTATCTAGACTGTCTGGGACCTGGTCAGTTATTCCATTTTGAGGTCTCAGTCCATTTTGAACTGTCTCTGTGTCTACTAAGGTCTGTTGGGGAAAGGTAGCTTGGCGTACCGCTGTAATTAACGAGGAAGACAATGGTGGTCCAAGACCTGTGACTGGTTTAAACTCCATGGTGTCTGGCTCCATCTCTAAAAGCTGTGATGATAAGTGTGGATTTCGGCCAGGGATGTCTCCATTGCAGTGCTGGGATTTCTGTCCTGTGGAGTGGTTAGCAGGGAAAGTTTTAGGTTCCACAGGTGAAGGTTTAGGGAGAAAAATCAGTGAGGGCTGATGCACTTCCAGTTCAGGGTTTTTAGGCTCAGGGATTACAGGGGTGAAATGGTTGGCGAGTGAAGGTTTTTCTTTGAGGGTCTCTGGTGTGGCTCTCGCTTTGCTGTCTCTGGATTCTGATGCTTTTTTCTTGTCCACTCTAACCTTAATGTCACTAAAAGAACGATGTTTGTTCTCAGAATCTGAGCTTTTCTCTGAAAAAGAGTAAGAGGAAAGACATGTATGTAAGATGAAAAAAACAAAAAACCTAGATATATAACATTGTAAAAGAGTGTTCCGGATTCAATACATTACATGGCCAATATATACTGTAAAGTAAAGCACTTGCAATGCAGGTACACAGGCCAGTGCCACTTCTTATGTATTGCTTATATATTTCCATCCTGTATCTTGACCACCTAAAGGCCACTGCTACTGTGACATGCACAAAGATACAAGAAATATAATTTTGTGTAAAACAGGTGCAAAAATATGTTACAAATAAAATAACACACTTTGGAAAGAAGCCTTTTACATTTCTGCTTTTAAACCCTCTGCTTTTTAAAAGTGCCAGCCATCTTTTCTTTATTTCAAGTGCTTTACTGTAATAGTGATTTTAGCTAGTTTTTTGGGGGGAACCTGTTGAAGAAAGTTTCTCTAATTATGGACTTTATGCTATAAATGTTGTTGACAAAGCTCAACTTGTATTGAATCTGGAACATTCTTCTATGGAACGCACAAATGTTTTGTGTTAAAAATAAATGGTTTACTGACCTGTGAGGCCTTGCTCTGATATGGGGGGGGTAAATCGATCTTGGGCATCAAAAAATTCATCCTCAGATTCTGAACAACTGTCTCTGGAGTCCTTTGATTTTGCAGGGACATTTGAGGGCACAGCTCTCTTCTCTGATTTTGAAGACGGCGCTTGTTGTTTACCTTTATTTATGTTTTTATGTGAGAAATCTTTTCCCTCTTGTCTATGTGCTGGATGGTTGTGAATCCTGGTGAAAAGTTCCTGAAAGTTCACTCCTGCTAATTTAGCATTTATGCTGTTAGGTGTACAAGAGGCTAACACAGCCTCAAATTCTGCTGACATGGCAGAAATATGGCCGTTTTTTCCACCTTCTCCTGCATCTTCTTCATCATCCTCACTCAAAGCATCATCGCTGGCTGCAGGTGGGCTCGGCAAGCTGTCAGACATTTGGGAGAGCTCAGAGAAGCACAGACCTGAGTTATTATCGTAGGTCAGGTCTGAATGTCGCCTAAGCTTGTTTGAACTGCCCCTCTCATCCAAATGCTCTGGCACCTCCAGGAGGTAAGGGTGGTGGACATCCAGACTCGAGGCACCAGAACTGGGTTTCTCTTCCAGAGACATATCCATATGGCCAAGCCCACCAATGGCTGCCTTAATACTCTCCTCCAGTGCATTTAGCGAGTTACTGGATAAACTGGAGAAGCTGCTGTTGACTCGAGGGTCTGTGTACCAACCTGTCTCCAAAAGGGAATCCAATGTAATGGCGTAATCCTCATCTCCAACAGAGTCTCTCTTGCTCGCCTCATCTCCCTCATCTTCTAAAAAGGGATGCGTTACAATGACTCTGACCTTTTCTGCCTCTGCTTCACTTTTACCCTCAGCTTCCTCTCCTTCCTCCGTGCCATCATTTGTTAGAGTAGAAATAGTGTCCTCTGACAGCTGAGTGTCCAGCAGTCCCTCCATGGCATAGTCATCCTCCGAACTGTCTGCTGAATCGCTCCCACACCGAGAAACATACCCTACACAAAACAAACAAATCATAATTTATTTAGTATTTAGTATAATATAATATAATGTAAAAGTAATTTTTATTTATTTAAAAATACAGCTGATTGATGTTATAACGGAAATCTTACAAAAAAGCATTTAATAAAATCTGTAAATCTTAAAACAACACACCATACATTTCATATACTTTCTACCCCAGTGTAATCTCAGTGCATATGTCAGTGTATAGTACTGTAGTACCGGGATAATCTTGGAAATACCATGTATACACCAGGGTGCATCATTTTCAGTGTACAATAGTACCATCACAGTACTTTGTTATGTTGTTGCAAACACTTCAGAATAGGGGTCCAAAATAATGCATTAGTTAAGCATTAATTAATGGTTAATTTGTTAACAATTAAGCATTAGTTGAGCAAAAATACACTAGTAATTAATGATTAACTTAACATTTTAATCATTAATTAATAGTGTGTTTTTGCGTCAGCAAGTTGAGCAGTACAGTCTCTTTGTGTTCGCCTCATTTTACGGATGACTACTTTTCCAATCAAATTTCCGTACAACGCAATATTCACCAAACGCTTGTTCTTAAAATAAAGATCAGAGCCCAGTTTATTTGTACCGGCTTGCTCCTCTGAACTTCTATCTGTAAGTAATATTGATAATTGATGATTATATTTTCTTGCGAAAGTATTTGTGTACGTGATGTTGTGTAACAACCCTGCTCATGTCTTGGTAAGCGGCTAGCTTGTGTTTGTTTGTTTTTTCGGCTGTGGGCCTAATGTAGTCTAATACTGTGATCTAGCTTGACTGTCTGTCTGTCTCATCATTAGCTCCGTTTACACGAAGGGGGGAAGACCCGGTATTTCCCTACGATTTGGTTATGTGTCAGAAAATGCTTAACGTCATGTGAGCGACCTATTTAACGTTACATAGGTTTGGCATAGTTATTATCGCGCTCCACTGCGTATTTATGATATAAATGACAAGTTTTTTGAAAATGATGTTGTGTGCACAATGTTATTATTGAAAACGGAGGGGAGGAATTATTCATTTCACTAAATACCCGGCTATGTGTA
>JAUMHG010000056.1:5603063-5616789 GCA_032359395.1 Enteromius anoplus
ACAGTATATACCATTTTTCCTTTATTTTTGATTAAATAAATGCAACCTTGGTTTCTGACATGTCTGATATATTTCAGAATTGAAAGTTTCTTGCTCTCTGCAACACATTTTGGGATGGACTTCTGTCAAGGATGTATGCATATTGTCTTCAGTGCTATCTAACTAGATGTGAGAGAGATTGTGTGTCAGTAACTGCTACTTCAAAATGACAATAAATATAATTAGCTTTTGTCAGTGTGTGTTTGAGAGACAGATATTATGTGTGACGGAGCTTGTGCACCTGCATCATAATGAACTAAATAAGTGAGAGAGGAGCAGGTGGCCACCTCACACACACCAGCTCGAGTGTCGCGCCCTTTCTCACAGTGTCACCATCTCTGTCAAAGCAGCACAGAGGGTGAAAATTCAATCTGATGCAGAGATTTCTAGACACAAGCATCCAGAGCAAAAAGCGTCTAAATCGGGGTCCTTTTCTCAGGATAAACATCAGAGAAGCAGGACAGTGCTTCTTAGAAGTCTCCATTTTCCTCTGGGTAGATTTTCTCAGGCACAGTACCGTATTCAAACCCGTAAGATCATAATCTGTGTTTAAAAACAACCTGCTCTAGTACGTCCCGTAAGCCAAACTCCACGTGAAGTGTGTGTGTGTGTGTACCTGGTGTGACGTCCCTGACCAGCAGGGGGTGCTGTGTTGAGAGAGTGAATCCATGGGAGTCCAGGACGGCATCTCTGATCACTTCCACTGTCACCTTTACAGGGAAGTTCTGCTGCTCTGAATCCCCAGAGCGCAACCTCCTGCCTCCTAAAATACGCTCCCTTTGAGAGACAGAGCGAGCAAAGAATCAGACACAGAGATAAAAACACACACGCTGTGTTCAAAAATACTAGTGCACTGCTGGAAGTGTACAGTGCTATATATTTCCATAGCATGCATTTTCGAATTATTTTCAAATACAGATCTTTTAAAAATATATATGTTAATCTCATAATTGCTAACCAAGGCTGCATTTATTTGATTAAAATACAGTAAAATCAGTAAAGTTGAATATTACTACAATTTAAAGTAGTTATATATTATAAAATATAATTTATTTATGTGATGAAAAGCTGATTTTTCAGCATCATTACACCAGTCTTCAGTGTCACGTGATTCTTTAGAATTCATCCTAATAAGTTCTTTAGCTGCTCAAGAAATATTAATTATTATCAGTGTTAAAAACAGATGTAATATTTAATATTTTTGTATTTTTTTGATATTTTTTGTTGAATATAAAGTTCAAAATATCAGCTTTTATTTAAAAATAGAAATCTTTTGCAATATTTTAGTGTTTTATGTAACTTTTGATTAATTTAATGCATTCTTGCTATTAAAAAGTATTTCTTTTTGGAACTGATTTATAGCAGGCCTCATGCTCTGAGCTTATGTATCTCAATTTTTGAGTAAAATAAAAATATATATATATAATTTTGGCAATGCTCACTCCAAAACTGAGGTGCATAAACTCAGCTCAATGAGGCTGGCCTATGATCAGTCAGTTCCCTAAAAGAAATATAAAACCTGTGATAATTAAAAATAAACAATAAGGGGAAAACATATATTTAAAACCTAATCACAAAGTACAAAAATGACCATTTGGGGTGCTTGTTTGAGCAAAGAAAGCAAGTTTAACTCCAATATGATAACATTAACTAGCATTTTCCAAAAATAAATAACTACAGTTCTAATTAAATTACTGAGGACTTTCTCCAAAAATATCACAGTGAAAAACCACATGAAATGTCGCTCTGTATGCCGGCAGACTCTAAAACACATGGCGATGATAATTGCCTGATGAACGTGTGGTTGCATGGCAGGAGACAACTGTGTTTATACCGGCGGGTGAAAGACAAATGAACTACAAGCCCACAGCAGATGGAAGTACGGGAACATCTCGGAAGCAGTTCTCGTGAGAAAACAAGGAACTATTTGCCATCTAAACATTTATGTAGATATTAGGTGAAGGAAAAGAGGCCACAAATAACATCCCTAACTACACCGCTCTCAACAAACGCTGAATCTTGTGAGCTTCACAAAGCTGGAATTTATGGTACTGTAGGGCCCATCTGGAAACCAAGACCAATATCTCAAACAGGAACCATAAAACCTGCCATCCTAATTAATGGAAAATAGTACTATGATCTGATTAGTGTTCTTCCTCTATATCTAGATGGGTTTGGAGAAAACCAAAAGATGGCTTCAACCCACACAGTCTGTTAAACACATGGGAGATCCGCCATGGTTCAGACTGACTGCTTTGGTGGTTGCTCTGCGTGTTGTTCACAGACCATGTCACATTGCATCATCAAAGTGTTCACTACATCAAAAGATGACTACAAAGGCTGAGAGCACCAACTGGGACAGAGCCGAAGGGGCCATTTACACAATATATATATATATATTTTAGCAAAATACAGGACATTTTTTATGTGTTTTGCCTGTTCATTTACATGACAACGGCGTTTTGGGGAAGTGCAAGTAGACATGAACAAAAAAGGTGACAACGCCAACTACCGGACTGGTATACGTAATACAGTGTTTTTTGCAGATATGTGTAAATGCAAATCATTTTGAAAACATTGCAGTGTATACACAAGGGAAGAACATTTTTCAATTTTGACTACATTGTTGTTGTGTAAACATAGTCTAAGTCAATCGTCTATAGTGGCTACATCTGAACATCATTAGAACTGCTTGAGATGTTCTCCCATTATTATAAGTGTGTGTGTGTGTGTGTGTGTGTGCATGCGTTTTTGTGACGAATGACGACACAAATTTGTATAAAGACATGGGTATTACAAGTAGAAGGTCACTTTTTAGGACATTACACTATTGCCCCTGTTTTTTTAAATGCATATAAACTGCACAGAATTAAGTTTTTTGAAAATCTAAGAATGCACAAAGTTTCCTGTAGGGATAGGTTTGGTGTAGGGCAATAGCACATGCAGTTTGTACAGTATTAAACTCATTAGCCTACAAAAACGAACATGTGTGTGTGTGTGAGAGAGGTTACTTCACCTGCTGAGAGAGTCTCGAGAACGGCGCAGCCATTTCCCCACCACCTGCTCCACCCGACCGACCCTGCCTGGAGATCGACTTCTGCTTCTCTCTCGCTCCTCCATCTAACTGAGAGGTGGAAACGCAAACAGAGAGATGAGCGAACAGAGAACAAAGCTGGTGTAAAACACTACCTGTTTTTTTAAATCAACATCAAAATTGACCACAGACTTTTTTTAAAGAACCATGAAGTCAAAACCAAAGTTTTGTGGCATGTTGTCCAAATGAGTTAACTTTGGGGTCATTATTTCAATGTCCTCCTAAATCAGGTACGCTACCATTCAAAAGTTAATGCTTTTGAAAGAAGACTCTTACTCTCACCAAGGCTGCATTTATTTGATTAAAAATACAGTAAAATCAGTAATACTGTGAAATATTATTACAGATTTAAGGAATGGTTTTCTATTGTGATATGTTTTAAAACGTAATTCAACTCCAGTTTTCAGTGTCACAATCATTCAGAAATCATTCTAATATGCTGATTTGCTGCTCAGGAAACGCTAACTATTTTTGTCAGTATTGAAAACAGTAGTGCTGCATCATATTACTGGGAAAACTGATCAATCAATCAATCGCTCTCTAGAATGTGAATGTCCCTCCGTCTTATACCACCTGCTTTTGACCAAGTTTAATTTCTCTGATTTAATTGAAAAGTATAAAAAAAACAGGACCAAGGCTTGTTGCAACTTCATTTTTCAAAAGCAAACACATGAATGATTTTGCAAAGCCGTCAAGAAATGAAATTCGCAATCCATTTTACGTCTGTAAATGAGTCAAAGCCATTTACTTCCATTTCAGATGCTGCTTATTTCCTCCTTAATTCATATTCTCATCTCAACCCTGTCCTGTCTGTGTGCTGGGTTTTATATGCTAATAGCAGCAGCACAGTCATGAGGTGACACCAGGCTTGGCATTTAGAGGACAATCTACGTCACAGCAGACAAGATATCACATGCATAATAACATCAGCCATCCACAGATGATAGAAACACACACTGCACCTATGCAACACACACACACACTCAATCTGTTTCATTACCTTCTCTCGCTCCTCTGGACATCTGCTGTTACAAACACACATGCATCTCTCTCTTTCAGCCACACACTGTTGTAAGTGTGTGTTATCTCTGCAGTCAGGCGCAAGGGAGCCCTAACACACTCACTCAATCACTCACAAACCACAACTTCTCAAAACCGCACTCTGTGTGTGTGTGCATGTTTGCTATCAAACACATTCTGAACGTCTGATCAATATGCACAGTTTTCTTCTTCTGTCTTTCATCATGCTCAGAATAATCTACCTGATTATGCACCGATCTACTGGTTGCATTGCTAGCTGAAGAGGGTCATGTGACCTTTTACCTTTGCTCTGAGTCAACAATTGCATACCGATGCGATTTGGCAGCTATAATGAAATGTCATGTACAAGAATCCTTTAGCTAGCTATATGTTGACAATTAACAAACTTAAACTAACTCACTAACAAGCAAATCGTTTCATCATTACCAGAGAAAAATGGCTGTAGAGGACAACAATTAATTCTAATAAGGGTGTTGTGTAACTACACAGTGCTGTTACTGTTTACAATTATAATTATATTCATTTGAATAAGGTTGAAATCAAATAAAATGTACTTGTTATATTTAAAAAAAAAAAAAAATAATAATAATATATATATATATATATATATATAGAGAGAGAGAGAGAGAGAGAGAGAGAGAGAGAGAAAATAATAGAAATGTCCACACTTATTGAAATAAAATAATTTGAAGGACTAATTTATTAAGTAGTCATATATTATGAAGTTAATCTATCTATAAGGGATGTAACGGTATTGTAAATACCGTCGTACCGCAATATCACATTTTTTCGATAATACCGTGGTCGCATGACTCGATAAAACGATAGGTCTTCTGAGAAAAGTTTGCTCAGGCGAATGGAGTAAACGGGAGGTAGCGGAAACTACAATTCCCATCAGCCCAGGCGTGCCCATCATTCTTTGCGGTCTGTTGTCAATACAGAACAGTGTTGCCAGCTTAGCGACTTTGTCTCTATATTTAGCGACTATTCAGACCCCCCTGGCGACATTTTTTCCTAAAAGCGACGAGCTACAAATCTAGAGACTTCTTGGACAAACCTCAGCGAGTCTCCGGTACTGCCGCGCTCGCGCCAGCCCTTGTTTACTCGGCGCGCGCACACCTCTCTCTGCGTCTGTTCTGTTTAGCGAGAGGCTGAGAGGAGCAGGGCTTTGTGTGTTAAAATAGATATTATGTTGTTTCTAACTCTATTTATTATTATATTTAACAGTGTTGCCAAGTGGACATTGGGCTACTTTGATGCTCTTTCCGCAAAATGTCTTTTATGTCCGCGGGCAGAAACGACCCCAATAACATGGTATTTACCCCCTGGAATGTGACTTATATCAGGGGATCCCTACTTAAAAAAATTATTTCACCCCACTGGAACACATGTTTTACCAGGAATCCCCCTGAACAGTGATTGGTGTAGTTTTGGGCTAGTTTTGAGCAGCAACTGGGTGGGTGGGTGTTCTGCGAAAACCTGGCAACCATGACATTCACATTTTCACAGTCTTCACAAACAAACTAAATAAGAAATACAGAAACAAAATAGGCAGAGCACAGTCTCTTTCAAAGCTGCTGAAGCCGGGAAAGAAAGAGCTCATTCACATGATTGACAGAAGACCAGATCAGAGCCCGTTTTATGTTTGGTCTGTGTTACCGAACAATGATCATAATCTAGCGTTTCTGCCCATTTCAATACCGACTGCTTCGACTGACACACAAAGCTGCCTAAATACCAGAATTGAACAGATAAAATCAACATTTCCTATTCACCTTCTACATTGCACATTCACCTTGCACATTAAATGTTCGCAGTAAATGTTTCTAAAGTTTTGGAGCATTTTAGTTGCTACGTGGTGCGCCACATTAAAACTGTGATCACTTTGTAAAGTAGCAGCACACCATTCTTTGCACATGACTTGAGGAGTCATTACACATTGAGTGAGTTACACATTCAAGTTTAATAGCTAGGATTAAAAGACATATGATACATATAAGTATAAGCAACAATAATAGTCCACTCATCCACAACATCCATGATCTGATAGACAAAATTAAGGCCTGAACTACTGAATGTTCCAAAAATAGTCATACTAAACATTCAAATGCTACTTTGTGCTGTCTGTACATTGAAAATGCATATAAACCCAGTTGAGATGACCTCTTGACCTCCAACGATCCTCGAGCGCAGCTAGATTTGCATGGTACTGTGACAAACGTGATTAATCCAGCATGCAATCAGAGCACTGAACATGTGCGTGTGTGTGAGGTATTAGTGGATTAGTACGCCCACCTAGTAATGGTGTCATTTAGTCACTGGTGCTGATCCGGTTTAATCCAGATCTGCAGATCTGAGACAGCTGCACTGCGCTTCAGCGTTAAGCAGGAGACGCTATGGATATTTCATAGCTCGCAGTAAAAGCACAAGTTAAGTGGATGAAGTGACTGCAGATAATATAACAGTAAGGTTTTGCGTTGAGAAAGCATGCACTGAATACAGCACACCTGCGTGTGTGTGTGTGCTGAGTCAGGTAAGAGCCGCTGTCCTTGTGGAGTCATGAAGATGTCTGCAGTTACAGTTTCAACTCCTGGTCATCCATAAAAACATGAGGCCTCTTCTCTCTCCACCTGCATTTCTGCATCTCCTGCAGGACTCAGATCAAACGGCTATCAAGCACAGCTCTCCATTTCGGTCCAAGAGAATTTGTAACATCCACATTTGTGTATTGATTTTCAATAAAGTCATACTTCAACAGGTTTTTCCAAAAGCACATACACACTGGAGAAAGCTCTTAAAATATAAAGCTAACCAAGTTGGCTCGGTTCCTGTAATTGAATCTATTAAATTACATTATTAGTTTTGTTTTAGGCACTAAGTGCAAAAATAAACAGTTTGTACGGACTGCCTTCTGTACTGGTTCTACACTCAACTTGTTAAATCCATTTGGATAATAATAGTATTTAGGATATTTGCAGTACAAAATATAGCAAAATCAATAATCTACTGTACTCTTATTGAATATTAAGTAACAGGCAACAACAGTGTGATCCTCCAGCTCAAGTTAGTTTAATGTTAATGTATAATCTGTATAAAATATGTTCATGTATATAATATTTCATCAAAGTTGCCCTAAATGCTAAAACCAAAATGAGTTCCTTGTCTTAGGACACCTTTAATAAACTTTTTCGATCCACTTTAGTTTGACCACTTCAAGTGAGTTTAGTTTAAAGTTAGCACAAACGAAAAAAAGAACAATGCATAATCACTTTTGAAATTTACATGATTATTACAATGTTATTAACATCAGTTACATATCCAAAACATATTCGGGTTTGTATGTGGCTGTTTAGAAACAGAAAATGTGTATGTCTTTAAAAAGGATTTCCAATAAAACTATTTAAAGACTATATCAGAGACAAAACTTGAATTTTAATTTGCATGCCACTAAGAGCCTCTAAACTTTGAAGTACCATCAAATACATTTCATAGACTAACCCTGCAAACTGGTGGTTTCAACAAGTTCTTGCCACTTTTGTGTGCAGTACGCATCAGCAGATGGGCTTCGAGTAGTTCTCGGCCAAAATAAGATGCAATGCAACCAGACTTTATGCAGTGGGGCTCTGTGGAGACTACATTCAGCCTCAGTATTTCATTAAGTTCCTTTGAGAGCTCCTGTAATGACACCTCAGTCATCAGCCTACCGTAAAAGCTCAGATTCAGCTGCTCCCGTTCACAATCACTCAGCACTCCTGTTAGGATAAGTGATTTTCACCAAATACATTCTGTCATTCTGACTCCACTAATACCGCACAATACAGTCAAAACCACTGACTGTTACACACTCAAACTCAATTAATAATGTCTTAATGCAGCATTACTAGTGTCTCTCAAACTAATGCTCTGATAACTTCCCACTGCCGTACGCCGGAACACTACTTTAAATTTATGTACAGTACGTCGTGTTGACATCTAGGGTCAGCAGTCTTGTTATTTTGCTATACGCTGGGCCATGGTTCAGGAGGAGCAATATTTCATTCTCTCAAACTTGGCCTGTAATGAAGAGAATGACAATAAACCTAACTCGACTTTTATACAGTCCGGCCCCATGACTGCAGTTTCAGCAGCATCGGTTTCCAGGTTTCTGTAGAGTCTCTTTGCTTCAATACATCACCAAAAAGAGCCAAGACGTTTCATTTTTGTAAGCGGTGAATGCTGGGTACGAATGAAAGCTGCTGAAAGAAGCCAGCATTCATCTTGTGATCCATTAAAGAAATATTCCAGATACAATATGATTTAAGCTGTATTGCTGGCATTTATGACAGAAAATTATCCTTCAAAGACATATTTACAGTAAGACATTTAGAAATTTGATTGTGCTGTGTCCTTAAAGGTGCCGTATTGTCAAATCAGAAATTTATTGGCTTTTTTCAAGTGAGGTCTAGGTGTTTTAAAAACGCTCAATCCACAGTAAAGTAGCTGTGATTTCTGTAAAAATATGACATCCGATTTACTCAGTCATCACCCGAGCACCGCGCACCGTCCATGACACTGCTGAGCAACAACAACACAGAAACATGTTGAAAAGGCTAGCTTTAACAGACAAAACCAGATCGGCTGACCTGTACTCACTCCTGACAGGATTGTTGATACATCTAACGTGTATAGTAAAGGCAAACTCACCATGCATATCTAGTCATGATGAAGATATACACTTTTCTGTTTTTACCGCTACGTTATTATTCCAGCTACAATTAATCACAACAACGCATTTAGTTTTACACATAACTATATATAAATCGTCACATGCACACAGACATTATTTAATAAACGACATAGTCTTGAGATGCAGTCAGACTTTAGACACGCCCATAACAACAATACTTTATTGAACCTTTCCTGATAAGAGGTGTGCAAACTTTAGCATTTTTGACGATAGTTTCTGTCCAGTCCGCTCGTTTTATCATGTTTAACCACAGCTGTCGCCATTTTTATTCTGGCAGGGGCATGGGGTATGCAATCATATTTCTAGTTTGAGGCTGTGTTACGTCGATTCTAGCAACCAACATCACAACAAGATGATACTTCAGGTTCCTTGTGTATTCGAGTCTGCAGTAGTTTGCATAGACCACCTTTATCTTTTCTTTGCTTTGCATTCAGTTAGCACTGTGATATAATTGTGACGTTGTTACATTTGATTGGCCTGGTCGTGTGTTACTCAGAAACATCAAGCCAATCAGAAGATAAGCTCATGAATATTAATTAGACAGGCCAAACTCGACCTGTATTTGACAGAGCTCCTAAAAAGTGGTTTTTGTTACTTATATCACAAATATACATTCCTAAGGACATCAACACCTAAAAATAAAACTCCAAAAAGGTGTACAATATAGGACCTAAAGAATATTTGAATATTGTTTAAGAATATAAACGATATCCTCATGAGCCTAATGCTAAATTATCTTTACCAAAAAATACTTAATTGCATTAAAAAGTGAAATAGAATAAAAATAAAGCTGTTATCATCTATTTATTTTCATGTAAACTAGGTCTTTGAGAAAAAAAAAAAAAAATTCTGTTTTGCATTGTAGAAAGGTATTAATATGCATAGTAGGGTTGAGCGATGTCGACCAATTTGGCATCGTACGATGTCTAATGTGAAACATTGTGATGGACGATGGCATCGTCGTTGTAGGCGGCGGTTGATGTGGGGGGGTTTGTTTAGTTGTAACTAATACAGGAAGCCCCGCCCCACGACTGACAAGAATAACAGTGTTCGCACAAGCAGGTGAGAGAAGATCGCGCGCAGGAATGATCGCGCGAGTGATTGAGTTGCGTGCGGATGACATATCAAGGGTTTGAAATGAGCTTGCGGGCCACGTTCCTTTGCATGTACATCTGTTTTCCTCTCACGGAAATGATTTACCGCACTCGCCAGCATCAGTGCTGCGCTCGCTTATTAATTACAGATTAAGTGTGTTTTTCGCGTGCTGGTTGCTGCGGCGGGGCGGAAGATCGCGATGCATCGTCTATCGACGCAACCCTAATTCATAGCATTCATTTAAAATAAACCTACATTCTAAAACCGACATGAAATCAGTTCAAAGCCATTAGACACTTGTTCATGGGTTCACCAGATCAACACCATCTAGCAATGAACCCTACACCAATGTTCAACACAGTATGATGTAACATGTAAAAGACAGACATGAATCATGCTAAATCATAGTCTTGGAATTACTGTAGTGCTGTCAATCAAAGCACTTGGCATGATGCTCACAATAGACAACATCTTACTGTTATTCAACTATATATATATCAGAGCTATAAGTCATCCTAACAGGCGTACAGCCACAGAATCTCCACCGCCTCTGACCGTGTGGTCCAAATCGTACCGGAAAGCTGCTTTCAGCTCCTAACCACCTCAAAGCATCTATTAATGCTGCCTGCAGTAACTCTACACCCTCCCTGCCTCCCATGTCTGTACCAACCCCCATCTCCTTCTGCACTAAAGCAGACGCCTATAATAAGCACCATGCACGCTGTTAAGGAAGACCGCTTGATGTCTTGCTCACACTTCCTCTCCATCTCGTTCTAACTGCAGGATCCATTACAGAAAGAATCACTTTTAATATGTAACCGTAACCCGTGCTCTCAGTCACTAGGTCAAATGTTCGAGAGGATCTTCACCAATCTAAGATTTACTCTAGATGTTAATCTGCTGAAGGACATTCTCCATTAGTATTTATTATACTTGCTTGAGTGCTTCACATTGCTGGTTGAATGCACTGGCCATCAATATTCATGCAATGTGACTGTGACCCACTGCACTGTGAAGCTGACCTAAATGTAAGTTGACGCGATAACAACCAACTTTCCCTATTTTTTTTTGCCGAAATGATTTGTCCTATCCCATGCAATGTTATTTTAGTGTTATTTATATACTAGTACATTATTATAGTACATTATTCATATTTTCATATTTAAATTTAGTTTTCTTACAATTTTATATATATTTGGATTTAAACAATTAATTTATTTTGAATTCATTTCAATTACTTGTTTAATTTGAGAAATTTTAACAATTTTTATTATACTCATTTGTTTTGTTTTAGTTTTATTTCATATAATTTAACTGATAAATTAACTTATATTTATTATTTATTTCAGTTTTAACACAGACCCACCTCACTATCAATTTGGTAGCTATAAGGGAACCATGTAGGCTATAGGTTGATTATTGACTAACTAAAATTTCCAGTTCCATTAACAGTTCCTCACATATCTAACGTGACATTTTTTATGGTGCGTTTATGTCCTTTTAGGTGTAAAAGTGACCTAATAGTATGTAAATAGTATGTAAACAGCATAAGCAAAAACAATAATTATACCTGACTTTTCCATTTTTGGATGAAGTATTCCTTCAACACGAACTACATGTTTTTGTAGTCCAGGAAAAAATCAAACAGGTACGGTTTTGATTCATTCAGATTCACAATCAAAGCCACAGCAGCTCGAATCCCTGAGGGTATGAAAGCTCAGCATCTTCAGAAAGATCAATCCCTGGGAGTTTCTCATTGAAAATATGCTTTCTGTCACAACTTGGGTGCATTTGTTACACCTACATCTTTTACAGCAGAGTAGCTTGATGAAATATCGCTCACCTGGGTGTGGCTTGTGTCCTAACAGCTCCAGAATGCAGAAATCTCAGCGGGTGATTGGATATCACATCTCTCTTGTGCGAACTGGTTGAGAGGTGGCGGAGGTGGGCCCTCACAACCATCAGGACCAAAGAGAACTGATCTGCTAGAGATCAAACCATATTCATAATTAGACTCTGAAATATATGTCCTAGAATATCACGTAGATTGCTGAATATATATGATTGCATTTTTCAAATGTTAAAATGGTTTAGTTAAATAAAATACTGTTTATTATTGTATACTGCAATATTGGTGCATTTAAATAAAAATATATTGATTAATGCTCTTCATGTTTTTACTTTAATGAAAAACTGTGGTCACTGTTTGGTTGAAATGATGGTTCTTCATCAACGTTTAGGCCATTTCAGTGCAAATATTGAGACATTAGAGTCCTAAAATTGTATCCTATTTCATCTGAAATACAAAGGACAGACTTTGTGTAGAACTGCACACCTGGCCTGCATCAGAATCAGCAAATAAATCTGCATTTTGCCACTAATCCTGATAGATTAATCTGTTTTCAGTGCTGAGCCTCACTGCGGTAATGTGCAATGCTTGTCCATCGAGCACGCTTTATTAACATTTCAGAGTATGTGGCTCTGTGACTTTCACTCCAGTGCACATGAAATCATGCGATGGCGGCAGTCATGCAACAGTCACGAGAGCCGTCCTCAGGCTGTGTCTCTCTGAGTTTGCGTCGTATACATTGTACTCTTTCGTCTCAAAGCATCTGCGGGGTTTGTGATGTCAGCAAATATACATCTCGACCCCCTGCATGTGATTTCCATTTCCCAATGTCCCCGGACTGCACCTCTTGTGGAACTGAGGTCCAGTCTTTCAATGCTTGCCCTCTTTAACACACTGGGCTGCTGGGTAACTAGCTCATATACAGACTGCAAGACTTATGAATAAAGAATTACAATAATGCAGCTACTGTACTTGAGCAAGACTGCCGCGGTTCATGCGCTTCACAGCCAACGCGAGAAGAAGTGTGATAAAGATAGAGATGGAAGACACCGAATCATGGATGAAGTGCTTCCATACTGAGTAATTATCACAATGAGATCTCTTCAATATCTCAGTACAGCAGAGAGATTAAATGGAAATATCATGTTTCATGTTCTTCCTTTCAGCAGAGACCTCAACAATGTATCAAACTGTCTTTAAAAATTATAAACTGCTAGTAAATCATTTTTTTTTCTTTCAATATATAGAATAGCAACAACTCTGACTTTAAGTTTTCATTTCTTAATGCAACTTGCCACTTGCAACCTATCAATGAGAAACCCGTTTCTTGATTTATGGAGAAATTTAATCTGATCATATAAGTGTGTGCTAAAATAACACTAAGTGATGTCTGCGAAGTATAAGTCTATTTCATAAAAGTTCATTTATGAAGACATTTTCCTTCTGTTGAATAACATAACAGTTAGACCAGAAACAATCTCATCTAGACCTTTATGACACACAACAGATGCCTGTATGAAACATAAATGAGACCAACATCTGCGGTTTCCTCTGGTTGGACAAACGGTAAAGGAGGAAACAGACATAAAACACAAGAGCTGAATGATTAGGGATGCAACGGTTTTCGGTGGTTTATCGAACCGTTCGGTTTGCCCTGTTCGGTTGGGCACACCCACATGAACCGCGTTATTTCGGTAGCCTATTTGAGCCATTTAACTTACATTTTAATTAAAATTGGCTTTTTCTGTGTATTAAGCGCATAGACTATCAGGCGATGGTCAGAACTTCTCAAGACTAGTGATGGCTCGTTCATTTTGAACGAATCTTTAATGTGACTCGGGAAGAACGAGTCGTCTCGTGGGAGTGATTCGTTCAGTCGCGC
>JAUMHG010000056.1:5618036-5628940 GCA_032359395.1 Enteromius anoplus
TACACCACGAAATTAAATAGTGGATCTCTCCCCTGTCGTCTCCCCTCACGCAGATTGTCCCGCAGGAAGAAACGGCGTACTGGTTTGGCATATATACTACATCATTTTCAGTGGTTTCGTGTTTACGCAATTTTTTCTTAGAACGAGGAAAAAAAAAGATCGGATAGGGAACGCACCGGCTTCGTGTGGACGGAGCCTTAATTAATCAATAAATACCATCCAAGGTTGACTTTTCCAAAACACTTCATTATTTGCTGAAAGAAGAAACCCCAGAAGTAATGTGAGGTATAGCTCCATTGTTGTTCAAAGTAAAAGAAAAGGGGGGGGGGGGGAAACAAAGTCATTTTATGTTAGTTTTAATAAATAAAAATGTGAAAAAAATTCTCTTTTATTATTGTATTTTTGCCGTATCGAAAACATACCGAATCGTCTCGAACCGAACCGTGATTTTTTTTAACCGTTACACCCCTATTGCTTACCCGTCTATTAAAACATACGCGAGAGTGGAGTCTCTGACCAGCCGAGGTTTTTGCCAAGCTCTCTCCATTTCGGAAACGTCACGCCAAAATTTGTTCTCTCTTTATTTAATTGACTGTTCCATTATCTTCATGCCTCGGTTTGTATACATTTTAATTTTTTGGGATTGTGGAGAGTATAATCATGATCATGCACAGTAAATAGCTACCACCTCCGCATTTGTCCACGCGTGTTGCCGTAGTATTCATAGGCGGAAACCGAGGATAGCGCGGATATTTTGTCATTGATAGGCGACTATGAACAGGGTCGGTTCATTTTTTAAATCTGGAATATCTTTGAATTTACAAATCCTACAGAACTTTTGAGATAACGTAAGTACACAACTGCATGAAATATATAACAGAGTGCAAGTGGTTTTTGTATATTTTATTACAAAAATCGTTGTGCTTTTTATTTCCATAAAGACCAGCCCAGTCTACTAAAAGATTATGTTTTACTCAACCTCAAGGCATCTTAGGTGTATTCGACTTCCTTCTTTCAGACGCATCCAATCAGAGTTCTATAATAAATTTTCCTTGCTCTTTCCAGCTTTAAAATGGGTGTTTTTGCCCAAAAGTAGTCAAATAAAGAACAACCATCCATATTAAAACATGCCTCACATGGCTACGTGGGGTGAATAAAGGCCTCCTGTAGCGAATCAATGATAAATTTTATGAACAGTTTTGTGTAACTTCCAATAAATGTTGCATATGCGTTTACGAAAGACTGATGTTGTGTGATGGGCGTTTTAATATGGATGGATATGATTTTTTGATTACTTTTGGACTGTTGAACAAAAACACCCACCTACTGCCATTATAAAACTTAGAAGAGCCAGGAGAATTTTCAATATTCTCCAATTTAATTTGTCTGAAAGAAGAAAGTCATATACACCTATGTGCTTTGAGAATGAGTATCACATGGAATAATTTTCACAATTGGGTGAAATAACCCTTTAAGACATGCTTTTTTTATAGGCGTTAGACAATGCTGCAAATACAAGTGAATTGACGAGCACAAATCTTATATCACGTTTTGTGATTAATTTATTACTGTACTCCCACAAATTAACTGACTGAAAGAGAAACTTTCAAAAAGCATATTTAATAAGACGAGTCACAAAAATAACTGTTTTCATGCCTTTTCAGCACTAATTTCCCATTGTATGTCTTAATTTAAAAAAAGTTTGTCCAATGAGGATTTGTGCTGGAGCAAACTGATCCCTTTGTGTTTTGTTAACATTTACCGTAATAATGTTCTTTTAATTCTCTAAGCATTAAAACAAAAACTGACATTATTCCAATCACATTTTCATTGTTGAAGGGAATCTCTCGACTGGGAAAGTAATTTATTTGACATATATTCAACCTAAAGTTTAAAAACAAATATGCAAGACTTTTAGTAAACGACAACTTGAAGTCTGTTCTGTTAACTTAAACTTCTGTCCTTTTATGGTTTAATAGCTATTTTTGGAGTTTGTCAAAATATGGTTATAAAACTCTTTCATACAGTAGTATATATAACGACTGTTCAGAGATTCCTGAAAAACTAAACAATATGGGTTTTTAGAGTGACAAGGAGGGGAGTACATGACTATTCCTTTTAGTCTCAATACTTAACCATTATTTAAACATGTATTTAAGATACAAGTTCTTATTTAGAAAGAGAAAAAGACTATTGATAGCGGGACATATTGATATAATACTTGACTGCTTTCCAATAGTAGGTTTGTGCATGAGTAGTTCTGCACACTGAGAGACTCAAAGAAAGAAGCTATTAACCATATGCCCTCCAGGTCTAAATGCCACTGAATTTTAGAGATTCCACCGAGGTTTCTAACATTTCACATTGCCCAAATGCACGTCAAATGTAATGCACCGTGCTCGGCTCTATTGGCTGTTCTCTGCTGCATCACATTCCTGAATAACGTGATAAGACGTGGCATATGTTCTTAAAACAAGGGTTCAGTCCCGAATTGGCACTGCACCACTTGAGGACTACAGAAATGCAGCAGACACGTTGCGGTTCACAGCTTCAGTCCGTAACTAGGTCAGATTTGTTTCATCCTATACCCATTAACTAACAGCCAAATAAATAGTTGAGCCCCAGTATAATGGTGTTTCCTTTGCTTTGTCTGTGCCAGTCAGCGGTTTGTTGTGTGTGTGTTGAAAATGATTCCACGTTTCCTCTTTAGCACTAATTAAATCGCCCTTCTCTTCCCCGTTCTGCCTGTCAGAGCCGGCCATTAGCATGATAAAAGAAAGAACCTTTTGTGCAACCTCTCAATTCAATTCCATCGGCGACCGAGGGCTTTCAGTTCCCACCATGCTGGTAAATCTAGGCACCATTTGGAGATTAATATTCGGCATTTGCACTTATTAATGACTCGCATCTGGTAATTAGAGAATGTAGAGACTTCCGGGGGTCTGTGTCTTGGGACATGGTAAGATGGGACTGGATTTAAAAAATACACTGAAAGCCAGGCTGCTTTTAGACTTTGTCTTGAAGCTTGTGCTGAACATTTAATTCAAGCAAGAAAAAAAAGCCTTGTTTGACAGGATCCATACACATTTTCAATACAGTTCTCTCAATACAGTTCTCTTTAGATTAAAAAGGCCACTCTCTCTAAACTATATAGCAATAGGAAGCAGCAAATTACAGTTTACCCAGGGTGAGACGTAAACTGTAGGTTATTAGAATGAACTAAAACCAAAAAACTGTTACTTCAAATAAAACAATATACAATAAAATATATAGAAAAAAACTAGCTATAATATATTATGCAATAACATTTCTATCATATTAAATACTACAAAGCTTACACTGTAAGTATATCTACTTTACAAAAAGTGATTAATTAAATTAAATGCTACATTTAGACACAAATGCTCCAATTATGTAGACAAGAATAGGCCAGAGGCCATGAAAGAGGCAAATCATAGGTAGAAAAACCTGAGTATGTTTCTCTGTGTGTGTGTGTGTGTGTGTGTGTCATGAAGTAAGAGTGAATTTGGGTCACAGGAGCTTCCTGTATTTCCTGATGTGTAAGTACAGCAGGCCGTTTCTCTGTACTGGAACTACATCACATGTTCTCCATTCATCACCAAGTCATGAGTTGAGCCTAAAGCCACACAAAATGCTGAGAATACACACGTAGACACACCCACACACACATACACAGACCGAGCAGAAGACTTCTCTAACCCAAACACATTTCCCACATGTTCTTGAGACCAAACAATATCCCATAATAGAATACAACAGTCATGGTTCAGGAAGCAAAATGCCAATTGAATTTACATAACATTCAAAACAAACCTGCTATGAGCTCTTGAGCATAAACAGTGGTATTTTCATTTTCTATTGTTATTTCGAAAAATCATGTAAAATTGCCAAATTGAAGAACCAGTAATATATATGCATGATAAAAACATAATAATAAAGCATTTCTTGATGTTATACGCATAAGTCCTGTAGCCTGTTTTGTCTCTAGATTCAGCATGTGCAGAACATCACACACACACACCCCACTTAATAATCGCGTTCCTTATTCTCTACACTTCCTCCTGACATAATGAGATCATCTGTCTAGTACATTTGGCTGTGGCGTGCGTGCGTGCGCACATGGTCGCGTGAGCACATAATTACAATCCGCTCCTCATGTAAATACATGCAAAATAAAGCTCAAAATGTATAAACGTTGCAGGAACAGCGCATCAAATGTAGCGCAGTGTACATGGTGTGCCCAAGCGCCCAAATACAGGGAAGAGAAAAAGAAAGAGGGTGCCTATGCCACACCTCACTCATTCAGAAACAGCAGTGCTCCCTCTCCCACTGTTAGACATAATCACATGGTCTACGAGATTTACAACTCCAGAGAAAATCTTAGTTCATTCCCACAACATATGTGAAGTCTGGGCCAAATATAGTCCAAACGCAAAGCAAAAACCACAGTGCGTGCAAGAGCAGCAACGCGTCAAGAGCGCGTCTCCGAAATAACCAGCGCTCACTGAACAATAGTAAACACACGAGTGCCAGGCATGTCCGAGTCACTACGCTGAACCGATTCTGTTCGTTCATTTAAAACGATTCATTTACTGGTTTTGAAATAGTATTATATTAAGAGTAACCGGACGTTTTTTACGTTATCTCACTAATCAACACGCTGTTTATTTAAGTAATGTTCAATAAAATTTTAAGTCTTTAAAAACTACAAATTTGACCATGCAGATACTTTGCCATAGCAACACAGTGCAGCTATAATCTAAAATACAAAACTAAATAAGCCTACTAATTTGCTGAATTGTGCATTTTGCGTGTTATAATTCAATTTATCTGATTCGCTTCAGACCAATTCGTTACAAGGAACCGATTCGAATGAACAATTCGTTTACGAATCACTACTCCGCAACCATGATCCCTATCAGCGTTTAAGCTGATCACGATGAGCCTAGTATGACAATCAGACTTAAAAGCAGGCTAAGTTGCATTATTTTTATTATTATTTTGAACAACCTATAAAACAATCATATTCACGTCCGACGCGAAACCCAAAATGACCTACACGCTCCGCTCAGGCTGACTGTATTTGCTCGATCCAATGTGTTGAACTGATTTTCTCCCCCAAATCCATACGTGTCATCTCATCTGAGAGAGAAGTCGTCACGTGCGGTTATGTAGTAAGCTAAGATAAAACGGTCAATCTTTTGTTGGGTTTCCCGTTTAATCTTAAACTGATTTGTATCTCGCTCTCCGTGCGTCCGAACAGCAGCGGGCGCACAATAGAAATGAATCTAAACCCTAAAAATAACTACCCATGATCCTCTAAAAATGCTCTTTGCTGGCACACAAACACATGTCCAGTGAATGAGTATGCAGAAGAACAACAGAGACAGCTGCACCCACCTCGTGGTTTGAAAGGACACCGGTCCGGTCCGGGGGTGTGGACCGGTGGGGTCCGGCGATGGAGAGCCAGCACGGGATGAAGTGAGCTGGATCCGGCTGATACAGACAGGTGTGGGAGGATGTTTGGGCTGCGTGTCGGTGCTGGATGCTGTCAGGATAGGGACCAGCTTAATCCTCCATCTGAACGCAGACAGCCTCTCCTCGGCCACTCCACCCCTCCCTCGTCAGCGAGGTCCGATTCGCCAAGGAATCGCTGTTTTAAAACGGTTCTTTGTATTGATTCGATTGAACCGATTCGCAACGCGTTTGTAAATCACTCGACTGTTTTGAGAGAAAATTTCTCATTTAGTGGTTTTATATTTAATTCTATACTTTGCAAGCTAACTGAATTACACAAACCACACTTTAAAGTAAAATAGGCTATCCTATGCTTTTGTTATATTTATTTTAATTTCAGAAACCACAAAAAGTTGCATGAATACCGTCCAGTATGGATGCATGCTAAAATGCAGACAAACAAACAAAACATATAAACAAATAACCCTTACAAAAATTATCCATGGTTTTAATAAAATAAAAAAGCCATGGTTACTGTACACCACGGAAACCTCAAATTAACCATGGGATGCTTACCCTTACCATAGTAAAACCATGGTATTTGAAACTGTGGTTATACAAATGGTAATCAATACACCAAAAAACGTGGTTCCTAAACCTTTACTGGAATAAAACCATGATTAACTTTCATAAGGGAGCTTCTGTAAAGAACTAAAATGAATCTAAGACTGATAGTAGCCTATTTGGACCAATAAGATCCAGCCAAATGTAATTGAACACTTACTCAGAAGAGAAGAAAGAGCTTTACTAAGTTCACGTTCACATTTAAAGAGGACTTCACAACATTAGGTCTTTAAGGCAATTCATGGTCAGTTGCAAAGTTGTTTTAAATCTAGCTAGCTGTTACACCACAACTGTTAATGTGTTTAGTTGTTAGGGTTTTCGAAGAGGCTAGCCAGAGAATAGCAAGTTTATGTTTAAAACTCTAGTGTTTGGCCCTGTTTGCGATTTTAATATACAGTTAGGTCCATATATATTTGGACTCAGTTACAACTGAATAATTTTTCAGTTGCTGACCATATCAGTTGCCGTTATAAAGAACATGGACTTAAAGTGCACACTTTGATCTATCGGAGAGATCGGGAACATTAGAGTGGGGTACATTCTGAGAAAAAAGAAAGAATGCACTGGTGATCTCAGCAACATGGAAAGATCTGGACTTACATGGAGAACAACAATGGTGGATGATTGGAGGATCCTCTCTTTTACAACATCCAGCCAAGAGAAGAGAACTCTCCAGGAGGTAGACGTGTCACTGTCAAAGTCTACAATCAAGAGAAGACTTCACCAGAGCAAATACAAAGGGTTTAACCACAAAGTGCACACTAGGCCATTTGACTTTGCCAGAAAAAAATCATCTAAAGAAGTCAGACGACTTATGGAAAACATTCTTTGGACGGCTGAAATTACGATCAACTTGTAACAGAATGACAGGAAGAAAAAAAAGAGTATAAAGAATGCTTGGAACAGCTCATGATTCAAGCACACAACCTCATCTGTGAAACATGTGGAACAGTTAGGGCATGAGCATGCACGGCTTCCAGTGGCCCTTTGTTACTGGGATGTCTGCCCAGATTAAGTCCAGTGGAGCAAAGTTGATTGGATGGCAATGGCAATAGAAATGACCCAGCACATACGGTACAGTAAAAAACAACAACTCAGGAGTTTATGAAGGTAAAAAAAAAAAGGAATATTCTGCAATGGCCAAGTCAGCCTCCTGATCTCAACCTGATTGAGCATGCATTTCACTTGCTGAAGATAAAACTGAAGACAGAAAGACCCACAAACAAAAACAACAAGTGAAGTCTGCTGAAGCAAAGGGCTGGCAAAGCATCACAAAAGAAGAAAGGCGGTCGTTGCCTCCAAATGATTCTCCACAAAATATTGAAAATGAATATTTTATTTATAATTAAATATATTTATTTAGTTGCACGAGCCACTGAAAATGGGGGACTGTGTATAAAAATATTTTGTAATTCCTAAGCATTTTATGTGATACTTGTTCAACCCTTTATATTAAAGCTTAAAGTCTGCAGTACAATTTCTTCTTGATTGTTTAATTGGAAATATATTCTGGTGGCATACACAGACAATGAAGGAAGTTGCAGTTTTTTTCATTCTTCTGAAGAGGATTTCATGCGGTTGTTTGGGCAATGCTCCTACACTGAAAAGTTTTGGTCAGATTTTTCAGCGTTTATGTACAATTCTATTTTGTACGTGACTTTTCTTTGTGTTTTAAGGATGCTTTCTTTGGTTTATTTGACTATTCAAAAGAAAATACAGGGAAATCCCCCATAATCAATTTATGTCTTTTGTTAGCTAAATTCTTCATTCATAAACAAAAGTTGGCTCCAAACCTCTATTCTCTTTATGCAAAACTGACTTGGATAAATATGTGGAAATTATCCAGAATCCCTCTAATTTGAAAGCTGTGATAACTGTATTCATCCTTTGTGTCTTGATGTAGTTTATTTTTTTATCAACCCTGGCAAAGTTATGTACATTATTTTGTTGTCGTTTGTTTTTTCAGTTATTTTCATTTTTTTGTCATTATGTGTAAGTGTATCATTGTATTTAAGAACTTAATAATAATAATAAAAACAAAAAAACAACAAAGCAAAACAAAAAAACGAATCGACTCAACATTTTTTTAACCGCTTGAAACGAACTGTCCGAACGAACCGATTCGCCAAAATGAATCAGACTTCTGCACGCTATCATCCCTCAATCCGACGCCTTCTGTTCTTCTTCTCTCTCATAGCCGTCTGCCTCCCTGGGGTCCTCCTGCAAGGTCAGGCATGCTAGAGAAGAAAGAAAATTAAACGAACGGAGATAATAATAATAATAATAATAAACATAGATATATAAATTAATAGATATATGTTTGCTTTATTGATATTCTACCTACAGATGTGCAGTTTGTCATGCTAATAAAACATGCATTTGTTTTAATCAAATAGCATGTCTCCTTTAAGAAACAGTGTCAGTACGACACGAAATACTTATGTTTCCTAATTCACATATTTTCAAATGTAAACGGTATCCCACATGATTATTTTCATTTCACTCATACATACTGCACATTGCTTATTTCATATTAAAGAAGAGTCGGGCTCCATATATGGGCTGTTGCTACAACCCTCGTGACGTCGGCGCACATGACCGGAACTCGATCACATGATCAGTGTTTTCAAAGAAAACTTGTATCCATTCACCCGGACGCTGCTGAGATCCTGCGCTTTATCGCTGTAAGTAAATGATTTTATTACCCATCATATATCCACAACCATTATTCGACAATTAACGACAGTTAAAACAGTAAATAAAGCTGGAGGATCGATGTCTTTAACATAAGTTAAAAAATCAGACATATGCAGTACGATTAACGTTATATATTGACTGAACATTTTATTCGATCATATGTATTAAAGCTAATGTGCATCTTGGTTGTTCTGTTCCTCATTGGACTGGGCTTTGCTTGATCATCTGAATTGGTCAGTGTTGGTCAATACAGTATTGATCTGTCTTTATTTTTAGAGTCTTAAGGTTGCAGTGACCTGTTATCTGTGGGAAGTCATGAGGCTTGTGATTCTGGACGACTATGATCTGGCCAGCGAATGGGCTGCAAAGTACATCCGCAACCGGATCATCCATTTCAAACCCACTGCTGACCGCTACTTCACTTTAGGACTTCCAACAGGTGAACTATAAATTAATAATCAGTTCCCAGTCTATACAATCCTGCCCTATGTATGTCTTCCTTGCTGAATATCCTATTTCTCTCAGAAATATATCAGAAACTGCATTCAGTGTGATTTATTACATAATCTGTTTATTTGCAGGTAGCACACCCCTCGGCTGCTACAAAAAGCTGATCGAATACCACAAGAATGGAGACCTGTCTTTTAAATACGTCAAGACCTTTAACATGGATGAGTATGTGGGTGAGTGAACTGCACAGACCGCTCCTTTATAAAAGTGCCGAGTGGGCAAGATCTCCGCAAACTCTCTCAAAACACTGCAGAACTAGAGCTGCCGATGCAGCAAGTCAGCATAAAACGAAGCGGGTAATGCATAAAACAATGTTAAAAAGTGTTTACACACCAGCCCTTCATCCTCTTCCTTTTCTAGTCTAGTTAAGAAAACTTAATCAACATTACAGTTGCATTGTGACAACAGATGTTCCCATTAACCGACTGCAGTATTTATGACTGTTAGAGTAGAAAATACTGCAAAACACCATCATAATTTCTTTCTAACATTGTCTTCTTTTTCAGGTCTGCCCAGGGATCATCCCGAGAGCTATCACTCCTACATGTGGAATAACTTCTTTAAGCACGTTGACATCGAACCCCAGAACACCCATATACTAGACGGCAACGCCAGCGACCTGCAGACCGAGTGTGAAGCCTTTGAGCAGAAAATTACTGCTGCTGGTGGAATTGAGCTGTTTGTGGGAGGTGCAGTCAATAAATCAGATCCCCAAAAATTGGTTTTTCAGACACAGAATAATGGGGCACACCAGCAACACAGTGCTTTGTGATGCATAACTTAATCTGTGCACACAAAACTGGCTCTCTAAGCAGTTAAACTGCTGCGATAACAAGTGCTTTCTGTCAGTAATGCACATTCAACTCAAAAATCAAAGGTCTGTTTGTTGGCCGCAGAATTGATTCTTTAACTTGCTGTGGCAATAATTGATTGAAGTTTTGTCAGTTTTATTGCAGCATTATTTATATACTACTCATATTGAATAAGCATTTATTGTAATATTACAATACACAGTAGTGGTAACTCTTTTAAATCTACTGGGTAATTCTGAAAAAAGAAAAATGTAAGTTTTACATTGTTTGTGACTATAATGCCTGTTTTCAATCATTTGCATTACTTACTTCATACCCAGCTGCTATTATATTAGAATCATTGCATATTTTCATCCACTAATCTGTCATTAATCTTTCTCCATTCTGTCACTCTTGTTTTTGTAGGCATTGGTCCAGACGGGCACATCGCCTTTAATGAGCCCGGCTCCAGTCTTGTGTCCAGGACCAGAGTGAAGACCCTGGCCAAAGACACAATAGTAGCCAACGCTCGTTTCTTTGGGAACGATCTTTCTAAAGTGCCCACCATGACTCTCACCGTTGGAGTAGGAACAGTGATGGATGCCAGAGAGGTAAATTAAAGGAGTCATACAAAGCAAATTTTTCACAAGCTATTATGATTCTTCAGGGTCTTAATGGAAAGTTTGTTATGTAGTTTGTTTTAAAATATCTCAAAGATAGTTTAAACAACGCTAATTTTACCCTGTCAAAAACAGCTCTTTAGAAATCACTCTGTTCTGTGTACTTCCCCTTTAAATCTTCACG
>JAUMHG010000056.1:5646648-5659566 GCA_032359395.1 Enteromius anoplus
GTGATCTGATTGCGGGTGCTGGAGTGGGTTCGGTGCATGCTGATCCTGGAACAGGTGAGTGTGACGGTGTGACAGCACCTTATTACGACCGATTTTTACGTTTTAAAGTTAAGCCCCCTCTAGCGGGTGTAAAAATATTCACTTTTGGGTGAACTATTCATTAAAGGATATGTAGTAGCTGCTCAAGCTCAGACTTGTTATAACTTGATTGATTTAATTTATCATACATTAGTACGTATGCTTTTGCATGTTTATCTCATCTCATCTAATGACTATTCCCTGCTTATATCTATAATGCCATATGGAAACCTCAGGAATAAAATACAGATACGAATACAGATGCGGAGGTGGATGTGACCCCCTGGGTCCGTCTCATATCAGACACTCGGAGGTCATTCATCACACCTTGCTCCTGAATGACATCCACCCCCTCCTCATCATAACGCTTATCAGCCCGGTGCCACCCGGAATGCAATATCCTGCTCTGACGACTGCTGACAACATCCAGCTCAGCGCTGCGGATGTGTATTAATTTTAGGAGAGTTATGCTGTCTTTATGATGAGATCAAGTCATGTGTGGTTTAAATAACAGGTCAGTGCTGTGCACATATGGACTCATTATCGTTTTTTTTTTTAGTATGAAATATCTATTTTCAGCTTGGCCAGAAATAAAACTGAATGTGCATTGTTATATATGTTTCCACCCAGTCAAATCAAAGTTTGTTTGTTTTTCCTCCCAGCAAGGATCCCGTTGGCATTCACTGTCTTTCCAAACACTGCTGGATATAAATAGACTGTAAATGAGGATTGTTTCATAAATTCTTCATGCCTTGCCAGATTTATGCTGGTTCTCCAGTCATTTGGTCCACCAGCTAATTGTCTCCATGTCTCAGATCTTACCTGCTATAATTAGAACAATGCTAGAACGCACAAATCAACATCTGGCCACACTGTCACTGATATCAGATTAGAGGAACGTCAGACTTTGTGAAATGCTAACTAAACCGAGTCTTGCTAATGCCTGCAGTAATTTGGCTCCATGCATGCATGTGAATGATCTATAGCTGCTTTCTGCTGTTCTTTTTGGGGGTACCTAAAGAACAAAGCAAAAATCAAACAACAACACCAACAAAAAACTGCTGTTTACACCATACTGTACATGGTTGAAAACAACAGTTTGTGTACTGTACAGTAATGCTGTATATTTTATCTGATTACATACAGTTTAATGTTGCTTTTATGCAACAGTTCAGTTTACAAGTATGTAAAAACCTAATATTCTACAAAATAACTTTTTGTATACTGAACTTATTCACTTACATAATTTAGCCTTCCTCTGCTAAATTTCACGAACATTATCCAGCTGTCCACAGCATTAGGTAACATTTCTTTAACACATTTAATTGGCTAACACAGTTTAAACACTGCAAGTTATTTAAATAATTGAAAATAGCTGCAAACTAAGTTACAGCAGAACCAACAATCATGTTTTGAATAAACTGATTGATTAATTTGTAAAATCATTGATTTCTGACTCTCTCATAGACAACTGCTTTGTGAAACTCTCCAAAATGGTGGAAGACAGTAGCTTGGGGAGAGAAATAGTTGAATAAATTATGTTTTTTTTTCTTTGCACACAAAAAGTATTCTTGTAGCTTTGCAAAACTGTAGCTGAACCCCTGATGGACTGTTTAATGCAATGTCCTTGTGCAAATTTCTGGACCTGGAAACATTTCAGCTGTGTTGCTGTCTATGGCGGGTCAGCTGGCTCTCTGATTTCATAAAAAATATCTAAATTTGTGTTTTAAAGATGAACAAAGGTTTTATGGGTTTGGAACAACATGACGCGAGTAATAAATGACGGACTTTTAACCCCTTTAATTCTCCCTGCTATAATGTGGAAAATCTTAATCTGAAAATTGTCATCTGTTTCAGTCTATGCAAATACACCATAAAATGATGTGTTGACATAATGTACTGCACAAACCATGAATTACCAGGTCATTGTTTTGTGAATTAAAACAAGATTTATTACACTGAAATAAGGTCAGTGTTTTGTGGATTTCTTACCCTCCATATGAACTGTTTTCCAATGACCACAGCAGTGTGACATTATCTGCTGGTCTGAAAGGCCACAGGAAAACTAAATGTCCTGCTCACCTGCTTGGCTCTCTAAAAGCTGCATGTGGGTTCGATTTGATTCCTGCCAACTGAACCATGAACTAATCTAACCCTTCCTGACAGGTGCAGTAAGGGCAAACACAATCTCACCCGGTAAGAAAATTGTGTGTGTGTGTTTGTGCTTGCACACATGAATGCTTGCATGCATGAATATTTCCAGGGGTGTTGGGTCTATGTTTGTCAAATGCAAGTCAAGTCAAGTCACATTTATTTATATAGCGCTTTTAACAATACAGATTGTAGCAAAGCACTGAACATAATCAAGTAAAAGAAGAGAGTGATGGCAATGTATAATGATGAGAATTAAACAAGTTATTTATCAAATCCAGAGACGGTCTCTGTAGTCAAGACGACGATAATCACTAGAAATCAGGTGATTATACTGTATGTGCCTATAGAATTTAATTGTCCAGATGTCATCCTCCCAAGGCTCAGTGTGTCTCAGATGTGTCTGCTGCAGTTCCGTAAGTGTAACAAACATAACAAATATAAGACAAACTGTTGAAAAACAATAAGCGACTTGCTCAGGGAATTTCACAGGCAAAAAATGTCCATTGTCTCTGTGTTTGAAGATGTAAGCTCATTATGTTTTTGTGCCAATGTTTTGTTAAAGCGGGTTGATTGATATTTTTTCTAGGCTTGATTGTGTTTATGGCGTGCAGTGTTAATGGTTCATTTAAAAAACAAAACAAACAACAACTACAAAAAAACATTACTTTTCACATAATTTGCCTTCATTCTATGCCTCCCTGTCCCTTCTCTAAAAGACTTGCTGTTCACTTACTATTTTTATGAAGCCTGCCAATCGGAAATACGCAGCGGGCTCTGATTGGTCATTTGGCTCAGTGTGTTGTTATTGGCTAAACAGCCTCTAAACATCCCGCATCTCACCTAAGCTATGCACTCCTGGTATATTGTAAACAAAGACGTCATCTACATTTCTTATCAATTTGAGCCTGAATGAGACGCAGAGGAAGAATCCAGCGAAGTGAAGAGGATCCAGCAGAACCTGTTCAAACACGGGAGAGAGATGCAGAACACTGTGATGTGAGAAACAGGATGAGAACCACTGCTTTAGAACATTGGTTTTAAAACTTTTGAATCCATTCCAACCTTTAGAAGACAGAATCGCGATTCATATATTTGTAGATTATTACATGCTTTACACCTAGTTCTCTTCCCTTTATTCGTGTTCCCGGGGATGGGATTTATCTGGGTTTTTGATATAAGTAACGTCTTGGTTAAGAAGGTAACCCCTTCTTCCCTGAAGGAGGAAACTGAGACATTACATATGTGAACTTGCATGAGAGACTAATCCCCTCTAAGCCTTATTAAAAAGGCCAATGAAATTTGGCGAGTGCTATATGCATGTCTAACCACTTCCCTGGACATACGGATATATAACGGCCGGATAGATCCCAAGAGGGTACAGCCTGTAGATAGGCCAGAGAGGTCTGACGTGTCCCCGTCCAGGAGCCAGCCGTGCAAGTTTCATTAGTCGGGAAGCGGGTGCCAGATTGTACCCATCCCCCGAGAAAGACTGAAGGGGATCTTCCAGGGAGGGGCTGACGCGAGGGGAAATGAGGTCGGCAAATACGGTGCAACCAGTTTTGGACGACTCACAAGTCCGCCGGGCGTAACATTCTGCATCGTCACCGTGAGGTACCCCAAGCGCCTCGCTGCGGCAAAAACCTTTACGACTCAACGACTTACCAAAGGAAGACGGGAGGGGAGCCGTCTCATGGACAACAGGCGAGACCTCAACGTAGCCATGGACGCTGCTCCACCGTGCTCACCCAGACACGTGAGGCAGCGAACATGCCCGTCAGAGAGGGAAGGAAACCACAGCATCCAGAAGCGCACGGCCGGAATGACATACCGGGAAAATGACATGTTGTGAGAAATTCGCTCTTTTAGATCCCGGTTTGCCCAGGGAAGAACCGCGGCACAACTGTGCACTCAGGCTGGGCTCGCTGGAAGCAAATAGCAAATAGCAATAGCAAATAGCCATTTGTTCAACAAACAAGCCAGCCTGCGGGCTGTATTGCGTTGACGGCTGCTTGAAAAAGTTCTCTTTTAGATCTGCAGCACGTCAGTGGAGAGAGCGTGAACTCGCAGGAACTCTTTTCGATCGTTGCAAACTCCTTTAGCGGCTAGAAAGTCTGAATAAGTGGTTGCACACCGCCCATTACATACCTGTCTGTCTGGGGGAGTGGTTCGGCATGCATATACAGTACCACTCGCCAAATTTCCTTTTCCTTTTCAATAAGGCTCAGAGATGATTGGTCTCTCATGTGAGTTCCCATATGTAACATCGTAGTGAAATGACTGAAGGGGAACTTGTAGTTCATTACCAGTCATTTTTGTACGCATTTAGCTGCCAGAATTTTTAAATATTAAACTTTTCATTGAACTTTCAGCGCTGCAACTTTGCAGATTTTGTTTATGCTCAAACAGCAACATTACACACTAGTGATAAAAAATTGAAATCTCAATCAACTACGTCTTTATATAAAGACCAGATAGCAAACAATGAACGTTCTATTAATGTTACTGAAAGACATTTGTTTATATCTTTGAGAGAGCCTTACCAGAATATTCCCTGTAGATGGGTTACTGTCTTGGACAAACAACTGAGATAAAGATTTCATTTGTCATTTTTATTTTTTAATGAGTGCACGATTTTTCTCTCTCTCTTTCTTTTTCATACAGAAACAGGGAAGTATTTCTGTCAGGAGCTGTCTGTACGTCTGTGTATCGGCGGTTAATCAGTTTCGGCATGAGTGCACCAAACAGCAGTTGGTCCCCAGGTTTATTTTGACTCAATCAAAACTAATCAGCTTTCATGCTATCACCTCCAGTTTCATATTTCACTGCTTTGACAGTTGGGTGACAACTTCCAATAGGTTATGCCTTGTGTGTGGGTGTGTTAATCTATTTTGTTTATTTGGATTCCCCAATAGCTGTCAGAGCAGTGAAAGCTTGACTTGTGGAGTATGTGTGTCCCTGTCTCTTTTCATTTTGTATTTTTGCTCATGGGATTCCTTCCGCCATTTTGGCTCTCACTGACAGTTCTAAAGAGAGAGAGGCAGGATTCCCTCATCCATGATTTTAACATCTGTTCTTGATTCTGTGCCACCCTGCACAAGTTACACTCAAATCTGCTTTCCAAGCTGTGAGGTATCTCCAGCTTCGTCTCAGTTTTACAGCTGACCGTCTCATTAAACAGAAAAATTGTTTGGTTTGAGGTTTTGGTTATTAATTATTTGAATTGGGAATAGTAAATTAAAGCCGTAAACCACAAGAGGCTATGAGTTACGGTTGTAATCCAAATGCACTTTCTTCATGCTTGTTCTTGTGCGTGAATAATCAGTGTGCATTTTTCAAAATAATTAAATGTGTGTTTGTAATCTTTCATAAAAATGTGAAACTAGCTTTGCCTCGGAGATGATTTACCTTTTGGCTGTAATCATAAATAATTTTTAATACTCCTCACCTTCTGCTATTTTCCCATTACAAATATCATTCATTTAAAATTAAGCCACATCTTCCATTTGTTATTTGCCATTTAGGCATTACTTTGTTAAGAAAAATGCAAATATGGTTAAATAAATAAAAACAACAAATAAATAAAAACAACATTAAAAAAACACAAATATTATAGAAATATTTATATATTTATTAACATAAAAAATTATGCAGGTGCAGTTTATTACAGTACAGGTTGCAGCACTGGCATATACAGGCTATAAAATGGATAGTAAATACCATTATTTTAATTTTATTAATATTTTGAAATGTATAAATTGTGCTCCTTTGAATGAAATAAATAATTAAGCAAATAAATAAATGCAAATATAATTAAAAAGACACACATTTTTGAAAAATATTTATATATTAATAAATAAAATAACTTAAGCACTGGCATATACAGGCTATAAAATGCATGCTATTATTTTCATTTTATTCCAGGTTTGAAGTATATAAATTTTGCTCCTTTGGATTAAACAAGTATGGAAATAAATAAGTAAAAAAACAAATAAAGAAACGAAGTAAGTAAATAAACAAAACAGCAGCAGAAAAATAAAAAGACACACATGTTAAATATATTTTTATACATTTATTAATATAATAAATTAAGTACAGGTTATTACAGTACAGGATTATACATAAGTGGATACCATAATTTTAATCCATTTTTTTTTTTTTTCAGAAAAAACACAAATGTTTGTAAAAAGGTGAAAATGAACGAATGAATGAATAAATGAATGAATAAATAAATAAAAATGATTATGTTGGAATAAAATAAAAGTAATAAAAAATCTCAGTACTTTTCTGGGTACTGCAGTTTTTTCTCAAATAAAATACTGACCTTTCTTCCAACTATAGACTGTTAACAGTTGCCTGGTAATCATCTGGCTTGTGCATTCAGATACTTCTATTTTTAGAAGATATGAATATAGACCTAATCATATGTCTGGATGAAATTCCATTTATTCAGTATTTAGAAAAAAAAAGACACTTTATTATTTTATGCATTTTGATTAGAAGATGATATGAGGGATCGGCCGTCACATCAGCTGACCTCGTCACGTTCCTCTCAGATCTGATGTCTTCCTGAATTGAGATGTGGGCACTTTAGCTGGGTTGTTGGCATGGCAACTGCTAGGCTTGTCAGAATGATAAGCTTTTTATAGCCACAAGTTTACCAACTAGTGCTTTTATCTCTCGAGACCATCGTGAAGAGAATACTCACACATTGGGAAAACAATTTAAGTGCATGTTGAACCTTGAGTGTTTTTCAGCTGTATTGTAGTATACTTCAAGTTTTAGAGCTGTTAAGACATAAACAATAACTGAAGTGCCAAGTCTAACTGAATAAAAAACGTTTTATTTCTAAAATCTTATTTTAATGTTTAGGCAGACATAATTATTATTACAACTATATTTCTCATACGCTATGTGCATTAACACCTCAAATTATGCAGTTTGTTATGCAAGAGAGGTTAATTTTATCACATATATAAATAAATAAATCAATTGCTGCTTTAAAATTACAAATGGCCATGAGACTGAGACATACAAACTTTAAATATTTCCAGCCTGAAGTGCTCATTGAAGCTCAGGGGAAAAAAGCTCTTTTACAACATCTTTTTCCACCTAGTGGCAGATTTTCTGGGCATGAAGGATCTTGTATGGGCACAGGAGCTGGGGTGTCCGTCCTGCCAGGCCCCTGTGATCCAGGTCCATATGCCACTGCGCCAGATGCCAAGAACAAAGGCATGGCAGCCGGAGTGCTCTCTAATGCCCTTGTCTGAGGCAGCCTGGTGCAGCAGAGAGAGGACGAGACAGCTAGAACTAATAAAAAACTAACAAGGACTGAGACTAAACCGTCTAACCGAGAAGCTGAGCTCCGCATGTGTCCTGGAGTCACGTTCGAAAACATTGAGCTCGCCCCAGTTTTAGCATTTCACTTCACAAACAAGGTAAACAGAAACAGTCTTTTCCTGCGAAGGCCAAAAATAAATAAATGATTAAAATAAAATAGAACTGGAATAAAACTCAAACTCAGTTCCTTATTATAACATTTTAGAATAATTTCATTATTATTGGCTCATAATAATAAATGATAAAAACAACAAAAACATCAATTAATAAACATTACTGTTAATATTATTGTTATTTTTATAATTAAAAACAACATTTTTTAAAACAAATGTATTGATTACTACAATTTATTATTATTATTATTATTTTAAGTTTAGTATAATTTAATAGTATAATTATAATTTAATTTAGAATAATTTTTAATTGGATTCTAATATAAAATTATCAAAACAACAACAATAATTACTACAATGTATAATTATTATTATTCTATATATTCATTCAACAAAATAAATTTATTACAACCTCTTCAAATCTCTTAATATTTTATATATGAAGCTGAAATGTAAATAAAATAAAATGCATTACTATAAAATGTTATTATGATTAAATAAGAATTGACTTATAAAAATAAATTATTAACAACAACAATTATGACAAATGTATTATCACTACAACATATAAAAATAACAAATATTATTATTATCATCCCATTAAATCTTTCAACAAACAATCTTTGCCTGTATGTATAAATAAAACATTTAAAATGTAAACCAAACAAAAAGATATTTTAAATATTTTTGAAATTTGAAAATCACTAAATACTAATGTTATTATTACCAACAACAAATGTTATCGGATTACCTTCTATATTTTAATACTGTAGGTGCATGAGAACAAATGGTCAGAGTACATAATTATGAATCACTGGCAAAGGAAATAAAAGCTTGGTAGAGAGATGGTATAGTTGCAACATCTAGTTTCTGAATTTGAACATGCAAAATGCCAGGAGGTTGTTTCAGAAACCTGTTCAGGAACAATCATTCCATTTTTGTGCCACATCATCAGTCTCATTCTCTGACTCTCCATCATCATATACGCTGATTCTAACATTATTCAAATTGAAAGTGACGCCAATAAACAACCAAAAATAAGACATGACTGTGCCACTTGTATATGACAGGTGTCCTAGCAACAGCAATTAAGCTAGTTTCCATTATGCCTAATTTGCTATTAAAATCTGAATTTGCCACGACTCCCACGTCTGATATGAACCACAGAAATATCATCTTGGCCACCAATGATGGCCATATCACTCCCGAAGGAGAAAAGCAGCATTCGAAAGATGGTGGTCTTAAAAGCAATGCCTCGCTCATGTTGTTGTCATTCTTCGCTTTGCTCCTGTCACGGAAAGCTTAGCTGCTCAAACTAGAAAATCCCTTCTTTCTACGGTTACCAAGGAAACTATTTACTGAGACTCTTTTCCCCCACAGCATTCGTTCTCGGTTGCCGAATCAAGAAAAGTACTTACGTTTTGACTTCCACTCTGTGCATAATAAGACTATTACAAGCACAATGTGTTATCTGCCTGAAATGCCACAGGATCGCAGGGTTGAGAGGACTTACCAAAAAAACTAATGTGTTTTTATTGTGCTCCCCTTCCGACGCTAAATTGATTGTAATTGCTGATGTCTCAGACGTGTATTAGCTTCTGAATCTGTCATGGTTTGAAAAGGTTTAAGAATTATTGTTGAAAAGGAGCATGAGCTCTAAATGACGGCCTTTATTATTTCACCAACAATGAAGCTGTATAATAGTGCATCAACATTTATGAGTACGAGCGACTTGTGGATCTATCTGGGTCAGTGCTCAAAACGAAGAAAATAGGTCAAGAAACATCAGAGAGACAGACAGAGATACTCTGGTCTAAGTGTGGTTTCTTTATGACATAGATAACACAAGCTTGATAAAAACAATCACATACAATTAAAAAGGCCTTTAAAGATATGCATTGTTGAAGATACAAAATAAACCCTTAAAAGTGTATTATGCATGTCTTCTTTCTATTAGTTATGGAAAGCAAATAGCTCAAAATCTCACAGGGTGACCAGTGAACAACATTTTTGCATCTTTTCCCTAAAATGCACTTTGAACTTATGGTAAATGTGTTTTTGTGATTTCAATCCACACCCGTGTTTTTCTTTTTAAACAATGCATAATGATTTTCTGGGAAATCTAATTCCATCTGATCTGTACCTGAATCTGTAGCTTCGGATGCAGTATTCTTTCACAACGCATCTCAATTAATTTTGATGAATACATATGCTTGCTGTTTGTGCTTTATTTAGAATATATTGATCTTTCTGGGTAAATTAGCAATAAGTGCTAAAATGAATGTATTGCTGGCATTCATCCGACATAAAGAAACTGAAAACAATAAAGAGAAACTGCTCAGACAGCCATTGGAGTTTAGTCATGTGTGATCCTAATTTCTTAAAGGAGCAGAGCACTATTCTGGACTGTGGACTGCTTATTTTAGAAAAAAAAACAGCTTTAATTATACATTTGTTTCTCACAAGCATATGGCTTTTCAGTTCACAAGATGTTAGCAGATGAACTGAAGTCATGTGTATTACTTGTAGATTGTTTTTATCAGCTGTTTGGACTCTCATTTTTATTTTTGGGTGAACTGTCCTTTATAATTTAAAAGGTCATTAATAGAGAAAAGCTAACAGAAAAGCTTCTATAATGTTTTTCTCCAAAAATATATATTTATGGCTTATTTTGAGCAGGCATGAGAGCTCTACACCAGGAGAATAAAGTGTGCCCACATTTGTGTATTCTCTGCTATGTTATGCATAAATAATGTTTTATATGTGTGCATTCACTCAAGCACCCGCTCGCCGTGTGTTTGTGTGCAATCTTGCATGAGCCAAAATGGGCTGATGCGTATGTGTTTGTAAGCATGCATGTGCCCACTGCGGTGTGTGTGCATTTTATAACAGTATATAAGGTCAGTGTTAAGCACGGGAACTAGACAAGGACACAGGGATCCCGTGATCCCCTGCAGGCCCCTTGACACGCTCAACATCTGCCTCTCTGGCTAATGCCTGCAATCGACTGAGCAACCTCCAAACAGCATCCAAGCAACATCTGAACAATGTCCCAGCTGAACTCTCCTCAGGGGCTGAAGTCTGCGCTCACCTCACCTGCCACTCAAATGGATTGTGCTCTGTTTCACTAACGTGATAAACACAACCCAAACTACAGAACAGAACGAAAGGCAAAAAGAAGGAGGATGATGAACTTGAGATTAACTTTGGCCATGTACACACTGCAGCTAAATTTGGTTGTCAGTTCACATTAGTTCTCGATCCTGTTCGGTACACACACTTTAGTTGTTTGCGGCAGTGGTGACCACTGACTGCTGAAAAATTCAGGTAGTGGCAACCGCATTAAAAGATTTCTACACAGTGTGTACCGAACCGAAATGAGAAAGTAGAGTAATGCTGTATTTAAACATATATTAAACATGAATTGTGTCTCTCTTCTGTATGAACGGTGCAAGAAATCACATGGAACGACGTATGTCTTGGCTCATTAGTGTTGCCAGATCTTGCTCTAAAATTATAAAATAAAAACTAAAATATATAAAATCTAAAATATCTTTGATTGTTTTGTTATATTACTTTGGTCAAAAAAAAAATAGTTTGATGCTTTCACACAGTAGAACTATCTGGTGTATAGCATTCAATGCAGATATTTAGCATGTCAAATATTTCATGGGCATCTCAGATCACATTTAAAAATTCATACTGTGTGATTGTCACTCGTGTGAACGAGCACTGATTTGCCTCCAATTTTTGGAATTTGACAGCAATTTGCAAAACCTGTTACCCTTTCAGTCGAATCACTTCGACGTTACATATGGGAACTCGCCAGAGAGACCTATTTGCCTTTGAGCTTTTACTAAAGGCCAGTGAATATTGGCGTGCACTGATTGTGTTCAGGTGCGGCTCGTCACTGTGTGAGTACAAGAGGGCACGCTCACAGTGCACCTGCAGCTTTTCGCTTCAGAGCCATTGCCTTGAAGTCGTTTGGTGATCCCATGCTGTATCTTGATGGAGTTTTTGTGGTGGAGATCGACTTTAAACAACAAACAAGTTCCTGCATATCCTGCTCTCTCATATGTCAGCGTTTCTGGGCGGCTGTCAGCGGATCCTGCGATCCCTCTTCGTCCCTCACCACTCTCGATGGCGGGTGGAGCGCGCTGTGGCGGTGCATTCGTGTGCCCGCTCGGTGTCTCCACCCCGATCCACTGCCACTGCCGATCAGCCGCATCTCCCGTCCGAGGCGGGTAGATTATCGTCCACTCTCGCTGGCGATGTCTATTTCGCTGCCGGGCAGGCTGCCCTCGCCACGCACGCGCTTGCAACACTTCAGGTCTACCAGGCTGGAGTGTTGAAGCTCCTGCACGAGAGTGGGCCTGACCAGGGGGGCAATACAGGAACTCTGCGCTGCGACTGACCTCGGTCTTCGGACGATGAAGGTCGTAGCGCGTGCCCTTTGCCAGGTGATGTCCACCACGGTGGTCCAGGAGCGACTTCTATGGCTGAACCTGATGCAGGTGCCGGCCGCCGAGAGAGCACGCTTCCTCGACGCCCAGGATAGCATGAGAAGAGAGGCTACATAAGTTCACTTGTCACTGAGTTTAAGACGTTTAATTGGGTATCTTACCCAGTAAAAGACCTGTTGTAGCTGTTGGTCGCCATGGTTGAACCTTGCTCGCTCCTCATTCAGACTGGCGCCTGGCGGCGGCAGGGCTGCCAGACATAGTGGGCGTGGTCACTTCAATCGAGAGTGACCAATAGAAAAAGGCCTTTCATCCTGGTCGGTAGAGACTGCCCACTGAGATACAGCTTACTCGCAAGCAAAACTTTTTAACTCGCAAACAAAAATTTTAGACTCACAAAAAAGCAAGCAGAAAGAAGAGCAAAACGTGTGGTTTCGCAATGAAAAGTATTTGAAGTGCGCAAAGAAAAATAAAGATTGTAAAGAAAAGTACATGCACTGCAAATATTTTTGTTATCAATTTCTTTATTTTTGAGATTTAAGAAGACTTTTTTTGGAAACTTTTATTCTTTAATTACAAAATTATTCGTTTTACTCTCAAACACAGTATTTTTGTTTGAATAATAAAGACACAAAAATAACCCCATATTTATCTATCTCAAATTAAAAAGCAAGATATTTTCAGCATTCATAATGATAACTGTCACAGATCAAGCCTCTGTGGCCCGCTCCGAACGGCAACAGCGGGAACCTTTACCCGAGTTTTAGTTCCCACCC
>JAUMHG010000056.1:5673876-5686878 GCA_032359395.1 Enteromius anoplus
TATATATTAATTTGATATTTTCTGTTTGCATTTATATTGTATATATTTTTTATTAATGTACTCTATATAAATATTTTATATTTTATCTTTAAATTTATATATAATATTTATTATAAATTATGTGAAATATTTTAATATATAGTATAATTGTATTTTACAATTCTCTGTCTCTCTCTATAATGCATATTAATGGCAAGGAATATAAGACTGACCAAGATTTTTTTTAAACAAAGAAAACGTGTATTTAAAGTTTTCAGTAGTTCAGATATTATTCATTGGCACTTGTATAATGAATAAATTATTTCTGTATGTTTTACATAAATATTATTCTACGTTTGCTTTCATTTGATATTTGATTTCTTATTTATTACAGTAAATTAGGAAGCCTCGCGATCTGTACGGTAGCATTTGAAAACGTGCTAGAATTAAGTTGATGGTGTTGTTGACAGGCAAATCAGACGGGGCCTCCTTCAGGACACAGCGGTGCGTCGGCTGCAAGCGGCGTTATTTAAGGAACAGTGATTAATGTGTGGAGAAGCAGCACACACACACACACACACACCTGAGAGGCACTCGAGGTGTGTGAGAGCGCATTACACAGTGCTAGCAAGTGCTCCAACAATTTGAAGGCGAAAAGAAAAAAAAAGCCAGTGGCAGGACAGAGGCTGTTAATCATCCTTTCACAGTCAGGGAGGAGAAAACAAGATGAAGAGGGCATCATATCTGTCTCTCTCTTTCTTTCTCTCTCCATCTGTCTCTCACCTCTTTATCTTTATTTGTGCCTCTGTCGCTCCGAGACATTTCAAGAGGTCACTTTATTCTTTTATCGATACTGATCAAAATATAATATGGCTATATTAGCTTATTTCTACGCCTTATTACCTTTCTAAAAAGTATTTTGGCCATTTCATGGTACAGTGACGTTAATACCGCGGTACTTTGATATATAGTGGCTATTTTAGTGGGTTTTTATCCTGAAAATAAACAGAAATTTGAGTTTTTTATTATTTTAAAACGCAGAAATGCTATAGAGATTTCCCACACCAAAATAAATAAATAAATAATAAAAATAAAAAAATATATATAATATTATATATAATATATTACCCATTATTTCTTTTACCAAAATGTTACTTTTAGTATTTTTAAACAGACAAATATTTTATAACAATTATTATTATTATTTTTTACTGCTACTACCACTACAGTACTAATAAAAATAAATAATATAACTACTTAGTAGTTGTTATTATTATTATAAATAATAATAATAATAATAGTAATGATGATAATGATAATAATAAATATTATAAAATTTATTATAACTAATGTATTCATATAATATATAAATATAAATGTTTTAATATAAACATAAATTACAATATACTTGAACAGGAAATGTGCGTTATATAGAGAGGATATTAAAATGTTTGTTTTTTACTTAAGTTACTTTTTAAACAATCCAATACTTTAACACTCATTATTATAATTGTTATTATTAATACATTTTATAACTATATTTATTATTATCATCATTATTATATATTAATACATAAATATCATTATGTATGTATATATATATATATATATATATATATATATAGATGGAGCAGTTTACTTAAGTAATAATAAATAAATAAATTATTATTATTATTTATATACTTCTATTTTTTATATTTAAAGAAAAACAGACAGATATACTGGAGAGCAAAAGATAATTAAAAAATGCTACATTTACATAAATATTTGTAGATATCTTTAACTTCAATATTAATAGTACATTAATGTTATATTACCATTTTCAGAAAATATTCTATGTGTGTACATACATAAACATACTAATATAACTAATAAGTGAATACACACATGCAGTACATGTACATATTTATCATCACCTAATCCCATAGTACTTTTTGTTGGTATAAAAGCTAGATTTGTTTCTAAAATGGTTACAATACATTGTCCTTCCTAGGGATGTACTATTGTTCAGAAAGCAAACTGTATTTTTATACACTGTATGCAAATATGGCATTAGCATTAGCTAAATGGGCCGCTGTCAAGGGAGCACGTTTATAACGGCCGTCCAGTACGGCGCCGCCAACCGAGTCGTTGCTGGAATCCACATTAATAATAAACCGAAAAGAGCAAATAAACACAAAAGATACAAAGCTCTTTCATTTTGTGGCCCTGCATGTATCTGCTTCATTTGTTCCCAGTAAATCCTCGAACACTGCCTGATGCATGAGCAATTAAATTTCTTCCCCTGAAAGAATCCGCAGAAGATCAGTGTCTATCGGCATTGCTTAAAAAAGAAAGAAAAGCCAGATGGAATGGAGGAAACATCTCCCCTCTAATGAGTGGATCCAGTGTTTGAACAACAGATACGGGTGACATTTGACTAACCACCAGGACATAGACCAATGCTGGAGGCTGTTTCACTAGATTTGTTTTGCAGCCGTCTTCAGGTGGCGTTTGAGAAAACCGGAGATCTTGGTGGACTTGTCATGCACTAAACCCTGGGAAAGAGAGGAGGAGGAGATACAATGTGTTCATTCGTATGTGTTCTTTCCTTTTGAAGTCGTTGGATGTGGGTATGCAGTGTGTGTGGAGATTCTGTACTGTACTCTAATGATCTCACCTTAGTGTACGGATCATTCAGCTAAAATATATACCGCAAAAAAACAGGTTGTATAGGGGCCGGGCGATTCATCAAAGTTCAGTTTTAATTTCGATGTTGGCTTCTATCGGTTAGGAAAACACAAGAATTGAGATTAGACTGCTATTGCATCCCATTTGTGCATAAAAAGGCCATTTAAAATGTAAAATCATGTGACTTATGCAAAATGGGACGTGCTTGAGTTTTTATAGTTGGTGAGATTTAACCAACAAGATTATTGTCTGCACAAGGAGTCTGACATCAGCCAGTGCCCCACACTGATTATTACAATTAATGACAAAAATAATGTTTGGGAATGAAAACTGATATTTCCAACTGACTTAATGTCTAAATAATCATCTTAATTTGATCATTTAATGAATATGTTTAGAATATGAAGTACTTAATAGACTAGTTCAAAATATTTAAAGATGCAGCAGTAATGAATAAAACCTCATTATTTGATATTTATGGTTGGACTAGGCAATTTACCCACTTCTGTCCAGTTTCACACAGCTATCCGCCAATTAATCTTCTCAAATATCATCCGACTCGTGAAGTACAGTAACAGCTCGTTCAATTCAAAGGGTTGTAAGATGGTCATTTTTTTATCTGACGGTTATAATAAGTGCACTCCTGGCGGAGGCAAGGAATTAAAAAAGAAAAACTGCGAAAGTGTACGTTATGGATCTTTGTGGTGTCGTTTTGCTACATTGATTAGGACTCAAGTGGCCCATATCTTCAACGACAGCATGCTGAGCTCAGGATGCTGGGTAAATTTCATTTGGGGGAGCAGCTTGATTGATTCAAGGCCTGTATTAGTTGGTTATTGGGGTCTTAAATGAATGGGCGTTTTAAATAAACCCCTGTACGCCGCAGCGGGGCTCCACACGCCCCTGCTTCGGGTTTGAGTTTTTCCATTCCAGCGCGAAATTAGTCGTTGAGGTCAGGTGTGTGAGAAATTATATTGAGCAGTGTGCACTGGCTAGGAAGCCCAGCTTTCACAATATCGCCGGGATCAATACGCGCCTCTCCGGACAATGGTTTTGGGGGAAGGAATTAAAAACGTAATGCAGAGGTTGAATATTTAGAGAGAACTGATTTCAATGTGCTTCATTAGTTTTCATTTCTGTTTTGCAGGTGCATGATTGGAGATGAGGTAAGAGCGTTCTGCTTTTCTCGACTCTAATTCGATTGGGTTTTTATGGAGTCCACTTTTCACTGTGCGCTTGCGTCATCAGATGGGTTTGGGAAAGACCATCCAGGCCATTTCGGTGGCGTATATCTTCAAGCAGGAGTGGCCTCTGCTGATCGTGGTGCCTTCGTCTCTGAAATACCCTTGGATTGAGGAGCTGGAGAAGTGGATTCCCGAACTCGACCCCAGAGACATCAACCTGGTGGAGAGCAAGACCGATACAATGTACGACAAATTTAAGTTCAATAGAGCACAGCGCTTGGGTTCGGGAAGTGAACAAGTGAAAAGTCGCATTGATTTTCTCTATAGTGAAATGGGTTTACGGAGTTAGCATCTTAAGTAATGGTGTTTACACCTAGATAGCTCAATATGTAATATTTTAAAACCATATCTTTAAAAGCTGCTTTTATAAAAATAACACATTTTTTAAGAGACATTTTCAAAAGAGCACAATATCTTGAAAACTTTGTATAATATTTGCTGAATTTTAAAAATAATTTTCATGTCAAACGTTATTTTCATATATATTATATTTTAGTTTAAAATTCATGTAATGTTTTGTTAATATTATTATTATTATTAATATATTTATATTTATTTCAAGACATAACTGCCACAATAATAAAATCTTGTTTTGTTAATATTAATGATAAAAGTTGCAGAGCAAAAGTTTAAACAACAAAGTGGATATATATATGTATATTCTTGCATTTACTGTAATGATAATTTTCAGGGGGAAATGTTGCACCACTTGTCACAAATAATGCAAACAAATAATGCAAAAATTGCACTGCAAAGCAAAAAATATATGGTCCTAAATATATGTAAATCATTACTTTTACCTTTTTAATATGATCCGGACACCCCCCTTTGACAGATTTCATATTTTGTATGCTGTGCTCTGGACGGAGACTGTGCACTATTAACTGAGGTCAAGACAAAGGTATTTGATGAATAAATAAATAAACTCCTGTTCCTGACCTAATTGAGGAGCTAGAAATCGTTGGTCATTCACTTCCTGCCCTCAGTGTCTTGCTAACGGAATTGTCTCATGGATTTGACAGTGGACCTCAGATCCCTGGAGTAGATGAGAGTTAAGCTGCAGTGCAGAGAGAAGCCTCCTCCGTTAAAATCAATCTGAATGGGGACTTAGCTGAAGTATTGCGTGTCACCCTCATAGTATTTTGTTCCTCTGACCCAGCTGAAAGGTCTTGGAGGGAAATCCCTGTATCTGACGATATAATTCCATAACTCATGCCCTGATCTTTTCTTGCACCCAAAAATTTAAACTGGCTGAACATTTACTCACCTTTAGGCTATTCAAGATATACAAATGAGTAGATGAATTTGTTTCTTCATCAGAGCAGATTTTGTGACACAATTGACAAATGCATTAATATTCATTTTATTTCTTAAAAACATGCAGCCTATCATTTCACAAAACATTAATGAATGAACTGGAGCCATGTTGATACTTTGATGTTTTTGTTTGACTGTCGTCACTCATTCACTGAAGAGGATGCATTATTGATCAAGTTATGTATTGCTACATTTCTCAAAATGTTCAGCAGATTTACATTTTTGGATGAACTATTGCTTTCTGGTTCCTAAATTGCTTGGAAAAAAAGATAGCAATACTTTCCATAAAATTATGGTAACACTTTAGAATAAGGAACACTTACTCATTGCAACTTTTCCCTCAATAAATTTACATTTGCTGCATTTGAAAGTTAGTTAGGTAGTTAAGTTTTGTTAGTCATGTAGAATAAGCCATTAAAATGTGCTTATTTTGTACTAATATTCTAATGTTCTAATGTTCTAGTAACATGCATGCTAATAAGCAACTATAGAGACCCTAAAATAAAATATTACCACAAATACAATTTAACCTATTTTGCTATTGACATATTTAGCCTTGTCCCCAAGATCATATTGTAGTCATCATGCAGCCTTGCACAAAACAATAGCAAAATAATGTAAATAAGCATGTATTTGACCATCCTGGATACTGGAACCCCCCCTGAAAGAGATATAAGTAAAAGAATCAGTCATTCATATATTTGTTCTAGTTGTTTATTTAGCAAGAAGCTGTTGAAAGGGTAAGTAGAATGATGTTTGAAAGAAAAGTACCATTATTTAGAAATCAAGTCCAAGTACTTAAAGGACTAAAGCGGTTCAGTTGTTGGTCGTGTGCCCGAATTCACATTTACATTATAGGAAACAACATATTCATTATATAGAATGATAACAGACATCAGAGAGAACTTAGCTGGTCTTGGTGATTAATTTCAAAAAGTATACAACTTATAGATTTTTCTTCATATTTCCAATGAAAAGAATAGTAAAAATGCAATCATTTACTCACCCTCATGTTGTTCCAAACCCGTATGCTGGTATTTTTCTCTGAAGTGCATGCAAAAGAAGACTTTCTGAAAGGTCCTCACGTAGTTTCATGGCAATCGTGTCTGTAAACCTTCCAGAAAAAATAGCAAAATAATAACAGCATACGCATTTAGAGTACCATGTAAGAGATTTTTGAATGCATTGTTCTTTTAAATAATAATGCTGTCATTAAAAGTTGATCAGTTGTAACACCTATGAAGAAAAATCCCCTATTACTTTATATTCAGACATTCTGTTCAAAACATCCCCTCTGAGAACACGAACCACTGGCACATGAATGTTTCATTCAGATGTAATTGCATCGTCATACAGCAGGACAATGACAGAGAAATATACATTCTGTGTGAGGAAAGCTCTTTTCCATGCCAGGAAGTTTACATGTCACCTCTTCTTTTTTATTGCTCAAACAGTTTCTGCATAACAAAGATGCAACCATTTAATACAATCAAAGCAATGTGAAAATTAAAGCAGAGCTTCAAACTATGTGATAATCGCACAGAAAACAGATTTAATATGATAGCATTGAGAAACAAAGAGAATAAATAAATATATTTCATATTTCAATAAATATACCGGTAAATAAACTGTAGCTAAAAATATTGAAAAAGATTTTGATAACACTTTGATATGAACTCCTAAACATTAGAAAATATTTTTCATAATGAACAAATTAACAATAATAAATAGTAATAAATAATTATAACAGCAATGTGTACCAATCTGGAACATTTTGATCGTTTTCTATAGAGCCCAAATGGCTGCAGCATGCTTAAACGAACATCATACATCTTTCCCTTAAAATGAATAACTTAAAAGCTTGCCTGAAATCTCTGTAATACAGATGTTTTTTTCTCTGTATAAAACTGTACAAACAGACAACATGAAACAGGCTCATGGTAAATCACATACAAGTGTGTAACAACACCTACATGAACAAATATTCCTTACATATATACACAAAAAAAATATGTTGTCTACTCTGTGACAGGCAATTGAAATTTGCAGAATTCAGAGTCAGATACATTTCTATGATGTTACTGCATCATATTTTGTAACACACTGAATTTGAGGAATATTTAGCTTCGTTTTGGAGGGTAAACGTTTGTAGTAAACATGCAGTAGTTGAAGCACTTCGGTCTTTTGGTCCAAAAAGAGTTCAATTACAGGAAAGCACAGTGGCAAAATGAGGAAACTACTGAACATGAATTTTTTTTTTTTAACATGTTCACTAATTTCCTTAGCTCCAGCATGAAAGATGAAGTGTGTCATTTCTGCATCATTAGCGGCATCAAACAGATAGTCTCCAAACATTCCCTGCCTGCCATTGGTTGAAAAACAAATAGCCCCGCCCATATACAGTACGGCTTCTTAAAGTTCTGAAAGTGCCGCAAAGCCACAGTGTTTTCACTCTTTAAGTAGACTACGTACAGATGTCTTATAGTTGTGTTTTCACATTAAACCTGAACAGGGAGGAAGTATTTGAACACCAAAAATGATGCACTTCATCTTTGATGGAAGGATGTGAGGAAAGCTCAACTTGCTGTTGTATCATAGGTTAGCGAGTAGGAAAACAGGTTGGGAGAAACTGAATGCAAAACATTTTAGAGAAACAATCTTCAATTTTTGGGTAAGCTATTTCTTTTTAAACTAAATAATATGTATTCCTAATATTTCATCAAAATATAATCAGAATTGACTTTAATCAAAATTGGCATTGTTGGCTAACATCAGAAAGTCTTGTTTATAAACAAAATGCAATACTATATATTCCCAATGTGTAAACTCAAACCCCAGCTTGTGTTTTGTTGTTGTTGAGTAATTTTACTCAGAAATAGGGCACATTATGGAAATAATACGGCATGCAATAGCGTTTTTTTCTTGACTTCAAAGTTCAGGTTCAACGAGCTTTCCAAACAACCCTGATACATGCTGCTGCATCAGAGACCTTTATAAAGGTATGTAGTCAAAAACTGACAGTAAACAAATCTTCCAAAATGCTGTTAAAGGAACATTCCTGCTTCGGTAGAACAAAATAAAATCACAGACGATAAAGATACAGCAATGTGTGTAAACGATTGATTTCAAATGTTTTTTTTTTTTTTGTGTATGGGCCCAGCACAAAATATCAGACCATCAGCACAAAAAGAGCTTGGCCTTATAAAGAAAATATATTTATAGGCTACCCAAAAACAAGCACCATCACAAAAAGATTGAACTTTTACATCAAATGAATGAATAAATAAATAAATAATTAAATAAATCACTATAATTTGCTAGTCTACATCACAGATAGAGGTCCAAAGTCAGATTCTCACAGAGCGAAACACAAACATACAGTAACACATCATTTTCATTTTCACTACGTACATATTTACAAAGGCAAATGTCATTTCAAAAGCACTGCTGAAAAAGCTGTAGAAAAGAGCGGCGAGAGATAGAGAGAGATAGAAAGGCATCTTGCAACAATCCACAGTGCGTCTGTGTGGAGCAGATGGGAAAGAGCGTCGGAGCGTGATTCTATTCAGTCCCTGGGTGGTTTTGGCCTAGTCTTTAATCCTGCTTAGTGGAACCCGTCGCAACCCAAGGCACCGTCTAATAAGAGGGCATCATGTCTTTGATCACGGGTTCTCTGTTCAAATACGTTGCCCAGTAAACCAGGTTGAATGTCCCGAAGAGAACTGGGAACATGATGCGGGACATGCGGTCGATTTTACTCACGCTGTTGAAGGTTTTCTTCGCCTCGGCCGGTTTCCCGTCGGCTTTGGTCTTACCCTGTTCGGCTATGCTTCCCTTGGCGATGGTGGGGAGGACGGTGTCCTTGGTGATGTTGGGGGCGTAGTTCGCCACGGCGACGGCGTAGGCGTTGTTTTTCTTGATGACTGAAGCTTTCTCCTTTTTCTGTTGGCAAAATAAGAGTTTGTCATTTTTAACAAGAAGTTCATCTGCCACTCCTGTTTGAGAAAGCAATTCTGTTGACAGTTTAGTTATGAAAGTGAGTGAGAACCATATTTAAGTACAGTACCAAATTGCAACAACAGCTGCAATAGAATTTAGTTTTTTCCTAATTATTTAACTTAACATCTAAACATTCGGCAACACTTTATTTTGATGTTCCCTTTTAAACAATTAAACAACATTTAAAGAACTACAGCCAATTTTACTTCTGTAATCAGACAAATTTGTGCAGGATAAATAAATGAATCAATAAACAGGGTAGGATGTGAAAATTGTGTGTTACACACCAGAACAAAACTATATTAAAAGCAAGTTTGATAAAACAATGATTAATATCTATGTGCTGTATGCTCTTGGTTAATATTCTCTAATAGACTGTACAGTTTTAGTGATTAAAAGAGTAAGATTGGCTGCCATCCACCCTGACAGATTTCAGTCTGAAAAAGACAATTCCAGCCTCAAATATGGATGTCAATCCCAAACACTGTGGGAATGCAGTCCATGTGTGTTATACATCATCCACTTGCCAGAGAAAACCCCACAAGTTGTAAAACATGAGCGCTATTAAGATGAGGAGTTGATTGGACAACTGGAGGTGTCGAGGATGAGCAGACTCATGATGAGGAACGGGAGGAAGATTCATGATTCAATAAGTTCTTGTCATAACAGCAGCGGGAAAATTCAGCTGTGCCGGCAACCACTCACACACTGAAATATAACAAGATCCCACGCACAACAAACAGTCATTAATCACAACTTTCTCTTTCCATAAACGTGCACACACACACACACACACACACACACACACAATTCACACAGATAAGCCTGGGTGATATGGGATAACATTTTATGTCACCCAGCAAAAATATAGTAAAATTATATACTAAGTGTTTTTGCAATATATTTTTTGCTATATTTTACTATATTTTTACTAAATGCTTTTTTTTTTATAACATCTATAGGTTTTTACTCAGTCTGAGATGCAATACAAGAACCCTGGCACACCTTTACAACTTTGACATGGGTACAACATGTGGCGGCTCAAAATTGAAATATCTGTGGACTGTGGCTAAAACGTAATGCTCTATCATGTTGGAAATATGCCTTCACCAAATCCAACCCTTAACCTACCTGAAAGTGTTAACAAATGCAAAACTGATATAAAAAATGCATTTCTTGATGCAACTGTGTCATTTCAACTTCCTTTTACACAGATGTTAGAACCGGAGCACTTCTCAAGTACTTTCCTCTTTACTCTGTGAGCTACCGAACAAACCTTTGCAAACCCATAGATATAAAGCTGGATATGTGTGATGCTAACATTCAAAAGCCTAATTTTTCAAATATCCCAGTGTACTAATATTGTTTTAAACTGTAAAGAATAAAACATCCCCCAAAAACCAAGACACATCATGAAATTAAAATGGTTTGTAAATGCAATTTCATGTTGACTTTAAAGTAAGAAGTCCTGCCCCGAGTGATACAAGATGATGCAGCAGTAAAGCAGAACTGACTTGCTCAGGTGTTTTGATGGCGAATGCGCTGAGCGTTCAGTAAGTTTCTCCAGCTGGGTTATCGACACATGCCTGCAGGCCCTGCTCTCATTCCCGATGCTTCAAAACGCCACAGACAGACCTCCACCTCCACCTCCCCCCTCATCCCAAGAGCAGCACCTCTCCCTGACGCGCTGATGAATGCGCTGCTGGAAACAACGCTGTGGTAATTAAAGTGACTGACAGGAACTAGTAATGCATCAGTCTAAACGCAGGATGGTTACGAATAGAGGGGCCCAAACACCACATACATCGTCAGCTCAAACACCACTGAAATTCTGCACTTAAACAATGTATGATCACTGGAAATGAGTCTGACAGATTACTGTTCTTAGAGGTCACTTGGACACCTTAAATTAAATCAGAGAAAATCTCTTAAAGGTTCTGGTTGGGCTAAGATACAGATTGGAGAGCAATACAAAGTTTGAAAGCATCGAAAACCACGTCATGTGTAGCTGTGCATGTTAAAATGAACACAGACAACGTGAGCAAATTGTCAAACGGCCTTCAGTGAAACAAATGAAATGACACTTTAAAATCCCACAGAGCCTTTTTCATGCTTAAATAATTTATTTATGTGCTGCTTTAGAGAACTGATGTGGCAGATTGTGAGTAAACAAGTCAGGTACTGTGTGTATATGTGAAGTGTGTCTTCTGTTCCTCTCAGAAAAATAAAATAAGCCAGAAATCAAAAGAAAAGGAGGTTTTGTTTAATAAATAAATATATATATTTTATTATACATAAGTAAAATACTTGCATATTTGTTTTGTCCAAGTTTTTTGCATTGTGATGTTTCGGGATTACAGTAATGAGAACAAGATTTGCGTGCTCTGCAATAAACCCAGGGCTCCATTTACTCCATTAAACATTTTGGAGTGAAAACATGACTTTATTTTAAAAGTTTATAAAATGATCACTGTGGTGGCACCAAATCAATTAGATAGATAACATCTATTTTAGGTGCATCAGACACCAAAAACTTGAACCAAGAAACCCAGAAATGAACATATACACTCTGTGACTTTGACGGAGCAAAATCTGCATAAACATGCCAATTCTACTGGCTGTCATTTCTGATTGGCTGACTGACCTTTAGTCGGAAGAATGTGATTTGTGGAGATTTGAAGGCTCATGAATAAGCAATGATCTTGTGCTACAGATTCTGACTAGGGGAAGGAAGAGACCCTATGAAACTGATATTAATCAATCCCAGATAACGAGAAGAAGATTTCAGATTTGATTCTGTGGATGTTAAGACAGATGGAAAAGAAGTCTGTCAGAAAGACAAGGTGACGGTAAATTTCAGGGTTGACCTCACTGGATTGCAATAATTCTTTGCAGAGCACTAAAATCTCAATAGTCATTAAAATCATTTGACTGGAAAATAGCATATAATGCAGTTTTGCTTGGGCTTAATTTTAACTGACTGTGCTGTCATAAATCTTGTCTGCTAATAAATGCCCAATGCTGGTCTTGGATCATCTTTCTCTCATTATTGGTTTATAAATGAGTTAAAAAAATCTTTAAGCCTGAATATTAAACTTTGGAGCATAACTTTTCCCGTACAGTTTGTATTTTGAACATAAATTTCAAACATGCTATTTTGCACCATGAACCACATCTAGACCATGAAACCTATGACCATGTTATTTTTACTTCTGCAGTGAGCAACCATCTTGTAACCATTCTAGAAAACTAAAATCTGGAACATATTAGCAACTCACAGAATTAGTTAACAACCCCCAAGTAACACCTAAACATCATTTGTAACCCCATAGCAACACACAGAACATGTTCGCTACCAAACTGTAACAGCTAGAACCCATTAGTAATCCCATAGCAATACCTAGAGCATGCTAACAACCACATTGTAACACCTAGAACTCATTAACAACCCCTAACTCCTGGAACATGCTAGAAACCGCATAGTAACAACCCAGCAATGGCTGTAACTTGTTACAACCCATAGCAACACCTGCATTAATTTAGCAACCCCACTGGAATGCCCTAGCAACACAGAGAACATGCTAACAAACCCATTGTGACACCTAGAACTCATTAGCAAACTCCTAGCAACAAACATAACATGTTAAGTGAAAGTGAAAGTGTGAAAGTGAAAGTGAAAGTGAAGTGACTTGTGGCCAGGTATGGTGACCCATTTTACCCATCCAACGTGCACACACACAGCAGTGAGAAGTGATCAACCACGCACACACACACCGTGAACACACACCCGGAG
>JAUMHG010000056.1:5686978-5700329 GCA_032359395.1 Enteromius anoplus
GCGGCGCCCGGGGAGCAGTTGGGGGAACGGTGCCTTGCTCAAGGGTCTCACCTCAGTCGTGGTATCGAGGGTGGAGAAAGCGCTGGTTATTCACTAACACCACCTACAATCCCTGCTGGACCAGGGCCTCGAACATGCGACCTTTGGGTTACAAGCCCAACTCCCTATCCATTAGGCCACGACTGCCCATTTTAAGACTTAAAACTAATGGCTATTTTTTTAGCAATACCGAGAACATTTTATAAACGTCCAAATAAACGCAAAGTCCAAAAGCAACACCTAAAACACAATAGCATCTCGATGGCAATGATCTAGCAACAAATGGATCCCCCATAGCAATGCATTGAACTCATTAGCAGCCCTCAGCACACATCATATAGAACATGTTAACAACCTCATAGCAACACCTAGAACATGTTTGAAACCACATAGCAAGGCCCTAGAAACACACAGAACTTGTCAGAACACCAATAACAGCACTGAGAATTCATTAGCATCCCATAGCAACACATAGAACATGTTAGAAACCACACAGCAACACCCTAACAACACCTATAACTCATTAGAACATCAATAGCAACACCTAGAATTCATTAGCATCCCATAGCAACACATAGAACATGCTAGAAACCACATAGCAATGCCCTAGAAACACCTAAAACTCATTATGCCTAGAACTTGATACAACCCATAACAACACCTAAAAATACTGTAAGCAACTAAACATACAGTAGCAATGCCCTAGCAATACCTAGAACTAGTTAGAACAATCATAGCAACATCTAGAACTCATTAGCAACTATATAGCAATGCCTTAGAAACACATAGAACTCATTAACAAACTATAACAAAACCCAGAACATGTGAGCAACCACAGGCAATCACCACATTTTCTTTATAAACCATACAAATGACCTTCGTCTGTAATCAATCAGTCCAGTGTTTCTGCTTGAATTATCACTAATGAATCTGTACTAATTAGATTTAGATGAACCCTCAGTGTAATCTGAGCCTCTGTAGTTTCCCCTGGCTCAAATGAGCAGGATATGACTGCATCATAGACTGCATGTGATTCTATCAGCATGGCTTTACAGTCAGGATATCAGTGAACTGCTATAGAAGAAATTACTTAACAGATAAATGCACGATGATGTGAGATCTTATAGCTGTTGTTCAACATACTTTATACTGTATAAGTAACCTCTATCTACAGTCTTTGCATCACGATGCCATAGTTTCACAAAAGATCCTTTGTGATGAAAGAAGGTTCTTCAGATTATAAAAACGTATAAAAGAGATGATTCTTAAAAGTAATTTTTGACTGAATGATTCTTTGTGGAACCAAAAATTGTTCTTCAATGGCTGTGTTTCTCAACCCTGGTCTGGGGCGCCCCCCCAACACAGCAAGTTTTGTATGTCTCTCTAATCTGACACACTCATTTCAGGTCTTGGAGTTTCCTCTAATGAGTTCATGAGTTAAATCAGGTGCGTTTAATTAGGGAGACACACAAAATGTGCAGAGTTGGGGGGCGCCCAGGACCAGGGTTGAGAAACAATGTTCTATGTCATCGCTGTGAAGAACCATTTGAAGCACTTTTATTTTTGCAGTATTTTAAAAAAGGCAAACCATAATTTTTAATATCTTTAAAGGTCTTTTACTTACTAAAAAAGTAAACCATAAATATCAAGATGATGACAGAAGGCATGTAATACAGGGATTATCACGTTGCTGTCCAGTAGAAACAAACTGAAGTGCTCTTAAATTCCCATCAGTCACTTAATTTTTGACTGTCACACCAGTCAAAATTTTACCGCACTGTCATCACGTCCATCAATCTGATTCATACTCCACCCAACCCCAACAACACAAAGCATGCTGGGACATGATTAATTATAATTACCTTGTCATTGACCACGCTCTTGCCATCCCAAGCCCAACCGCGCTTGGTGAAGTAGTTGACTGTGGCGAACTCAATCAGGGCGGAGAAGACAAAGGCGTAACACACTGCAATGAACCAGTCCATGGCTGTGGCATAGGCGACTTTCGGCAGGGAATTACGGGCGCTAATACTCAAAGTGGTCATAGTCAGTACAGTGGTCACACCTAAGAGGGACACAAACAACAACAAAAACAACACAATTAAAAACATTTCTGAGTCACCCAAAACATTTTACATCTGCCAATGAAATAAATGAAATAGTAAATAAATGAATAAATCAACAAAAATTTATGAAATGACAGAGAAATTGGCTGAACAATAAATAAAACAATAAAACATGAGTATACAATAAATAAATGAGTTAATGAATGCATTTTTCAGACTTTTTTTTTTTTTTAAATCTTTTGAATACCCCTAAAAAACAAATAAACAAAACACCCTACCTCTGCTTTTGGTTGGAAAATATAGATAAACAATAAATAAAAAACAAACAAACAATTAATTAACTAAGCACAACAGATCTTTATAAACCACGATTAACCAACCTTATCTCATGGCAAATTGTACATATTTTACATATGACATGATTTGTACAAATTCATAGAATACGAAGGACTACCCCTGTTACATGTGTTACAGTATGTTCGTGTTGTCATTTCCCATGTGCTCTATGTTTTTCCCCTGTGACCTAGTTCTGTTAATTAGTGATTCTGTTCAGGTGTGTCTAGTTCGTTAACGTTGATTGTCTGCCCTTCTTAAGTTGCTCCTTGTGTCTCAGTATTTGTCCATTTTCGTTAATGTCTAGACGTGTGTTTTGTGATTCTCTGTATGTCTGATTCCTTGTTGGATTATATTAAAAGACCTTTGTTTTTGATACTTGTTGACTCTTGGCTATTGGATTTCACACGCTACGTAACAACCCCTAAACCCTTTGCAAAAATTGTACAAAAATGTACGATTAAGGTTGTACGAATTCATATGAATAAGCCACCTCATAAAAATATGTACAAATTGTTTGTGAGATAGCATTATAACAACCTGTGTGTCGTAGGAGAAAGTGTTTTAACATTACAAAAATGACATCACCTCCAATGACATTGAAAGACTAAACATCTCTTAAGCTTGAGTCTGTAAGGACCCTGCTGTTATATCTTCAGCACGCCACATTTGTTTGCAGTCTTGAGGCTTCTAATCATCCAAAAACATGACAACCCCTTTGGCCTGAACGCTTTGAATGCTTGAATTGCTCTCATTCTTTTCCAGTCCTGTCCCTTTCTAAGAACACTGCTGTGTTTACTGAAATGAAAGTATTTTTAGAAAGTGCCTTGTGAATTACAGGGAAGGGCTTGAATAAATCTGTTTTTGAGGAGAATAATACAAGAAGATGACAGCCTTGTTGGGTCGTGGGACCAGGGAGACAATAACCTTAATGAGAATCTTCCAGCATTTTTGACTTTTGGTTTGCAGGGCTCTGAACGTTCTCGACTGAGACTCGGTGGCATCATAAAGGGATTCTGGAGAGGAACCTGTGCGTTCCTGACTCCTGCCTGATCCAGGTCTGCAGTGACAGATCGGCCTGACAGACGGCAAGCTTGGGGACTCCGATCGCAACCATGTACGTAAACAAATGCCTCCAATTAATTTCCATCGCCGTCAAACTCTTCAGTATTCAATCCCAGGTGGGACGAGCATGACAGCAGTTTGAAACGGGCTGACAACCAGGGAAGAGCAGATAGGTAGTGTAGGATGGATCACCTTCCCCTGACTGTCAGACACCTTCAGCCATAATGCAGACATCCATCCTGTGACAAAGCAGTCAATGCATCAGTCAGAAATGCTGCAGTTAAAGGCGAAAGAGATCAATATAATCTCACACAGCGGATGCATTTCAGCTGATCATCTTAAATGTAATTACAAATCGTAGGAAGTGCATTAGCTCTATCTGCAAATATCGTAGAGAACAAATTTACACAGAAAGTGGGGAGAAATTTACCATTAGTCATTGTGAACCACCTCATTAGCCTTACTTCTCAAAATATCCCTTAAGTAAATGGTTACTAGGCAAGTAAAGTGCACCCTTTGTGTGATTATAATGTTATTAAAATATTGTATTTTGTAAGACACTATTTTACAACTAATTGCTTAATTAACCACGTTTTTATATTAAACATTACAACATTAGATTTTAATTAATATAATTGAGTTTTTAAATAAATAAATGATTAAACGCTTACTGTTATAATGTAAATTTAACTAAATATATTATATATTAAGTAAAAATTAAGGCACACATTATTGTTTTAATATTAAACCACAAATAAGTAAATAAATAAATAAATAAGTAAATTAATTCTAATCAAGTGTGCTAGTATAAAATGCAACCTTTGTGTCACTTTAACTGTAATAAAGAAAAAATATGGTAAAATTGTACACCTCCTGTGAATTAATCAGATTTATATATACATATACATATACATATACATATACATATACATATACATATACATATACATATACATACACACACACACACACACACATATATATATATATATATATATATATATGTATATATAAATCAAATCTGACATTAATTAACATTACACACTAAATCTAGGGAAATAAATAAATAAATTATAATCAAGTGTGCTAGATTAAAGTATGAAACAGTTGATTATAAATGTAATAATAAAAACAAACAAAAAAATAAGTACAATTTGACAGTAAAAAGACACCTGCTGTGAATTAATCAAAATATTTTTAAATATTAAATCACACATGTCATTAATTGTAATGCAATAAATAAATAAGTCTGGTACATTACACTGTAAATTATTAAATATAGAGTGTATTATACAGGTGTACTGGGAGCAGTGAAGGCTGCGCAGGAACATTGATTGCCTGGGTAGCAGGTGATTTGCTTGCTGAAGTGTTCAAATCTTTAATCATCTCGTTCGTAGAAACGCTGTCAGACTCTAGACTGCAGGATGGAGAAGTATCAGTTTTGGCATGGAGAGAAATGTAATGGAACACACTTCAGCACTTCAGGGAGATGAAACGAACAAACTCCAAACCGCCTGAAACGACTTCAAATGCCTCTGTTGGCACGTTTAAAAAGCAAAACATCATCTGAAAAGTCCATCATACTAAATTTAGGCTATAAAAAGGCATGGTAACCAGCAGAGTGGCTGAATTCTGTGTAATTATTTTTCAGCTTCCATCAAGGTAAATTCTGCAGTGCATTGGACCTCAAGTGTAAGATTTGAGAAACCCTGCCATAATACATGGCATGACCGGCTGTTTTGTTCTTCAGTGGAAAGTTTATCATCAGTCTGGACTCTCATTCTGATGGCACCCATTCACTGCAGTGGATTCATTGTTGAGCAAGTGATGTAATACTACAGTAAATTACTCCAAATCTGTTCTTATGAAGAAAGAAATTCATGTACATCTTGCATAGATTGATAGTGAGCAATTTCTAGTTAAAATATTCTTTTATTGCTTTCAATTCCTTAAACCCTTTGACGGCATTTTCACACACACAAAAATTAACATTATTCTCTGATTATCTCTCCAAACTCGTATGACTTTCTTTCTTTCGTGCAGCACAAAAGATGATGTTAGGCAGAATGGCTGCTTATTTCCATTCAACAAAAGCAATTAAACAAGCTGTCAATCTCCAAAATTAACAAAAAATGACTACTGAATTTCTCCACATGACTCGCGTCTTCTAAAGTCATATGGTAGCTTTATTTAGCGACATGAAATCACGACATGAAAAACCAAGGTATTTGGCATCACTGTCGTCAAACCTGCTGCAATGTGTTTTTTTAGAAACCATGTTTGAAACTAACGTGCTTGAAGATTTGCGAGTTGTCGCTGATGGCAAGATTTTCCGCAAACGGCTTCATCATTTTGGTGTGCTCCTTTCACAAAGCTATTGCATCACATCAGAGGTCTGGAGAATGTAACCCATGAGTCATACGGACTGATTTTATGGTGCTTTTTTTTTGTTGTTATTTTCAGAACTCAAAATCCCAAGTCCCCATTATTAAAAAGCACTCTGGGCATCCCAGCTGTATAACTGCTTTTGTAAAAGAAACCCATATTGGTTTGAAACAACATGCGGGTGAGCAAATCAACACAATTTTCATTTTCAGCTGGACTAATCCTTTAATACTTTAAAACTAAAAAACACATGGCCGCGCTGTGTACATACAAGCGTCATAATAAAGTATACATTAGATAACGCTCCAAAGCTATTTAGCCTGGAGCAAGTTTTCAATTATGTAGCTCTCGAACGCCTTCAAGCTTATCTAAGCTCCGTTTTAATGATATTCTCTCTATTTCAACTTTAATAACTCAACACTTCATAAAACTCTAATAAGCAATCCACGACGTGGTAAAAAGTCGTAGAGTTTTTTTGTTTTACAAATTCATCTGATGCTGCACAATAAATATACTGACTTTTCAGGGTTATTATTTGACAAGCCAAGATCTCTTTTGGGAGGATTTGCCTGATGGCAGGTTTTTTAAAAGGCTTGTATAATAGACAGATAGTACGAGAAAGATAAGAGACAGAAAGAGTGACTGGGACAGCTGAAGAATTGCCAGAAGACTCCAGGGACAGACAGAGAATAAAGACACAGGCAAAAAGAGAGAGACAGGCGGTAGGGGTAGAAAGACGTCTGAACCTATGCCAGGAGGGCTCATCTTCTCAACGTTACCTGCTTAGCAACACAGAGCTCAGGGAATCTTCACAGTAACCGAATTGTTCCATACCTGAGCTCCATAAATCCTCACAGAAATGCTCAGAAAGGGCCGGCTTCCCCGCTAAAGTCTCTAATCTAGGGCAGAGGAGCCAGGGGCTCCCAGGGCTCCTTGTGCATTTTAAGGCTTGAAGGTCACCTCTTCAGCTACAATAGTGTTTCTCAGTCCTGATCCTGGAGCACAGTGACATTTTGGATGTTTTTAATACCTAAAATAGCCAATTTAGGTCATGGAGACTCTATTAGTGAACTAGAATCAGGTGTACTGCTATACTGGAAAACATGCTCCAGTTTTTCTTTCACCAAAAAGTAATACTTTGTATTTCAGGATTGTTTTCCATCATCTTTTGGGAGATAAAAATAGCCTGTTTATCATATTCTATTAGTAAATATCCTTGCTATTGCCTAGATTTTTGTTTATAAAGGCAGACCAGATTGCTGAAAACAGATGTTGATAGATAAACTTACATGTCAGGGGGAACACAAACTTATTACAGTTTTCCCATGGATTTACAATTCTGTAAATAAGTTTGTCTTCTTCGAAATGAATGGGTAACTATGGTAACTGGGATTTTTCTCTAACATAAATATTTCTCAGTTAATTTTGTCAGTGACATAAATTATTTATAGACACACACGACACACAGCACATATCTATTGTTAGAATTGTAAATCTTGACTCAATCTTAGCCATGTCAATTTTAATTTACGAACAAACGTTCACCTCTTTCTTCAGCTCAGTGTGACCTTAGTCCTCCATTAATCTGTCAGAGTAAATTAATTTATGCATATTGTCTGCTTCAGTTCGGCTGGAGGCTGGCAGTGCATCATAAATTCAGAAGTCACAAAATCAGCTTGGCAACAGAAACTCTGTGGAAAGTTTTCATGATATGTAACATAATAAACACAGGAACTTAAAGCTGAGTCCGAGACGCTTTGGGAACGCCCTCAGCGTGACCGTGCTCTGAATCGTATGCGGAATCAGCCAATGATGAGTTGGGACGTCATAGGCGGGTGATGCATCGGCCAGGAAGCATATAAGCATGCGGAATGCTGCCGGCAAACTAGCTTTTTGTCATTCAGCGAAGCGCTCTGTGTTTTATGTGTGTGTGTGTGTGTCTAGCTTAAAAGTGTCTCTGTCAAAAAAGAAAAAGAAAAAAAGGGGCGAGGGCGACTTACTGTCATACAAAGTGCAAGAGAGATATTCATAATACCAGTGAACACATACATAGTATGTGTAGTTAACTGAAGAGCTCTCTTTAGTGATGAAAGAGAGCCTAAAACAAGTGATTTCGCGGCATTTGTCCCATTCTAGCCGAAGTTGAGCGGTGTGAGTGTCCACGGATCGCTGACTGCGAGGAGGGGAAATTGAGGCGGGTGAGTCCCTATCTCATCTCTCCAGCTCGAGGTCTAGCGCTAGTCATATGAGAAAGGAAGCGCGTTTTGCTACTTCCCCTCGTCAATGCAGTGCTGCGTTTCTCCTCTCTTTATCCGAGGATGAAGAGCTAAGAATGCTAAGGAGACCACGGTCTCTTTATCGCCCCAGTATGAGGAGCTCTTGAAGGCAGTAACTCGTATTGCCGCTGATCTAAAGGAGCAGCAGCAAAAAGAAATAAAAATCTTTAAGAAGGAGCCTGCTGTGTTTGTTACGATTTCTACATCGAAGTCGTGGCCATTTCCGGCCCGGTTTTCATTCCCCTAAATAAATTAATGGGGATGAATGAAAGTGATTATAAGATGATGCACATGAATTGAGTAGACGCTTAAAAACGAGCTCTCTCTCTCTCTAAGCGTCTTTGTAGGCTCCATCCCAGCCCTCCAAGCCTTTAAGAATTACAGATCTAAAATCCTGGTGGGCAAGGGGTACTCGGCAGCAGGTTAAACTGGTAACACGTCTGCACGAAAAAGGGGTCCATGTTACAGGCGTACCAAGCTGACCTGCTAAAAGACCTGGATGAGGGCTCAGTAAAAATCAGTCGCTCTCCAGTTCATGAGACTGCTAGGCGGAAGCAAGCTCAGCCGTGTACATGCTTCTTACACAAGGAGACACAGAAACAGGGCATGGCCGTCTAAAAGGGAAATAAATTTCCTTTCCCAAAAAAACCCCAAAAAAACATGGGGAGTGGGCGGCCCTCTGTTGCGGGGCTTCAAGCAAAGAAAGACCTGAGGGTTGTGCTTTAGGAGACCCTGCATAGGGAGATTGATCTGTTAACCACGTCAGTGAAAAAAAAAATCCAGGACACAGCGATCTCCAGCGAACACTATTTTCAGTTTCTCCACCCGGAAACGTAGCGGAACTGAAAAGCTCGCTACCTCCTCTGGAGGTCTCTAGTGAAAGCTCTACTGGTGCTGGAGACCAGTCTTAAAGGGACTGGTTCTCGTGATTATATGGTCTGAGAAGGATGGAGGGCTGAGGCCTATTTTAGATCTAAGGGAATTGAATCAAAAATCAAAATCAGGTCCGATGACTGGTTTGTCATGATAGATCTAAAAGATGCATATTTCCATGTGTCAATCCATCCTTCTCACAGGAAGTTCCTGAGGTTTGCTTTCGAAGCAAAGCATATCAGTATCCGGTCCTTCCCCTTGGCGTAGCACTTTCACCCCATATACTGAGTGATATCGACAACTGGTTAATTTTGGCTCAGTCGGCGAGTGAGGTGTTCTTGAATCAGGGCCAGTGATAGGAGTCCCCAGTCGCTGCCTAGTGCTTGTGAAGGATGCATCCTTAACTGGCTGAGAGCCATCTATATTCCCGGGCAACAAAACGTAGGAGCGGACATCCTGTTGAGACAGGGGCTGAGGCCCAGGGAGTGGATCGAGGGGTGAAGTAGATCTGAGATGTATTATTCAGCCTCTCTGGATCTGTCTGGATCTGTCTGGATGTTCTCGGACCTGATGTCCATTCTAGACGGCTCCCCAGGGGAGATACCGATCAGGAGGGACCTCACAGGCAGGAGGCACCATTGTGCACCTTCGCCCGAAATTGTGGTGGCTGAGAGTGTGGCCTCCGAGGGGGCACAACTCTTAGCCACAAGTCCTTCAACCGTGGTTGTTGAGACCATCCTCCATTCCAGAGTTCCATCTACACTGTCGAGAAAGTCCGAGAAGTTGCTCGTATGCTTCGGTTCCCCAAGAAGGGGCTTCCAGCAACCAAGCAGACTTTAAGCCATTGTATAGTGGATGCCATCAATATGTCATATGAGTCTTCTGGACTCCCGAGGAGGCTAGGAGTCAGAACGCACTCGACACATGGTGTGGCGGCCTCGAAGGCCCTGCTAGCAGGGGTCTCCATGGCTGAGATATGTGACGCTGCGGTGGTCCACCCCTCACACTTTCGTCCGCTTTAATGGACGGGATTGCGAGCCACTACGTGCTCTTCTGTTCTCGTGCACTAGCTGTGCATTACACATACTGGGCAGGGAATTGGAAAGTCTGGAGGCATGGGAATCTCGTTCCCAAAGCGTCTCGGATGCAACTCGAGTTCCTGAAAAGGAAAGTCTCAAGGTTATGTATATAACCCTAGTTCCTTAAAGGAACGACACGCTGCGTCTCGATACAACACTTTCGACATCCCCTGCCGGCCCTCCGCTGCATGACAGGAGCTAGTTTGCCGGCAGCATTCCACATGCTTAAATGCTTCCTGGCTGATGACATCACCCACCTATGATGTCCCAACTCTTCATTTGGCTGATTCCACATACGATTCAGAGCACGGTCACGCTAAGCCCGTTCCGCAAAGCGTCTCGGACGCAGCGTCTCGTTCCTTCAAGGAACTAGGGTTATATTCATAACCTTGAGACGTTTCTGGTTATCAAATTCCATTTAGAATATTAAAACAACTAACATTTGAACTTCAAGCAACAATACACAACATTTTTTTAAATAAATTTTTTATTAAAGAAAGGGCCATTTGTAATCCTGTAAAACGAAGAAGAACTGCATGCTTACTGAAGTCTCTTTAAACTCGTCATATTTAATTATGTTCTTGATAGTGTTTTTATCTTTGTCTTTGCAACACTAATATGGTGTCATATTTCACTTCTTTGGTGTAGCATCATAAACTTGAAAGTTTTTAATTTATAGTTACGTTTAAGATTAATTCAGAGATTAAACTCACCAAAAACAGTGCGGGCTGGAACAGACTCTCGGTTGAGCCAGAAGGACACCTGGGACAGGATGACGGTCATGATGCACGGCAGGTATGTCTGAATCACAAAATAACCAATCTTTCTCTTCAGGTGGAAGTGGGCCGTCATCACAGTGTACTCACCTGTAAGAACAAAATAGAGAACATGGGAAACAGTACAAAACCAAACAAATAATTGGCTTTAAGTAAATATAACCAACCAGTTCTATAAAATGTAATATATTTTAAAGGAATAGTTCACCCCAAAAGGAACATTTCATCCTCCTTAGATCATCCAAGATCATCAGTTTTTAGATATCCCAGCATATTAATATTGTTTTAAAGCCATAACATGATATTCTTCAAGTATCTTATGCGAAAATTACACTTTATTAATCAAAACCTGTGCCAGAGTTTTACTGCCTCTAGTCACTTCTTTTGGAAACTGCAGTGATATCTACATGTTGGTAAGTATATTGTGTCTCGCTAAAAAGTGCAAGGTACGTTAATGCCATGAGATCAGGTAGAAATATTTGTACTTTTTTAGCTACATGAAGAATGGTGAAGAATTATGAGCATCAAAGTCTTGATGAATCATGATACATTTCCTGCAAGTACACAACAGACAGCACAAGTCATTCTTTTTAATTGATATAATATCAATGGAATAATGCAAAACACAGTTTCAGGATCAGTAAGAAATATTTATGGCTGACGAAATTCCCCAATTGAGCTGACAATTTTTTTATTTTAGATCCTGATGGGAGTGTGCAAAGCAGGACCAGGTGAAGAAAAGGCACTCTGTAAATAGAACATCAAAGAGCATGATTATGAAATGCATATTGCTACCGAGGATATTCTAAAAGAGCTGATGTCACAAAGCAGAGGAGGGAAAGATAAATGTAATTATAAGCCGGGAGCTCTTTGAGGGATGCCACAATTACACCTCATCTCACGAAGCCCTGGATGAAAAAGATCAGGTCAGTTTGTTACCGAGAAAAACGGCATAAAGAGAGAAAGTCTCCTCGACATCATCATGAGGTTTTCAACCTCATTATCACAGAGCATTATCCCAACTGCTCGAAGAGACACAGAAATGTGGCAAGCTGCCTGAAAATGGAGAATCTCTTCCGGCAAGCTGCCCACAAAACAGAGAGAGAGAGAGAGAGAAAGCATCACACGAAATATGGAGGAAGACATTGGTTGCCCATGGCAACAGAAGAGAGAAATCTATCTGACTCCTTTGGATCTTGGTGGAGGATGCCGCACTGGTGCCATTTGGCAAATGGGGAGGGGGGGGGGGGAAATCTCCTGGTCCTTTCTGCAGAAAAAGCACAGACGGATTTTAGCCTGCTCTAATCCTGTAAAACCCACTCTTCCTTTTCCTGTTCATATGCACACAGCTCCCTCTCGGAGTTTGTTTCCTCTTTTCACAAGCGTCAGTTAGCTCAGTACGGAGCCGCGGTGGGGAAAATAAGCACAGATCAGGCTGAGCCACGTCTGATTTAATTTAATTAACAGCAGTCCACTAGAGAAACGACATGATGAAATGTAAATGTGCATAGAGAGACACAGGAAAGAAGGTGAGAGTTCAGGCCTGTACGTGTGTGAGAATGTTTCTCTACTGAAGAAAAAGATATGTTTTTTAGAGACTGTGCAAAAAGAATATATCTTTAGTGCTGCCGACTTGGGCTGGATTTCACAGCATCATGCGCTCTCTCTTGACATGAAGACCGGTCCAAATGGTAGGCAGAAAGCTTTTGCCTCATTGTGGCCAAGTTCTGGGAGCATCATATTAGCAAGATTAGTATTACACAAAATAAACTGAAGTAAACTAAAATTAAAAATGTTGCTTTGGCAGTAAACTGAAATAAATTTAAAGGGGAAGAAATGAAAACTAAAACTGAACCAAAGCTGAAAGTTACATTCAAATAAATTAAACTAAAATAGTTATGTTTTAAACATAAAAAACAAATACTCACAAATTCACAGATTGCAAGATTTCAAAAAAGATTCACTAAAATTTATATTATTATTACTGTCATATTAGATTTGTTATTAGACTTAACAAACTAATAGATAATTAGAAAACTGAACTAAAATGAAAAGACACCTGACTAAATTGTATAATGATTAAATATTAAAATGAATGCTAAAAAAGTTTCCTCGGCAATTGAACTAAAGAGCTAAAATTACTAAATGGAAATAAAACTGAACTTAAGCTGATTATTAATATTATTAGAATTAAGATATAATATTCTACATAACATTAGATCTAACAAGCTAATAGAAAAAATTAGAAAACTGAACTAAAACAAACTAAAATATATATAATAAATTAATAAGCTAGCAAAATGACTAAATATTAAAATTAAAGCTATGAAAAGTATGCTAAAATAACATTTTTAATAAAAATAAAATAAAAGTCTGATCCTACTGTCACAGTCTCAGCCTGTTTGTCTGTCTCTGTCTCCACATTTCATGTACCGGACTCCATTCCCCAGAATGCACCT
>JAUMHG010000056.1:5703894-5715507 GCA_032359395.1 Enteromius anoplus
CCAACTAACTAACTTTCTAGCTAGGCTTTTTCAAGCCAACTTAAAGTTTGTTCTCAAACTTTTTTATCTAGTTATTACTGTAATGCATCTGGCCATTTTACTGACAATGGTAATTCTCATTATTCTCAATGGAACATCTCATTAGATTCTCATTAATGTAACACTGCTTGATTCTTATGACAATAATGTTATAAAATCTTAATGGTCCCAAAAATAGGCTTCATGTTCTTTAAGCAAAATATTATTTCATATATTTCCATTCCTGATTTTTGGGGTGGAATATGACCAGGAAAGAAGATTCAGTCATTAATATACTAATGTGTATTCATTGTTATCTTAAAACCAAGACAAGTCTGAATAACACATGAGCGTCACGTACCCTGACATCATGTTCAAGTGCCCATCTGACACTACGCCTTTCGCCTGCACTTGGTTTTTGTAAACACACCCCTTCATTGCATCATTAATCAATGCGAACACACACACACACACAAAAACTGGAGTGGTTTTACTCTAAGTGGTTTCCCAGCCTGTGGCCTCAAGTAAGAAAGGTATTAAAAAATCCTTCAGATATTATGAACACTCAAGTGTGCAAAATGTAGTGCACACTCAAGTGTGGCAGATGACCCAATTTCCTTCACACTAGATGGCATGTTCACGCTGTTGTAATGAATGATTAATCTTACATCACACGATTGGGACTTACAAGAGCCTCGGGAGAAAAGTGCCAAAGGCTCATGTGTGTTTTAATGCACACATTTGTGTGAGCTTGTCGCCGGTACCGGTTTGAGTACATCCGCTTGCTATGGGTGATGTAAACAAAGCTTAACAAATAGGTCTGAGCAGAAGACACCGATCCTGCAGGACACAACAAGCAAAGCCATTGCTCGGTAGGGGAATACTGTCTTAGGAGCTTGATGAATAGAATTACAACTCCTCTCATTATCTTCATGCCCTCACAACATCAGAAAAAAACTGTTGATCCTTTTTGATTCAATTCAGGTTGTGCATCCACTTTCACTATACAATTCATTACAAAAGAAGTTTCTTCAGCAAGATTCTCTAAAAACTTGCTATTCAATGAAACTGTCAGACAAGATAGTTTAAAAGGAACCTATTTTGACCCATTTTACAATATATAAGTCTCAGGTGTCAAAAGAAAGTGTCTGTGAAGTTTCAGTTCAAAATAACCCACAGATCATTTATTATAGTGTGTTGCTGAGGCTGTTTGTTTCCCTTAATAAATGTGTTTGGGGGGGAAGGGGTGAGAGACATAGGGGGAAAAGGGAGTGGGGTGTGTCTGGGGTAGGAAAGGGGGGTAGAGGGGTGAGAGACATAGAGAGGGTTACTAGAAGAAGTCCCCGTTTTTGTTCTGTTGTTCTTTTTGGGGAGATAGGATGCCTCCTGATACCCTTGTGTTAGACTGTACGTTCAGGAAATCAAAGAAGAGCCGCTGGCTGCTTGTGCACCAGATCTCCGTCAGCATATTATGGCGCTTTTCCACTACACAGTACCAGCTCGCCTCGACTAGCCTCTGTTTGGTTTTCCACTGTGTAAAAGTTGTAAACAGAAAACCAAACAGAGCCGAGTCGAGCCGAGCCGAGTCGAGCTGGTACTGTGTAGTGGAAAAGCGCCATTAGAAAGATTTGCTAGAATAAATTCCATTTTGAAATATGCTACATAGTTTTTACAGTGCATAAAAAATTCAGCCTTGGTGAGCATACAGTTAGGGACTTATTCCAAAAGCATTAAAGAATTTGTATTTTTTATGAGTTATATATCTGTTCTCTAGTTATCCATATTTTTATAATCCCATATGTGTTTGTCATTACTGTTGAGCAAGAATACAATCCAGAATGTCTCATAAGCTGTGAGTATGCTACCCATTGGTAAAGATAATGTTGTAAACAAGACATGAGGTGCGTCTTTTGGGTGTTGTTGTTGAACAGTCCCTGTGCTTAGATGAAGTGGAATATCTTGTACGTGCTCTGGTCTCGATCTCACCCCACGTTGAGGATATGTTCGCTTTACTGAGCTACCAAATGCCAACACACAAGAAATGTCACTGCAAACCAGAATTGTTCATGAGAAAGAGAGAAAGACAGCGAGAGTGAACCACATGAAGTGACAGGCAGGGTTTGTTGAGTCTTGCCCAGAGATCGTGTTAAAGCACACAGCAGATTTAGCAGAACAGAATGAATGTGTGCTTCATAAACTATGACAGAAAGAAGGACAAATCTGCTGAGACATCAGACAATCCTTCAAAATCATCCTTGTATGTTTATCCAACATGTCTTTTCATTCTCAGAGACTTTCAGGGCTTCTGTTTAAGGACAAACCAAAAACGAAACTTCTGTCATCATTTACTTACTGTCATGTTGTTTCAAATGCATGTGACTGACTTTGGAAGCATCTTTGAAGACTCATTTGCTTGTTTTTCTATATAATTAAACCATATCCATCAATCTGTGTCTTGACTCACCAGTGCTGGATCTGATGGTTTCGTTTCCCACAGTTTGTCCCAGCAGATCATACTGGTTTAATCTAGAGCTTTCCTCTTCTACTACCACAGAATTGGATGCGTTCTTTGTCCAGGTGTACGTCACTTCTGTTGTTGTGTAAGCATCTGAAGGAAGGATTGCAGCAGAGGCCACAATTAAGACTTTGCAGATGATTGTTTGAAAGTTTAAATCAATAATTACAAGCAAAACACTGTTACTCACAGCTGCCGAACTTGAGAGGACAGGAGTGAAAGTCCATGGGGAAATCTTCAAGATGCATCGGACACTCAGCATGCACCGTCAACCTGTGATTTACATTCACAAACACAACAAAAGAAGACATTTAAGCCATTACCATTACTAGCATGAGTGGGTGACTCATAGCTTAGAAATAAATAGAAATCAATTACTCAGCATAGACACATTCAATTAATCCAAAGTGTCAGTAAAGACATTTAAACAGTTAAAGAACTTGTGCTTTCAATTAGATGCTGTGCTTTGAACCTTAAGCACAAATGTGGACTGCAGTAAACCATATTTCCCAGTGTTGGAGAAATGACACAAGCTAGATAGAGAGATAGAGGAAAGAGAGTCGGACCTGTAACTAAAAGTCACGGGTTCGGGTCCCAGGTCTGGCAGGGATTGTAGGTGCTCTCAATACCAAAACTGTGGTCAGACCCTTAAGCAAGGCACCAATCCGCCATCTGCTCCCCAGGCGCCACAGCATTGGTTGCCCACTGCTCCAGGGGGAAGTCGTGGCCTAATGGATAGGGAGTTTGACTTGTAACCCAAAGGTCACAGGTTTGAGTCCCAAGTCCGGCGGGGATTGTGGGTGAGGTTAGTGAATAACCAGCGCTCTCTACACCTTCAATACCACAACTGATTGTGAGACCCTTGAGCAAGGCACTGTTCCCTAACTGCTCCCCTGCCCACTGTTCCTGGTGTGTACACACGTTGTGTGTGTGTGTGTGGTTGTTCACTTCTCACTGCTGTGTGCGCACTTTGGATGGGTTAAATTCATTGCACAAATTCCAAGTATGGGTCACCATACCTGGCCACAAGTCACTTCACTTTCACTATTTTCCATCCACCGTCATTTCCATCATTTTAAAATATTGCATAAAAAACACTGTGAGGAAACGCCAAGATGCACATAAATTGCATAAAAAATGAATGCACACATTTGAATCAGATAAAATTTTTATCCAATTAGAAGAAAATGAAATGGAGATATAGCTAATGATATATATATCATTACATACAGTATGTGTGTGTGTATGAAGGTGTAGACTTTTGTCAGGTGTAATGAAAAATACAATGCATGTTTGTATTTTCAGAAATTCCATTTTTCTATTTGCGCTGTAAGGGGTATGGAATAAGGAGTCCAATGACACCTATACCCAACCAGGATTTCGCATTGACAATACTGTAGATATGGGTGTGAAGAAAGGGAAGATGTAAGGTTACTGGGTGGGCAAGAACACCCAAAGTGATGAGCAAAAAATGTAAGATGCACCTCTGTTTCACAGCAGAGAAGTGCTTCTTGAAGTTCAACAATGAGAAAAAACTCATTCCATGAAGTACATGACACAACACACTACATCAGAGCTGAGAAACTTCGGTCCTGGAGGTCCACTACAGAGTTAGCTCCAACCCCATTCAAATACATCAGAGCCAGCCAATTAATGCATTTTAAGATCACTAAAAGCTACAGGCAGGTGTTTTTAATTAGGGCTGGAGCTAAACTCTGCAGGACAGTGGCCACTCCACGACCAGTTTCCCAGCCCTGTACCACGATACAAACCCACGTCTGTATCAAATTCAATATCAAGGTGTTTTACTTAATGATTTCTTGATATGTTTTGACAGATTTGTGATTTTGTATTGCTCTTTGAACATATCAACTTATGATATGCGAACGGAAAATCTTCTCTGTGATTCTACACCATTGTTGTGCAATGTTTTATCCCTGAGGCAATAAAAAATATTTTTGGATCGAGGGGTAAAAAAAAACCACTATACTGTATTTTTAATTTTCTAAAATCTACCAAAATCTAATATTAAATAAAAATATTCAAGTTCTCCACACTCTCTTACTCGTTCCTTATTTAGTAAAAAATTTAGGAATATCTCGATCCTATAAATGCAAGCTCATTTTCACATCCACTTTTCCTCTATTTCACTCTGTCTGCTGCTTTCTCAGTCTCTCTCTCAGTTTGTCTCCTTTTTTCTTTCTGCGCTTCACGGCTGAGTCAGGCTCTCATTGATTTGGCTGTGGCAAGGAGCATTTGTGCTCCCAGGAAGAGCTGCGAGCGAGAGAGCGATTTAGAAGAGAGAAAAAAGCAAACGAAATTGAGAGCGTACGTGTTGGAGAGTGTCATGATGTGTTCTGGAGCGGCGTCAGGATGAACAGAAGCGAGATCGAGTCATTATGAAAGGCCGAGTTGTTTGGGGCTCGTGTACACGACACACGACAATATATCACAGATTCTGCTCTTCCTGTTTCATCTGCAGGTAATTGAAGATTGATGATGATGTATGCAGACTCTTGAAAATGTTGATTATAATGAGGACTACGCTTTACTAAGAGAAAAAGTAACTTGTTTCATTGAAATCGGCTCCTACCAAATAGAGTGTCACATTTCTGAAAACAGATTAAACATCTTAATTAGCGGCTAAATCAATAAGGCCGTCTGTCATACTGTGGGAGCCAGTGAGGAATGAATTATTATAATTCTCAGGAATACAAGGTGATTCAGGGATTTACGTGAGGAATGACTCCATTTGCCACCCACGATATGAGCTAAATGGATCGTTCACCAAAAATATAAATTCTGATAACATTATGTGAGGATCAGCCGAAAAAATTAAAGTCATTATTCACTGAAAAATCACTGGAGGGCAAGATTCCTCAGTTCTGGTGTGTTCCTTATTCAAAAAAACTTGGATTGTAGTTCAATGTAACAGGCCAGATTTTTTACAGTAAAAACAGACAACATGACTATAAATCATAAAAAGGGTTTAAGACAATTAATATTCTGTAATATCATTGAATTAAAAACAAAGCTTGAATTGACCTGAGCTGGATTATGAAAAAGGATGATTAGATGCTACTTTTTTACAATTTGCAAGTCATTATGATCATAAATCTAATATATTTTTACAGTAGGGGTCAATATTCAGGGTTTAACCCTTAGAGACCTAGAACATTTTTGGGGTGCCTGCATTTTTCACAAACTGTCTTCTGCATTAAAAATACACATTTCAAATGATTCGCAACCTACACACAAAATGAGTGAGAAATATACAGTACAACAAAATAAAATAGTGCAAATTATCTTTATGAACAATATAAGCATTATTAACATAATGTAACAGCTACTGTAAATGGATGATCTGTTGGCTACACTTTGTGTCAGAATGATTTTACCCGGACATCACCTCGCGAAAACCTGTTTATGGGTTGAATGTGAGACAATTTGAACCAATCTGAGCATGGGGGTGGGACTAAGCGTCAATAATTGTTCCTGTTTGTCTCAGAGGAACTAAACGAATTGGATTTCTCTGACAAATCAAGGTTGTCAAAACCTTATGGAGCCTCTGAATATCCAAATGAGACAAATGAAACATCTCGGAAAAGACGAGAATCTCTGCTTAATGCCACTTTTTAAAGCATTCAGATATAATTAGTGTTTAAAAAGTTGTTAAACATTTAAGCTATTTAAAATAGCTATTTGTAGCCATGGGCAGCTGCCTCTGTCTTTGAGGGTTAAAGGACAATTAATATTCAGTAATATTCATTAATTCAACTGCACAGACACTGAGAATGTCAAATGAGATCAAAATTGTATGACATTTTAAATGCACGGCACTTTCCAATAATGTTACGTGTGGTAGCTTTTGATACTATGAACTTACCACTTAGTAAAAGTAACACATTGCCTACCTCATGGTGTACAGCAGGGTACCGTCATCTTGAATCCGCAGCAGTTTGTTAGGCATGGTCATGTTGTGCGCAACAGATTTCTTCCCGTTGTGAAAGAATGTGTCTGGAGTCCAGATCTTACTGGCCATCAGGTTATTCAAACGCAGAATGTTCATCGGCCCCTCAAACTTCAGCCGTTCATCCTTCCAGCTCTGCCTGAAGAAGACATCGATGGTGTACTCCTGCAAAAACATGAAACAACAGGACATTTTAGACCCATTCTGTTGGATGCTTACTGTGACCTGGTCTCAAACTCAATTCCTCCAACTCCAACCCTAATCAAACACACATGATCCGGCTAGTCAAGCTCTTCAGGATCAATAGAAACTTCCAAACAGGTGTGATTTAGAGCTGGTTGGAGCTAAACTGTGCAGAGCTGTGGCCCTCCAGGAGTGTGAGACCACTGCACTAAGAGCTCGAATGGGGTTTTGTTTGTGATAATTGAGCACAAAATACTCTCTTATAGTGACTGATTGGTGGTGAATTTGCTGTTATGTTCATGATCCAATTAATGGACGACCTGGGTTTGCGTTCCTCTTCAAGCAAAGCCGGTGAAAGCAATTCAAATTCAGGCATTTTCTTACCCTCAAAATGATCTGCTGTGTAACATTTTCTATCCACTTATTTTTGCTCTGGTGGATAAACACAGTTTGCTAACTGATTTGCAAATGGAGTTTACTGCATTCGAGACTGTAGGGGAGAGTCAATCACTCAGACCCTTAACTAGTCCTGCTGAGGGTGATCAGATCCCACTCTCGGCTCCATAAGAGAGACTGTGCTGCCCAGAGATACAATTATAAAGCTCATCACGGCTGGTAGAACAGGGAAAACTTTTAAAATGCTTTAAAGAAAGATTACGAGAGGGTTTTGGCTTTAAATTGGGAGGTCATAAGGTAACAGAGTTCTATGTAACAACCAACAAGTTTGCAGAAACAAAGCAGTTTGGCCATAGTGAATGTGAAACTGCTGGAACACAATTACAGCCAAGATTCTATTCTATAAAACTGTGCTTTGTACTAAGTTGTTTCTATGTAGTTTTGCTATGTTATATGGATACCATGCCGGAAACGGCATTCTGCTTAGTAGTAGTAACTTTCGTAACTACATATCAATTATATGTCAACTAATACTCATTAATTAGCAACTACATGCCTACTGTACTAACTCTTAGAGTAGACTGTTAGGGTTAGTAGAATAAGTTGACGTATACTTGCAAAGTTTCTAATAGTCAGTATATTGTATGTTGTGGACTCATCAAAATAAAGTGTTAGAAGACATGAAGCAGACAGTCTACTAAGTCTAATGACTGCTAGTTGACATAACTGATGTTTAATATATTGATGTGCAGTGTGATGTGAAGTGTAGTGGAATTGTGCTCCAAAACGTTTCAGCCATGCTGTGTTTTTTAGCTAGTTGAAAAAAAAGAAGCATTTCTCATTTTATTTTAGTTAAACTTTATGTATTAAAATGTCAAAAACTAAAATTAATTTTTAAAAAACTATTAATATAGATTACTGCTTCCCAAACCTGCCCTGGAGGACCCCCAGCCCTGCACATTTAGTATGTCTTTCTCATCTACCACACCTGATTTCACTCGTCAGCTCGTTAGTAGAGACTGCAAGAACTAAATTGGGTGTGTCTGATTAGAGACACATACAAAATGTGCAGGGCAGGGGGGTCTTCCAGGACAGGTTTGGGAATACTGATATACTGTTATAAAAAAAAAACACTAAAAATGTCTAAAACTTATAAGGAAAACAAATTAAAATACAACAGAAACTGTAGACTGTTCTAATACTGTAATTAAAAACAGATGGAAAGAGGAAGCAGGTGTATATTACAGAAAAAAAAGCAGCCTGAGTCTGGAATCAATTCCTGATTTAAAACCAGAGCTAGACTAAATTAAATCAGTTCTGCATTGAAAGTTCCAGACTAAGAGTTCTGGTTTTAGAAGCTATAGACTGTGTCACACTGCAAGCAGTTACAGAGAAGCACTACGACATAAGTTTTATGACCGCTCAGACAGTGTCTGAGCACTACAGGGACTGTAGCCAGATTCCTTCCGCCGCTGCAGGTGCTTTTTTTTGATGGATGTACAGCTCATTCTCTGGCACGTCTCTCGGAACTGGACGATTTGTCCAGTCAGCATTCTACAATGGTTATGACCATCTAATTTCAGTCAAGGGGCTTGTATTGTCCCGGCTGAGGAGGGTTTATATGAAAATCCATTAACAAGTAGAGATGAACCATGACACCCCACCACCATGCCATCCCTGCACTCATATTATTAAACATACACCTACCACCCACACACACACACACATCAGGGAGTAAGAGAAATAAAGATAAGTAGGTGGTGAGGTCAGGACTGTTTATGAGATTGCTTCACAGGTGCTGAGTATGCATTTACATTGGGTTACTCATAGACACATCATTTATATGTGTGTGTGCAGGGGTGAAGCACCAAATTCTTTAAAAACATTTTAAAATATGAATATTCCTGTGATGTAAACCTGAATTTTCAGCATAATTACCCCAGTCTTCAGTCTCACACAATCCTTTAGAAATCGTTCTAATATCCTGATTTGCTATGGTCACAACTACGAGGCAGGGAAACATGCGAGTTCATGTGCGAAGAATATTTATTCGGGCTCATGGTCAAAACAGACAATCATAAACACCGGCTGACAGGAACAATGTAGGCTGAGACAGGAGAGTAAACGTAAATCCAAAGCAATGGTCAAACACCGTTATATCAGAAGCAAAAGACGGTAACAAGGAATCCAGAATACAAGACAACGAAACACGAAAGAATAGCAGGAACTTGGAGACGATGTAATGAACAGTGAAGAGATAAACACACAGACTGGTATTTATACAGGTGGAACTGCTTGAATGATTGAACCAAACTAGCAACTGCTGTGGGGGAGAGGTGCATACTGAGGAATGGAGTCCGGGAATGAAAACAGACGCAAAACACATAGAGTCCATAGAAAGCTGGAGTACCAAACACAGTCTTTAGCTGGCAGCTCTAGCTGGGCGTGACAGCTATACAGTATATATATTTATATATAATTTAAGGATTGAAAGTTCAAATGAATATGATTTATGTAAAATAGACATCTTTTGTGACAATATACAACCTGAATTCCAGAAATGTTGGGATGTTTTTAAATGTGAAAAAACAACAACAACAGAAAACAAAAAAAAAACTTCAAATCACATGAGCCAATATTTAAATCACAATAGAACATACAGAACATGGCAAATGTTTACACAGAGAAATTTTACACTTCTATTCAGGGTTTAAAAATGGAAAAGAAAACCCATTGGGTTCACTCCGAGCAGAATTGATATTTTAATGTGTCTGTTCTTGTGTTCTTGTCACGTTCGTGCGGGATGAAGATGCGTAGAGTAATGGAGTTTGCTTCAAACACAAATATATTTAATAAAGATCCTAAGTAATCACAAAAACAAGAGTCAAAAGCACGCTATACAATAGACAATGACGGATGCAGACTGATACACAGGGTTAGCTTAAGTAGGGGAGACAATCAACGTAAATGAGGGAGACACACCTGAATTGAATACATAATTAACTGAAAACTAGGTCACAGGGAAAGCACAGGGAAAGAGAACAGGCAAAACACGGAACATAAACAAACATGGGGATGTTACAGTTCGCCCCCTCCCGGACAAGTGCAAACTTGCACCGTAGAGTAACAACAGAGGAGGGAGGGCGGGGGCTGTGGAGGAGGGCGTGAAGACGGAGAGGGAGCAGCAAGGAGAAAAAACAAAAATTAACAAAATATCAAAGTCTAGGGTGGAGTGGATGGGGGAAGGAGCCATGGAGGAGTCCGGAGCGAGGAGGTAGAGAGTGATGCAGAGGCCAGCGAAGCAGAAGCCCCAGGGCGGAGTCGACAGAGGGAGGAGCCATGGAGGAGGAAGAGGTGACGACTCCAGGGGGCCGACTGACGGAGACGCTGATGGAGAGGGAGCCCAGGATGGAGTCGCACGGATAGAGAGCCTAGGTGACACCGCTGATCTGGAGGGCTGATGGAACGCCGCAGGCTCTGGCGACCGAGGCAGAGGCGGGGACCTGGAGGAGCCGGAGGGAAGGAGGAGCCTGACAGAGATGGCAGGACGGCGGGACGAGGCGCAGCCGGAGGAGTGGAGTCCTGAGGCGGAGGATGGTCGACGACTGACCAAGGCGGAGGCGGAGAGATGAGGGAGCCCAGTGGAGCTGGTGTGACAACGGGCAAAATCTTCAGTTAGTTCTTTATGCCAGCTTGACGTGATACCTCGTTCCTCGTCAACGGTGGGAAGATGGGCGGAGCTCTCCTCAGAACTCCCGTAGTCCACCAACACTCCTACGGGGATGGACGATGTTGTCGGCTCACGCGCTTGGTCAGGTTCTCCAGGCTCGGACTGAGTGATGGTGGTCACCTCCGGCTCTGGCTCTCTGTCCGGCGTGGGCTCTGGCGACATCTCCGTTGCTGCGGGCGGTCGTCGGGTCGTGGAAAACGGTGCGGGAATGGGTCGGTGCAGAGGTGGTGCTGGGCTGATGACTTGAGGTGAGGACACGGGATGGATCCTTCGCCGCCAGATGGCGAGTCGGCAGCCGGGGGTTGCCATCACAGGTGGCCGTCCGCACACCTGCATCGCGAGGAAGGGAGGCAGCGCCAGGCGTTCGAGGATTTCCTCGGGCGTAATCCTCCTCTACAAACAGTATTGGTCCGTCATACTGTCACAATCGTGCGGGATGAAGACGCGTAGAGTAACGGAGTTTGCTTCAAACACAAATATATTTAATAAAGATCCCAAGTAATCGCAAAAACACAAGATAAAAGCACGCTATAAAATAGACAATGACGGACACAGACTGATACACAGGGTTAGCTTAAGTAAGAGAGACAATCAACGTAAATGAGGGAGACACACCTGAACTGAATATATAATTAACTGAAAACTAGGTCACAGGGAAAGCACAGGGAAAGAGAACAGGCAAAACACGGAACATGGGGATGTTACAGTTCCACATTAAACAATGAGTTTCGAAAACAGTTTTCTAGAAAACAAAATACAGGTTAATAAGGTTTTTTTTCTCTAAACAAATGTGTATATATA
>JAUMHG010000056.1:5717416-5729941 GCA_032359395.1 Enteromius anoplus
TCATGAGATAGGTTTAAACTATAACAATTCAATTAACAAATTTCAGTTTATGAAACTCTCCTGTTCTAGAACGAGACAGCAGAAATTATTTTATTTAAAGCACAACATTTTGTTGATATAGTAAATATACAGAAATAAAGGTAGATCCTTCACAGTTCTAAATTATGTATTACTTTCACCTTTATGAGCAAAAATGATGGCGTATTTAAGTTTCTGCTAAAAAAATTATATAAAAATAAAATACAAAGTTCCACCAGCGAGAGGGAGATGATGAGTGACACCACACGTGTCTATTCACTGACCACAAACAGTGGAAATAGAACTTACTTGAAGGATTTTTGATTTGTTAATGTCTTGCGCTTGAAAAGTTTGTTGTAATATGTACCTGGATGTACTGAATATGTACAGAGTAAAATAATACTTAAAATTGATTAGTAATGACTTACACTACTGCGTTGCAGCTCAAGTAATATGTTACTGTAATACATTACTTTTGTAATGCATTACTCCCGACACTGGTTGTCTACTTTGAATCGTCTAAGTATAATTTAGCAGACAGTGCTCTATTGTCTTTCTCATTTCAATTAAGACACCAAACTCAGTTCATAAATATTACTTTACTGCAGTGCCACTAGCTATCTATAAAGCATATTATTATGCACCTTCTGGCTGTGGTCTTCTCTTTGTTTCAGATTACCAAGGCTTTCAAGTGCTGTCATGGACCTCACTGCTGGGAGATACATTTTTCGAACTGCAGTTTAGTCATCCCAGGATTCACTGCCACGTCTACGTTACCACTCTTTCGTTTAAATTACTTTTGGTTCTTAACCATCTGTATATCAATCAAGCTGATGATGGTTCAGGGGGTTAATGCAATAAAACTCTTGCATGTGCAAATAAATATGGATTGAGAACCCCCATACTGCCAAGATAACTTGTGCTCAATAAACTCAATGTAATTTTTTTGTATCACCCCAGCTGTATACGGAGACTCCTTGGGGCCGTAGGGCAGTACAGGGGCCAAACAAATACTACTCCCTATATAACCACCCTCTCCACTTTCCTTGTTGTCCTTCCATCTCTCTCGCCTCTTATTCCATACCGTTTGCTCCATGGCTCAGAGGCACACAGCATTAATAGACATGATGACCTTCTGTGCTGGTGTGTGTGTGCATTGTGGCTTTGTTTAGCCCAGATAAAGCAGTACCGGAGGCTCAGTTCAGAGCAGGTTTATCAGGATACAGAACCAGCAGTTTCACCCTCATCCATCACAACTGGACATCTCACATGAGGATGATGTTGGTTTAAGATTCCCACTGCTACCCACAAGTCATATCTGTCACTGCACAACTGAGAGAAACTAATGATTATAAAGAGAAGGAGGGTTGATGGAAAAACACAGATGCTGAATCCCATAGGAAGAGAAACCATACAATAAAACCTCTTATACCTATAAAACCTATTGTATCATATTCGATACAAAAAAAAAAACTCTAAATGATCAAAATGAATAAAAGCTTGTGTACACACACACACACGCACACACACAAAACACTTAAAATGTAACTCAATATTACCTAAAATAACATTGTCATAACCAACTGATTTGAACAAAGCTAAGATTTCAGTTTTACAGCTCTATACACTGAAAAAAACAAAAATTTGTACTTTATTGTAAAATCTAAGCTGCACATTTACACATTGCCATTTCAGTGTATTTCTACTTCTCAGGAAAAACAGGAAAAAAGACAAGCATGGAAAATCTGTCTTATTTAATTGAGTCTCCAAAAGCAACCCTTAAGCGATAACATTTTTCCTTAGGGAATAGGTGATTACCTGATGCTACCTGGAAAAGTGATGTTCATTTGACATTGCTCTACAGATTCCTTCTGGGAATGCTATTTGTGTCACCTACTATTTAAACAGAATTACCCTGGTACTGCTTCACATATTCTAATAAACCCTCACTAACCGATGTCAAACATGCTAACGCTCAGCAACCACACCTACCCAACCTCTTTAGCTCATTACCCACGAGTCTTTTCACTCAGCTGTTTACCTGAGTGTCACACGATTCCCAGCAGGGTCAGCTCTAATGATGAGGGTTAGCATGGCCACAGGGCATTGAGACAAAGAAAGAGAGACAGGCCATCACTGTAAACCAACAGCGCAGAAAACTGAATCCACAGGCTTTCGCTAACAGCTCAAAGCTGTTGCCGATAACAATGTGACCTCTGACTTAAAATGAAATCACACAACAAGCAAAATATATTGTCACTTGTTTAAAAGCTATTTACAAGCTAAGGAATCAAACTTGGACATGTTTTAGAGCATGCTATGCTTGCCGTGGCCATTGCTTCAAATTACTGACATGAATTATTCACCAGGAACAAGAAATCGTAAATGGCTTTGCTTGTGGTGTGTATACAGCAGCTCTTTAGATGGAAACTCAGATATCTAGATGCAAAAACTGTGCACAGAATGACGAGAAATGAAGCAAACATTTCTGAAAATTAAACAAAATTCGGTGAAGGAGCCTGTCTCTTAGTCCATGTCACATATAGTTACGATTATGGAAGCCGTTCCTGAGTCTTCGTCCTGTCCTGTCTGCCCTGCCACGGCCATGAGGGCCACCATAGTACCCACACCTCGCCCTGCTATGGCAAAGGAAGCCATCCACAAGTTTTTGTCGTGTCTTGTTACAACCACAGAGGTCGCTGAACCCTCATCTTGCCCTGCCACGGCCATAAGGACCACCATGGAACCTTCGTCTAGTCCTGTCTCGGCTATGGATGCCATTTCTGAGTCCTCGTCCTGCCCTGTCATGGCTGGGGAGGCCGTCTCTGAGCCGTTGTCTTGCCTAGTCATGGCCACGAAGGCCATTGACCTCTCGTCCTGCTCTGTCCCGGCTAAGCAGGCCATATCGGAGTACAGTACTTGTCATGCCTAGTCACAGCCATGGAGACTGATAACGCCTCACCCTGCCCTGTCCCGTCATTAATCTCTCGGTGCTCTCTTTTACAGTAACGTCTAATCTGCCCCGGTGGGGTTTTTTCCCGGCTGCTCCTCCCTGGTGGGCCTCTGATTCATCTGCTCTGCCCTAGAGGGCCTCACTGCCGTCCACGCCGCCCTGGACGGCATACACTTCCCTTGCTACACCCTGGATGGCTTCTGCTCTGCCTGCACTGCAGTGTTCCTGTGTGGCGCTATCCCTGCTCCACGGTCCAGGTCCTCTACAGCCTCACTGTCGGTCTCTGCTACCCAGACCTGGTCCCCTGTAAGTTCTCTCTCTACTTCCTCGTGGACATCACAGTGTTCTCGACTCTGAGCGTCTGGAAGCCGCTCCTAGGGCAGGGGCTATGTCACGATATCCAGCTGGAGTTTCCACCAGAGGGCACTCCAGCCAGACCTGTGCCGGCTCACAGAATGCATTACCCATCATACTGCATTCCTGATACTGATCACACTCACACCTGCGTCTCATTACCACACCCACATATTAATTGCTCACACACATAAATTTTTTTGATTTTCTTGATTTGCCCTGGCTATCATTTCAGAGCGTTCTTTCCAGTGTTTGTTTTCCCTGTTATTACCAGACTTTGATTCTGTGTTTTCTTCAATGCAGTGTTTGCCGGTATCTGATCTTGCATTTACGACTTCTCTAATAAAAAGCTGCAAATGGATCCGCACACCTTGGTTTCCTCTATTACAACAGTATTGTATTCTGGAAAAGTCTTTACATTAAAATGCTCTCTAGGTCACCAGGTTTCGAAGCAGAGCTGAGGTTGACACTGAAATGTGTATTTGTATGTTGAATTCATAATGAAAGCGTAATATAGAGAAGAGCTACATGTATGATTCAGTGAGGCAGAATGAGTTCTTTTAAATACTTGATAGTGCAAAGATTTACATGCAGAATGAGAAAGGACTATCTGCTATTACGTTGAGAGGGAATCTATTTCAAAATGAGTGGAGAAAAAAAAAAAATGACCGTCAACTGTCAGAGCACTTGAAAAGAAAAAAGAGAGAGGTATGGTGCGGCAGAGGAAGATGATAAGCTCCGGGGAATGTGGAGAGGCAAAGAAATGGAACAATTTGTCTTTGAAAATGAAAAAAAATATATCAAAGACTTAGACGTGCCTCTGTGAACTGCTCTCCCTCCTGCCAGACAGGGTCAGCATGCTAACGTGTGAAGGTACGACACAGACGTCGCTGTACAATGGAGAATGCCATGCATTGTATCCTTCAATATGGACTATTGGAAAAAAAATACAGAAGAGCAGCCAGTGTTACATTGCCTCGAGAATGGAGGAAGAGAGAAAGAGTGAAGGTATAGATGAGCAGAAGCAAAGGAAGGAGGAAAGCAAGGGATAAAGCGATGGAAGGAAGAAGAAGGGTTTGTTTTCTTGGATCTGAGGAGCAGAAGGTGTAGCATCTGGGTCTAATCTCAAAGACACAGGTGAGCAGGGCTGAGACGCTCATACTGAGACGCTGATGAGAGGACACATGGACACAAACACACACACGTTGGTTTTTGTGATTTATGGTGACTCTTTTACAGTTTTTATACTGTACCGACTGTATGTGGTATTGCCCTACACTGACCCTAGACCTATACCTACCCCTTACAGGAAACTGTGTGCATTATGAGATTTTCAAAAATTACGGGGACACTGAAAATGTCCTCATAAAACCTATGTCATACCCATGTCATTATACAAATTTGTGTCCTCATAAACCACATAAACCCTCAAACACACACATTTGTCGCATGGGAACCATATTTTTCCAACCAGATAGCACAACTACTGCTGTCTTCAAAACAATATAATAAACAATTGAGAGATGTAAAGCATCTTAAAATCTCAAGGAATGTCTCTGTATTCGTTTTCAGTATGGTATGATCATCAAGGAATAAAATATTTTATATACAACTTTTGTAAACAACAGTCCTTGTTTTAATAATAATTACATTTTATGACATTGCCATTAAATAAACTATAATCATGAAAAAAAAAAAAAAACATTCATGGAATCTTCAGGGGTTCTCTATGTGATGTAATTTCCTGTTTTTGGCCTTTCTTGTCAAAATGCATATATTTGCAAATATTTATGAAAACCTGTTTCAACAGAAGAAATATACAGTATAAAAAAGGTAATTTTGTTATACTAAGACAATTCAAGGGAAAATTTTTAAAGTTTATATCACACATTTCACGCTTTTTTCAGATTTGTGAAATATTAAGTTAAAATTGTGTGTTTATATTTCACAATTCCGGTGTTTTCCCCTTAGAATTATAAGAAATAAAGTCTGAATTGTCTAATAAAAAGGTTAGGTAACACTTTACTTGAAAACTGACATGACACCTTCAAAATTATAATGACATGACATACATCATAAATAATGAAGGAGGTTTTATGCATGTTTATGACAACCGTTATTAAGTGTCTTTCACTCAGTTATGTCATTTTTAAAGCAAAGAAGACATTGTTTGAAATGCCTCAGTTATGGCAACTTGAAATTAACCAATTAATCATAAGCTGTCAGCATTGACACCTTGACGTTACTTAGACAATATAAGATAAATTAAACAAATCAATAAAATAAATATTCTGTAATAAAATAAATTGAAAGAATATTAACTGGCACTTAATGACATTTTAATGACAAATTCAGTTTGTACCACTGTACTTGAGGTCAAGAGAAGTATTCATGAAGCTGTCATAAAATAATTTGACACAGTATTAACACTTTAAGACATTTTAATTTCAAATTCAAGCCCACAAGATCCAGGGGGCGTGGTTCGATCCAGATCCAACTCCTCCCACCTTACATATACCTAAACCTACCCATCTCCACCCTCTGATTCCTAAACCCACTTATCTCCACCCCTAAACCTACCAATTTCCACCCCCTAGATGTGAATCCAACCACCCCTCTGCAGCGAGCCCTTGCATGACTCTGAAAGGTTAGGTTGTCTTGGTTTATGTCAAGATGTCATGACAAATGCAACTCAAACAATGTCATCTTTGCATTAAAAAATGACATAACGGAGCGAATGACACTTAATGACAGTTGTAATAAACATGCATAAAACCTCCTTCATATTCATGACGTATATGATTATGAAGGTGTCATGTCAGTCTTATGCACGCCCCTTCAAGAAAAGTGTTACTAAAAGTTGAAATTACCTTAACTTTTTTTTATTCTTTTATTCTGTGGTTACAAAATAAAGGGAACACTAAAATAAAACATCCTAGATCTGAATGAATGAATGAAATATTCTGATTAAATACTTTGTTCTTTACATAATTGAATGTGCTGACAACGAAATCACACAAAAATGATCAATGGAAATCAATTTTATTAACCCATGGAGGCCTGGATTTGGAGTCACACCAAAAATTGAAGTGGAAAAACAAACTCCAGGCTGATCCAACTTTGATGCAATGTTCTTAAAACAAGTCAAAATGAGGCTCAGTAGTGTGCCTGTATGACCTCCCTACAATGCCTGGGCATGCTCCTGATGAGGTGGAGGTTGGTCTCCTGAGGGATCTCCTCCCAGACCTGGACTAAAGCATCCGCCAACTCCTGGACAGTCTGTGATGTTGGTAGATGGAGCGAGATATGATGTGTTCAATTAGGGGAACGGGGGGGCCAGTCCATAGCCTTCATCTTGCAGAAACTTGCAGCCACATGAGGTCTAGCACTGTCTTGCAATATATGTCCTGCACGGTATTGGGCTGTAAGCACAACCCCCACCTGTGGACGTCAGGCCCTCATACCACCCTGATGGAGTCGGGTTCTGACCGTTTAAGCAGACACATGCACATTTGTGGCCTGCTGGAGGTCATTTTGCAGGGCTCTGGCAGTGCTCCTCCTGTTCCTCCTTGCACAAAGGTGGAGGTAGTGGTCCTGCTGCTGGGTTGTTGCCTTCCTACGGCCTCCTCTATGTTTCTTGATGTACTGGCCTGTCTCCTGGTAGCGCCTCCATACGCTGGACACTACGCCGGTAGACACAGCAAACCTTCTTGCCACAGCTCGCATTGATTTGCCATCCTGGATGAGCTGCACTACCTGAGCCACTTGTGTGAGTTGTAGACTCCGTCTCATGCCACTAGAGTGAAAGCACCGCCAGCATTCAAAAGTAACCAAAACATCAGCCAGAAAGAATAGGAACTGAGACGTGGTCTGTGGTCATCACCTGTAGAACCACTCCTTTATTGGGGGTGTCTTGCTAATTGCCTATAATTTCCACCTGTTGTCTATTCCATTTGCACAGCAGCATGTGAAATTGATTGTCAATCAGTGCTGCTTCCTACAGAAGTGTGATTGACTTGGAGTTACAATGTATTGTTTAAGTGTTCCCTTTATTTTTTTGAGCCGTGTATTAATATATCAAAACTGCTTTATTATTTGTATATAATTTTATTTTTGTTAAAGAATAAGAAATTATTATACCAAAAACTAGACCGTTCTGCAGACTATTTTGCAGATTAAATCACCAACACTGTAACAAATATTGGAGTATGTTCTGTCAGGACCACTATCATCAAAAATGATTGACAATTACCATTTAGTTTGGTGGTATGGTTCTGTTCTGGGCAAGAATTCCATTTGCATCCGTATAGCCTATTTTGCAGAAACGGTCTATGGTTATCCTGTAATGAAAAGCATGAATGAGCTTACACTGCAAAGCCAAACAAGACTAGTACAGCTGCATGCGCTGATTGTTAATTTGCTTTGTTAGTTTGTTTGCAGCTGAATCCAAGTTTAATTTAATTTAATGGCTTTCGATTAAAGTTCATTTGAAGCTCCAGGGTGGGCTGTTAAGTATGCGTGTAACGTACATCTTATGCGAGTACAATAAGAACGTATTGTTAGCACACATATTCAATGTGGCTTACATGAGTCATACGTTATCTCCCCAGAACAAAAACTTCATTAAGGAGCTCTGAATCCATTGAGAAGAGTCAGAGCGATGGCGTGTGTCATCAGAGTCACTGGCACTAATTCACTGTGTCACGGACGCAGTCAGGTGGCAAAGCCTTTCATTTCCTGCCTTGGTTCCATCGGATATGAAACTCATCCGGGTCGCTGTGGACCGCTGGTTATTTAGCGCTGACCGCTTCCCTGCATGGATCTGAACAGTTGTCACAACTTGATTTGTGTGGACATTAATACATTAGGAGTGCCACTTTTCAAAAAGTGACACCTGTACAAATGGCAATCCTCTGTAGGCAGCAGTTAGACAAAAGACTGATCAGCTGTTCACATTTGTTATGTGATGTTATTCACATTTACATTCATGCATTTGATGCTTTCTTGCAAAGTGACTTACATTGCACTCATGGTACATTCCATGGAAATCAAACCCATGACCCAGCCATGATCTAATGCTTGAGCTGCATTATAAGTCATCACTGGACATGAGCCCCAGACGTCACGTCTACGGACTGTCTGATGCTCAATGCAAACAAAATTAAATCCAGTCTCAATGGCTGGCGTCTATTTTTTATTTATTTAAATAGTGACTAAACACTGTAATTGCACATATTAAGCAAAGGAAAGTAAAATAAAAAGTACTTTTTACTATTATAAAAAGTAAAGGAACATTTTAACAAATTTAACAGTAAAGATATTTATCTTTTAAAGATATTAAGGTTTTCTATTTTAAATGTTGTTCTTTTGATTTTTTTCTAATTATCATATTTATCAAAAAATCTCAAATTTTCATAATAAAAAAAATAAGCATCAAATCAGCATATTATAAGGATTTCTGAATGATCGTGTGACACTTGAAGACTGATTTAATGATGCTGAGAATTATACTTTGCATCACCAGAACAAATCACATTTTATAAAATTTAAATAGAAAGCGGTTATAAATAATAATAATAATATTTTGTAAAAACACTTTATTACATAATATATTATTTTATTAAATAAATGCAAAAAATTAAATCAAATAAATATATCACATAAATACTTTGGATGCCCATGGTCTTCAGACAGCCCTCAATGGGCCCAGTAATACTTCTAGAAACAACACAAACTTCAGTGCCATCTGCAGATGCCAACTAAAGCTCTATCATACAAAAAGGAAGCCATATGTGAACATGGTCCAGAAGCGTTGTTGTGTCCCGTGGGACAAGTCTCATTAAAAATAGACTGTTTCAAAATGGAAAAGTGTTTTATGATCAGACCAGTCCCAACTTGACATTCTTGTTGGAGATCACGGACACTGTGTCCTCTGGGTAAAAGAGGAGGGAGATCTTCCAGTGTGTTATCAGCGTTCAGTTCACAACCCAGCATCTCTGATGATATGGAGCTGCATAAATGCATAGGGCACGAATCCTGAAAGTTATATAAAGGTTTTACAGCAACATATGACGTCAGGAAAGGCCTTGTGTATTTCAGCAGGACAATGCAAAACGTCTCGGTTACGTATATAACTCTAGTTCCCTGAAGGAAGGAACAGAGACGTTACGTCATTGACTGTTGTCAAAATTGTAGAATCTAGCGAAGGCAATGGGTGTCGCGCAAACCACAGCTTTGCAGAGGTCTGCTATAAAGGTGCTCACCTTGGACCTTGGAGACGCGGGCGATTCCTCCAGGTGGCGGCATTTTGGATGCACAAGTGCTACAAAACCACACGCTCTTAATAGGGGATATGTTCACACAATGAGAGCATGAACCATCTGCGAAAGCTGTCTCAGCGTGACTGAGGCCCAGCAAGTGAGACAGCGATCGTGGCCATTGTCAGAGGTGAGGAAACTCCCGCATTCCAGAAGCACACAGATCTTTCACAGAACATTTCTATAGCCAAAGACAACCACAAACTCTTCAGCAGATGTAAACTTGTATCAGGCAAGAACGGGAGCAAATTCCAACCAAAACTCCAGAAACTCGATGCCTCAATGCCCAGACGTCTTTACTGTTTTGACAAGAAGAGGAGATGCTACACCGTGTTAACACGCCCCAGTCCCAACTATTTTAAGACCTGTAGCAGGCACTACATTTAACTCAAGTTTTGTTCTTAAAATTGTAAAATTTCTCCGTTTAAACATTTGTTATAATATCTACGATCTATTGTGAATACAAAAATAACTCATGCAATTTGAAATTCTTTTAGTTTTCATTTTATTAAAATTTAAAAAACGTCCCAACATTCCCAGAATTCATCTTTTATATATACATATGTAAATATAATGAGTTATATAATATTTATATTTCTGTTTTCATTTGAATTTAAGTTAAAGCATTCATTCAAGTTGATATTTTTGGTATTGTTGGTCAAAACATTTTATTCAATTTTATTTCAACTTTAGTTATTTTAGCATATCAAGCTGAAATAAAAAATGCTGCCTTAGTAACTTACAGAAATATACATGATTTGTTTTTATTATTTCAGTTAACATTTATTTCAAGTCATAAAAATGTTTTGTTTATGGTTTCAGTTTTAGTTTAGTTTCATAATCTTTGTGTGCACTTTAGGTAACTAATGTTACCCAATTTGTACTTTCTAGACCTTTGTACCAATGTACTGTAAATGATTTCAGATTTACTAGCTTCTCTACAGGTAACAATCTGTGGTTGGTCAGGCGGTCTGTTCCTGTCTAGGTAGGTGGTTCTTGGCTTGAAAAACCTGTGAAGTGCTGTGTCCATGACGCTGATAGTGATGGCAAAGGGATGCTATCGGTCGGCCTGTGACAAATATATGCAAAAAAATTATAATAATAATTTCACTCACCATGTCGGTGTCTGAAACAGGGCCAAAACTGGTGACGTAAATGTCAGTTTTCACTGTGGTAACTCGATCTGGAAATACAAAAAGAAGAGACATCAAAATGACCAATGCTATTCTCCCAGAGTGCAATGGCGAAAGCCTTGTCTCATCTACCTTAAAAGGTGCATCTTTGTAAAACCGCATTGTCCAAGAAAAGAAATGATTTGTGAATTTTGCATTTTCTTTACAGGTTCCCTGCAGAAAGAGCATCTTTCTTTCCTGAGATGAAAGCGTGCATTAGGCAGAGGGAAATGTGCTTGCGTTTACTGTCCCCATCTTAGGTAGGCTAGTAATCAAATCTGTTCTGTCTCTGTTCCTGCTTCAAAATATTCATTTTTTTCTCCTCCTTTTTTTCTGAGATTTCTTTCTTTCTGGCATTCAAAAGAGCTCTTGATATTTCCTCTGCTCAATGCACTAAACAGCACAGGCCCACAGTATATTTAGTCAGACAGACAGAGAAATATTAAATACAAAACATTCTGAGAAATACACACACACACACATTTTTGCTGATAGATTCAAAACAGAACCAAATAAATAAAACATAACTCAAATAAAAATACAGCATGATTTCAAAATGAATTTTTAGGACTCATTGCAAGTTTTCTGAAAAACTACGCCTGTATTTTTTATTTCACTGCGGTTTCTAGGTGAAATAACCAATACTAGCAATAAAACAACAATAACATTTGTTGCTTTTCATACAAATTATGATAACAGGGGCAGATTACTGAAGAATAAAGGCTTATTTTCTACCAGTTCCTTACAAAATAAAATATCATGAAATATTATAAAACCCTTGTGTAATAGTGCTGGGCAACGATTATTAAACGAGTATTAAACATAAATGTGTGTGTGTACTGTGTATATTTATTATATAAATACATAATACACATGTATATATTTAAGAAAAAAAATATTATGCTTACATATTAAATGTATTCATATATAATCTAAATTATATTCATATAAATATATGCTGTTCGTGTAAATATTATCCAAATATACACAGTGTGTCTGTCTTTAAACATAAATATACACAATACACACACATTTATTAAGTGCACAAAACGTTTATTTTGTGAGTAATCAGTAATTACATTTTAAAATCGCTTAATCAACTTCAAATGGTGAATGAATATGAGAAGTTACTTTCAAAACTGCTCAAAGGCTTGTCGACGGAAAAGCAATACTGGGATGATAGCTTTAACAAATCCATTTTGATAGTCTTTTCCTTTTCGATAACATTATAGGTTATGTTTAGGGTAGGGATATCCCGATCAGGTTTTTTTGCCCTTGAGTCCGAGTCCAAGTCAGTTGATTTTGAGTATCTGCCGATACTGAGCCCCAATCCGACATTTCTATACAGGGCCGTGCAGAGACGTTTAAAGGGGCAGATAGCAGGATGAATAACAGCAACTCTTATTCATGACGAATCTAATATGCAACGTTTCACAAATGTAGGGCAATATCAACAAGTCACTCCCCTACACATCTGTCTCCATGATGGTAACAGTTACACTATTATATAAAAGGGCTGCAAATGAACCAAACCCACCCAATCTAACTTGAACATAAAAACACATAACATCACCAATACAAAAACCTAACTGTCTTGCTTAAAGTACACAAAAATAAGCAAACTCTAACAAAATTGTCACCAGTCGCACCTCTGTGGCGCTCTCTGGTTCACAGCAGCGGGAACCTTCGCCTGAGTACTAATGTTTCCGCC
>JAUMHG010000056.1:5748760-5774027 GCA_032359395.1 Enteromius anoplus
TCTGGCGAGTTCCCATATGTAACGTCTCCGTTCCCTCCTTCAGGGAACGTGGGTTACAATAGTAACCTAGACGTTTCTCTCTGAAGTGCATCACAATACAGAAGCAAAATCTTCGCACGCTTTCGTTCATGCAGACCTTACAGTCCAACTCAATGAACTTAGCGTTCATTTTTCTGAGATAAATAACATTACATGACCATTTTCAAGCTGTTATTTAAACTATAAATGCTTGTAAATAGCATTTAACGTTCGTGCATTATTTATAGCAAGCCAACCACCCAATAACTGCAATAAACTTTGCGCTTTGCTACTTTTATTATAAGGCTGATAAAAACAAAAAAGCTGATAGTAAAATATGAACAAAATAAATGTGCTTTTACGTTCTTTAATTTGAACTCAATAATCTTTTCCTATTTAATTATTTAGATTATTTTTTTTTTTGCAGTATTTTACTGAATGTAAACAGTCTTGACACAGCGGCCCAAATGAACAAAACTACTCAATTTATTTGCATTCTCTGAGTCTAGATATTCTGCTCTGCACAATGGTGGTCCACACATACTTTTTTATTAGCTTAAGTTTTGAAAATGAGTACTCTGCTGAAGCCACAGTAAAAAAAAAAGCAAATCCAAATGAAAGAAGACAATCGAAATGTTGCAGATGTCACTAAAGCTAGGTGTGATACTGTAGCGATACAATCTTTACAGTTAGCCACCAGAATCACAGTTTTTATGCAGCACTTTTACAGTACATAGTAAAACAAACTAACAAACAAACAAACACAAAGATGCAGTTCTGCGGCACTGATATAACAAATGCACTCAAGATTTACGGAGCCCTGCACATGGCATGCAGATATTTATCGTGGGCATGAATTAAGCATTTGTTCCTTTGTTTTAATTAAAAGCTCTGCTTCGGTAGGCCCACAATCTGCCTGGAACTATATGCACCTGCATACACAAACGCTAAGAGCTTCCTTAAGATTAAGATAAAATTGTTTCTTTTATGTTTCTATGCTAAGAAAAGTAGCGTATATCTTGATTTTATGCGTCAAGAATTAAACGGGTTGTGAAACCATTTTTGATGCTAGTCAAAAGTTTTTTCAGCATTTTGCTTGGAATTGTACTTTGGTGCTCACAACTACATGTACATCTACATTTCCCTCCTTTTAGTATTCACATTTGCATTTTAATAGATAAAAACAGTGCTCTGCACTGCAGTGATACAGCACATAAAGTTCAGCTTTAAGAACCTCTCCAAGCACAATTTTTTGGCCCATTTTCTAGGTTTATTTGGTTTATTTAGCCATCTTGTTGGCCTGACATAAGTGTTAAAGGTCAAATGCAAAACAGGGAGCATTCTCCAGCAGTGACACTTTGAACCACCAGGGGGAGTCAGGAATTCATTCTTAACCTGAATGTCTTGAGTTGGAAGCGTATCTCTCTCTGTGAAACTAAACCCTGCCACAGAGCAGTGAGCATGCCAGACGTGAGTCACACATATACACCAACACACAAATACACACAATCACGGAGGCAGCCAGTATCCCTTCTCCTCCCACACACACACAGAATCTCTCTCGACTCACACATACACCCACACGCACACGCTAATAAAACATAAGAAAACACACACAAACCTCTCGCACATCAAGCCAACCCCGCACACAAGACAAACGCGCTCTCCTACATATTCTCTCTGTATTCTGGAGTTTGCAAGATGTTAGAAATAAACATGGACATGAAAAAAGGCGCTTTCACACTATTTATTTGTTGATTGGTGTGACAGCTGTTTTGTGTCCACTTGAAATGAAACCTGTCAAGAATGTGGCCCGGCCAGATTTTAAAAATACAATAATAGTACAGATGCATTTGCTTAAAATAAAACATACTTTTTATGACTATTTGTATTGTTTGCATTAGCATTATTTTCACGACTATTAAGCACATTTGCCCTCAATTCTCATTATCATAATGCAAACAAAATCTCATTTCTGTAATGTGTAAAGAAATTATACATGATGGTATTTGTTCTACTGCTGTTATGCCAATTTTTAATGAAGGCATTGCATTACAATACATTTTATTTTCTAAAACAGTAAAAATACAACACTGATTTAACAGTAGCAGTGAAAATCACCTAAATTTAATACTTTAAAAGTATTAAAAAAAATAAAAACAACTTAGTTGTCCAAAAACAGGCTTTATATATTGAATAATTTAATATAGTATTTAATGTTTTATTTAAATATATGTCAAATAAAATACATTAAAATAAGAATAAATTAATAAGCATTAAATGTAGCATAACATTTCAATTCATAAATAAATAAACTATATATATATATATATATATATATATATATATATGAAAAAAGTTAATGTGGGGAATAGGTTTTATTTTCATGAATATTGAGAAATAATAAACAAAAATAGGCTTAATTTTCGTAATATTTTTAGATTTATATAATTAATATAAAATCTAAATTTCATCAAATTTGATTTAATTTAATTTTTCTTTTGTTTTGTTATTAATGCATACAATTTAATACATTTATTTAGTTTAATAGTTTAATTAATTAAAACAAAAATGTTAAATGCAGATAGATAGATAGATAGATAGATAGATAGATGGATGGATGGATGGACGGACGGACGGACGGACGGACGGACGGACAGACAGACAGATAGATAGATAGATAGATAGATCAAATTAAATCTCTGCAGAAAATGCCTCCGGTGAGCAGTATTCTTAGTATCTTTCCTCACACCTAACAAAGGACAAACACAAGTGTTGTTCCATGTATGTTAATTTTTGTTAGTAACAGCAAAAGGATAAAACCATGAATAAAACAGTGAAGTTAACATCTCCACCTGAGTTACCTAGCTACAGCGGTAAACAGGTGCTGCTAGTGCTCACGGTGGCTCTCAGACCTGCGGGGGCAGGCTGAGGGATTTGCATCCAACTCGGGTTCAAACCAAATGAAACCCATGGTAAAACTGCCTATAAGATGAGCTCACAGCTCTGGAGAATAATCCACACTCTCTGGAAAACTTCACACGATCACAGCGCACTCACAAACGCCCACGTGCAGACCGATCTGGAACGATCAATAGGTACATCACAGGCTACATTTAGCCAGGGGTGCTGGATGTGTTTTGCACTGCCAAATTCACACTGCTGTGAGAGCTTTGCTTTAGTGCTCTTGTGTGACTGGCTGAGAAGAACGAGAGAGCTCTGTCACCGAAATGAACAAAGACCGATAAGGGATTACAAAGCAGGACACGACCTTCAATCAGCGGCTAACTAATAGAAAGAAAGACAAATTTAAAGTTCACCAAAATAGACAATTCTGTCAATATTTACAAACCCTTACAGTACGTCAGCTGTCAGTCTGTTGTTTTTTCTTTTATTAAGTTTTTTCATTGTTTGATTTTTGTTTTTCCCCTGATCATTTTTCTTCAAACTAAACATACCACTATAGCTATAGGGCTAAAATCCTATGATTTACTGACCCTCAAGCCATTTCTTCTTTCATATGAATACAATCAGAATTAAATTTAAAAAGACATCCTTACTCTAACTGGCCTTATAATGGCAATGAATGGGTGTTAAGATTTTGAAGTCCAAATAGTGCATGCATCCATCAAAAAAAAGTACTCCACGTGGCTCTGGTGGGTTAATAAAGCCTTTCTGAAGCAAACTAATGCGTTTTCTGTATGTAAGAAAAATATCCATATTTAAAACTTTATAAGCTGTAATGTCTATCTTCTGCTAACTATCGTACGCATGATCATGAGAGAGTGGCGTTCCAGTAGATGAAACAGGCGTAGCATAAGCTTCAGTGATAATATGCTAGTCTCACGGAAATTTAAGTTTTTAAGCAAAGAAAAACCGAGACTGGTTTTTATTTGCATATAACAGTTTGTGGAAGCTAGAGATTACAGTTTTTTAAGTTTTAAACATGGATATTTTTTGTACACAAATGCATCAATTTCCTTCAGAAAGTCTTTATTAACCCCATGGAGCTGTGTGGATCACTTGTAATGATGGATGGATGGATTTTTTTGGGCTTCAGAATCTCAACAGCTATTCACTGCCTATATAAAGCCTATAAGAGTCAGGGCATATTTTTATATAACACAGATTGTATTTCTCCAGAAGAAGTCATACACCTACAGTAGGAAGTGTTGAAGGTCAGTAAATCAAGAGGCTTTTTTCATGTCTAATAAAATTAAGTCCTGTTTCTTGTGTAAAGCTTAAATTAGAAAAATGCGGTAAGAAATAACTTAATTCACAGTGCAAACAAGATAATTATTACCCCACTTACATATACTTGGTGTTGTTTAAACATACTGTAAATATTTTTCCAGAAAACATAATATCTTGTGTAATTTACCTTCCCAAGTAAATGCATCTTGATTTAAGAATGTTTGTATATTTGTATTGAATAACAAGACCAAAGTACTGTTTTTTTTTGTTTTGCAGTGTATTGTATGGATATACAAATATTGGGTCTTCATATGGTAATGTCCTCATGGTTCTCACATCATAACTTTCAATATTTCTGATCCTGACCCATTTTATGTCTTAAACAGTCTAGGTAGACAAAAAAAAAAAGCAAAGCAAATCCTTTTATTAAACACTCCTAAACTAATTTCAAACTACAGTACATTGTGCTGACAAAAGTAATAAAAAAATCAGTAACGGAGCCATTTGGAAGCCAGCATCGTTCCAAAATACACTAGAGCCATGTGTAAAGAAAGTGAAATATGGAAGCCATCCCAGAACAGATAAACAACAGATCATTGTGGTCTCCTGCTGAGTCCATTCTGAACATGCGCCGGCCATCAAAAACCCACTCTGTCATTACCCAGAAACCCCTTCACTAAGCACACTTCCATCTAGGACATGAAAATTCGCTCCTCTGGCCTGGGTCCAAGCGCACCGTTCTGTTAGTAGCCATCTGAAGGTGGGTCATTGTTACACTTTTCCAGTGGAGAATGAGAGCGTGCTATTCTCAGCATCTCTAGTGCCCCAGGTGAAGTGTAGAAGGAAACAGGAGGTGCGTGCACGAGTGTCTGTGGATGTAAAAGTGTATTGCTGTGTTTGCAGCAGACAGATAAGGTCACAGCACAAAAGAGCATTCAGGACTGATCAGGCACAAGGTGCTACAATGGCTGACTATGGAAATGAACAGGACACTTCAGTGCAAAAAAGAAAAGAGACTAGCAGTGTAAAACTCCAAACATGCACCAAGAATGGCCTTTTTGTGTTGTGCTTTTGGCCGCTCACAGAATAAGGCATTCTGGTAACACTTTACAATAATTAGTTCAAATAATTCTAACAAAACAAAGCTTTGCTCCACTGACCACCAGTTACTTTTACACAGTTTGCATTAAAGTAGTAGTAAAACGCAGATATTAACATGTGAAATACAGTAAACACCGTATTGATGATGTATATTTTGTACCGGCCTGCAGATGAAGCCGGAATATACTGTACAGTAAATGCACGTTTCACGTTAAGTACGGGTGTAACGATTCATGGTCATTTTCCAAATCATCAGAGTGATCATCCTTATCCCCTAGTTAATGGAGACTTGAGTGAGCAGAGCACATGCAAGCCATTATTTACATCAGGTTGCGTTATCACGGAGCCTCTCAGCTGAAGCAAATGAAGAAATTACATCACTCGCTTTGACAAGTGCATTGCAAACGACTAAATAATGACACAAACGTGCTCTGCTTAAGTCTTTACTAACAAGGAGATAGGGATGATCACTTTGATTTAGAAAATGATCATAAATCATACGATACACGATACGCAAATCGTTACACCTCTAACGTTAAGTGGTTTCCCATACAAAACTGTTATAAGGAACCATTAAGCGGATTGCATTCATATTCCGGGCTCATTTGCTTTCCTATGTAAACTAAACATCATTAATAAGAGATCACTCAATTTGATATTTTTATATTACTGTTTTAAAATATATTAAGGCATTTTAAGTGGTTCTACAATGTTTTGTTGTGCTGTTTAATGATTGTAATATTGCCACGCGGGCTTAATATGGATTGAAAATTGCCAAAACTTTAATTTTTAAACTTGAAATTTTTTTTCTGGCCCCACTGACAGATATTTTTTTTTCTTGTTTTAAGCATAAATTCATTTTAAAAAATTGTTCAGAAAACAAGATTTCATTTGTATCTTCATTTAAAAATGTTTAGGTATTTATACTAGAAAACAAGACAAAACATAGTGACTGAAAAGCTTTTACTGAATTAGAGAAAAACTCTTTAAAAATATAATAGGTGCACGCTTGCTTACATTTTGTGTTAATTTGATCCTGCCACACACACACACACACACACAAGATGACTCTCTCGTTTTCATAGTACTGGGAATCGCCAATTACCTCATAACACGATACACATGGTGACACATGTTATGATTCAGTGGCTGGTGAGGCATCACAGCATCATAATTGGATCAGGACAAAAGTCGCAACAAACACTGACACAAACAGAACATTCCTGTAGATAGTGGTTGTTTTGTTTCACACCTAGATTTACAAAAAAAGTCTCTTACGCTCACCAAGGCTGCATTTATTTGATTAAAAATACAGTAAAAACAGAAATAACGTGAAATACTATTACAGATTAAACTGTTTTATATTTGAATATATATTTAAAATGTAATATATTACTGTGGTGCAAAGCTGAATTTCCAGCATCACTATTCCAGTCATAGTGTCACATGATCCTTCAGAAATCATTATAATATGCTTATTTGCAGATTTCTTCTTATTATAAGTTCACAAACAGCCTGACCCCAAACTTTAACTTTGTAAAAGTGTTTCTGAAAAGTTTCTGCGACTATACAATGCACATGTATATTTAATGATGCCAGCTTCAAGGCAGGCTGTCATATGCCAAACAATTTATCACTGCATTTCACACTACACACAGAATATATTTACGCTAACCTACTTTTAAAAGTGGCCTTTAACCAGGGTTAAAAAAGACATTAACCCAGGGTTATGCACAGCGGAATAAAACAAAAAGAAAAAAGGAAGAAAAGCATAAAGAAAGAGAAATGGATAGAGGAAGGGAGGAATATATGACAGACGGAAGCAGCTCTTTTCTCCGTATTTGCATAAAAATGGTGTTGGCGGCTCAGAGGGCGAAACGGTGCAGAAGATTTGAGAGTAACACGTACCAAAGACAGTTCTGGCGGGTACGGATTCCTTATTTATCCAGAAAGACACTTGAGAAAGGATTACAGTCATGATGCAGGGGATGTACGTCTGAATCATGAAGTAGCCCATTTTGCGTTTCAAGTGGAAGTAGACTGTCATCACCACATATTCACCTGAAAGAGCAAAGAAAGAGAAACAGGGAGTGCCTTATTAGCCCGAAAGCGGACACACAAAGGAACAAGGTCAGAATGACAGTTTGTCACAACCGCAGACTTATTTTGGCTGAACAGCAAAGTTTTCTGGCTGTTAAGCTGCGCTGGCGGATTCATCTTATTTTAACAGAATGAGGCTCACAGCCGTATTGGGAACCAGCTCTCCAGTAATCAAAACACACACTGAATGCTCCAAATCTCTTAAGTAATTTTGATCAAAAAGACGTAATAAATAAACAAATGGCATTGTTTTTTCCCCCATTTTTTTACTGAGTGCTCTAAAAACCTGAGCCGATCTGCAAGCACTCACGCTGACCTTTAAGTTTAAGCTGACATTAGGCCTTGTGGCATGAGTAAAAAGGTTTTTCATTTAATCTAGCTTACATCACTATCAGATATTCTCCATATGCGTTGATCAGGTGACTCGGACACAGACCAGGTGTCTCTGAACACGTGCTCACTGATGAGATGGACTTAACTGTAGCATAGCCTAAAGAGCCGGCCGGCTTGTGGTATTTGTAATAACAGAAAAAAACTGTTAAGGCATAAAATCTGTGTCAGCTTGATGTTCAAAATGTAATTCTTTATGTAGAGTAAACTGTATAAACAAAACTAGCTTTGCATTCCCAGCATTCAAACCTGTCAAGGTACGTTCAAACCAGACGTGACTTGCGCAAATAAATCCCGCTATTCACATGTAGTTGGATGCTTGAACGTTTTGAGTTTACTCGCTTCATTCGCGTGTAAAAATTAATTTAACAAAAGACACGAATTCGCGTCGTGAGAGAGGCTTCTGCCAGATGGCTCCAGTCTTGTGCATTAGTTGAGGGGAAAACCGCAAAATTTTCTAAATATTGTTGTTATTGTACCATGAAATGCAGTTTTAAGAGTATTTCAAGCGAGAATGTAGTTGTTTAAAACACAAATCTGTGGTTTATTAAAAAGGAGAGCGCCTATAGAAAGGTTTGCTTTTGCCGATTTTAGAGCCGTGAGCTCCAGGCGAACACCGGGTGCTCAGTGCTCATGTATCCGCCGAGTGCAGCCTCACCACGGCTAGTAATTCTGACATTTGCTGCCGCCTTCTGATGTGTCTGTAGTGGTTAAACAGGAGGTAAAAGTCGTTTTTGGTATATCTCATAAGCAAACTTTGGTTTAATTAATCTATTATTTATTTCCTTTTTATTCCTGTTTCTATGAAAATACGAATGTCCACTGAGTGGCACTTAGACTCCGTCCACACGAAGCCGGTGCGTTCCCTATCCGATCATTTTTTTTTTCTTGTTCTAAAAAAACTTTGCGTAAACACAAAACCACTGAAAACGGTGTAGTATATATGCCAAACCAGTATGGGGCGCTGTAATTCTCCCATAGAGATACACTATAAACGGAGAAGAAGACTTTAAACATGAGCATAACCTTGCGCAAGAAGACGAAGTTGGCGAGTGATGCAGCTGACACGTGATTTGATGACATCATCGTTTCACAAAATATACGGATTAGCTGTACACACGAAACCGCAAGGGTGTCGTTTTCAGATTTATCCACTTTGGGACCCGGTTTCAAAAAATAGCAGTTTCAGTCGCCTAAAACGGCAGATCCGTGTGGACGAAACGCCAATACGTTAAAACATGTATACGTATATATAGCGAAACGCGTCTCTGTGTGGACAGACTCTTGAACACAGTTGAATGTGTAAACCCTGGTACGTTCTTATCATGTAGCTATAGGTACAGATTGCTGTGTTTTTATTAAGTTGTTTCAGGTATGTATTTTGGCGTTTAGAATTTAAATATCCAGCGACTGCTCTATCATGCAGGAAATATGCCCTGCACCAAATCCAACCCCAAACCTACCCAACAGTGTTAACAAATGCAAAACTGATATAAAAATAAATATGTTTATGCAACCCTGCCAATTGAACTTCCTTATATGCAGATTTGAACTGTTTTGCTAATATGTGATGCTAACATTCAACAGTATCAGCATATTACAGTTGTTTTGAACCCATAGCATGTTCAAGCAATTGTCCGAAATTACATTTTATTAATCAGAACTCTGTAAATCTTTGTGAAAAGGAATAAAAGGATTCAGAGATTTACTGTGTGTCGCAAAAAAGTTCCCCCAGGTGCATTTTTTTTCCATGAGACCAGTTAGGAATTTTCATTTTTGAAAATTGTATTCAACTGTATTCTAACCACAAGCAACATGGTAAGTCTACAACATCAAGACATTTTGTTGCATTGAAAAATGTTTATTGTGACATAGTAACAACCATTTTCCCCCCAATTATTTTTAATATTTTAATTATGTGGAATATGGAGAGGATTTTGACTGAAGGTTTTATAATAGAATGGCCCACATACATAGAAACCAAGAAATTTGCAGTACAAAATAATCTGCGCAGGTTTTGACATGTTGCTATAAATTGCTGAATATATATATATATATATAGTAATATGAAAAAAAATATATAGGAAAAGATGCCATTGATCCTACTGCTGAAAGTTCAGAGGTCATACGTTTAAAGAAATTATACATTACACAACCCCAAAACAAACAGTATAATAAATATATAAATGAATATGTTAAATGAGCTATATAGTTTGAGCTGAATTAATCACAGAAATGTAACATGTAGAGTTAAGGGTTTAGACCAAATCCCAACCGCAGTGTTTGAGGAATATTACTACACTGCAAGCACTACACTTTTGTTCAATAGTTTGGGGTCAGTACAATTTCTTCGAAATAATAATAATGCTTTTATTCTGCAAGGGTTTACAATGGATTTTTTAACCTTGCTATTAATCAAAGAATCCTAAAACAATGTTTCCACAAAAATATGAAGCAGTACAACTGTTTCAACACTGATAATAAGAAGACATTTGTCTTAAGCAGGAAATCAGTACATTACATTTATGTTTTAAGGATTGTGTGACACTAAAGACTGGAATAATGATGCTGAAAATTCAGCTTTTCATCACAGGAATTAATAACAGTTTTAAATATATTCAAATAGCTATTTTAAATTAAATTTTTAAAATATAATTTATATTTAAAATTTACAATATTTAATATAAAAGTTAATTATTTTTCTTATTGTACTTTAAAAGAAAATAAAAAATAAACCCAGCATTGGAAAGCATAAGAGGCATTTTTCTAAAACACAGAAAATCTTAGACCCCAAACATGTGAACAGTCGTATAGTGAATATTTGCTCTTTCACTGTTAATGTGTTATGTGTCTGTACCTGTGATGGACTTTACAGTCTCGCTCGACACGGTCTGTCCGATCAGGTCGTACTGTACCAGGCTGGACGACTCAGGAGGGACCTCCACAGAATGCTGTGGGCCTTTAGTCCAGGTGTAGATCATCTCAGTTTTTGGGTAGGCATCTGACACACAAAACAGAGCCGTCATAACAACACCTTCCATGACATATAGAATATGTGTGTGCATAACACTGACAGTCAGACCATATCTGTGGCATTGTGTGTATCCCAGTGGAAATGAAAAAGACTAAAAAGATTAAACAGAGGGTAAATGGACACTTCTGCTGCAGTCTCCTGATGCTCAGATTTTCCTCCAGAGAAAAGAAGCCTTAGGTAAAATGGAAACAAATGAGGCAATTGCTGGCATATTGCTGGAAACTAGAGATCAGAGGAAAATATTTGTTTGCATTGAGATTTATGATTGCAGTTTTTGGTAGCTTTAGCAAATCTGAGCAGAGTTCGGTGAGATTGTTGTTGTATAGTTAAATATAAGACTATTATTCTAAACCGGTATTTTGTCTTGTTTTTTCAGAACAAATATCTAAACATTCTTAAATGAAAATGCCTTTATAATTATGTTTATGCTCAAAACAAGAACAATTATCTGCCACTTACCCAGAAAGGTAAGAAATTACCTTATTTACAGATTATTTTCTTGTTAAACCATAAATCTAATACGTAATGCCTCTAATGTATCTTGATTAAAGAATGTTTCAGTATTTGTACTAAAAACAAGACAAAATATTGAGGAAGAAACACAAATTTGTGATTTGTCTTTCCAAGAACTGATGCAATTTGGGAATCAGTAGACAAAAGTGCAACATTTATGATCTAATTATACTTCTTCCATGTTAACAGCTGTCTTGATTTTTCTATTTTTATTTCACCAAAGGAAATAAAGGAGTTAATACTTCAATTAAGCATATCTGAGAACTTCATCATGTCTCCTGAGCGATGAAAGAGCAATCTTTGAGCAATAAATCTTCCTCTGGGTATGCCTACGCATGGAACTGTGCGTATTAGTCCGTGAGCTCAGGGTCGAATGGTCGCCGCTAAGACACTGATCTTTCCTCACTGCTGCCCACTTCCTCCACTCTGTGTGCCAATCTCAAATCCGAGCCAAGCAGAACAATCATCCTGACACAGAAATCAGATCCGCTGAGATGTTCTCCTGCTCGGAATCAGACAGATTTCATTTATGGAGGAGAAATCCATACATCAAACAGCTCACGCTCTCGGAGCAGAGACTGACTGCACATCCAGGAGTCCGTCGGCACGTTCCCTGCGCTCCTGTCCTCCTTTGAGATCATCATCTCTATCTTCCTTAATTCTCTTTTTTTCCTTTCCTCCTCACTGTCTCTTTCTCCATTTCTGCTTCTGAACCCCCACACACTGGGAAATAGAGCAGAGGAAGGGCTTCCAAGACACCCACCAACAACCCCATGAAAATAGAAAGAGAGCACGCAAGAGAGAAGAGAGAGGGGACAGAGAGACTAAGAGAGTTTTGATCCAAAATCACGCTGGGCATGACAGTATCTTTCGAGGGGAATTGAACGAACCATGCGGGAGACAGACATGGATCAGTAAAACATGAGTGTACTTACAAACTTATTTTCTGAAGACTCAAACTTGTCAGCACAAAACTTTTTTTTGTCACGATGCCTAGATTTGGTTTCTGGCTGCCAGGCCATTGCTAACTAAAATAAGTTAAGTAAGTTTACAAAATTTAATAGTATTTTATAAAAATGTATAAAATAATACCGGTGCTTTCTAAAATGGGCAGAATAATTTTGCAAGAGTAAGTAATTTATGCAATCAGGAGTTCTCTGGGTTGTTTTTTTTTAAGTAAAAATTGTGTTTGTTAAAAAAAATATTTTATTCTAAAATGTTGTAATTGTATTTCAATATCACAATAAACAATAACAATTTACTGTACAGTAAACTATCATCATTATTCACTTTATTAATATATTTTATTAAAATAAATAATTTTAAGACTAAATTTAAACATTAAACAAAATAAATAGGGCTTATTACTACTGTAAAATAATACATTAAGTACTACTACTTTTACAAGTAACACTAATAGTAATTATAACAATAATACATATTTTAATTTTCATTACAACAGCAAACTAACAATACCAATATTTATGGCTGCCTTAATCTCTTCTCTCTCCAAAATCAAACCACTGAATGTTTTTTTTATTTTTATTATTTATTTATTTATTTATTATTTTATTTTGCGGTGGAAAGTAAGAATACAGTAGAAAGGAAGTGAAGTAAACACAGCATGTTTATAATTGTGACAACACATTAAACTAGTATGATAAAGACCAGTTTGTAATATCAAGCAACATAACAAGCTGTTTTGTAAAACTAAAAATAACTGGAAGTGGATGACACCGAAAGCCTTGCACAATAAAGTTACAAACAGCTGCAGCACTCTTCCATTTAAAATAAGGTGGATAAGTTCTTATTACAAGTTTAGGGAGATGGATGACAAACAGTTGCATTCATAAATGTAGATTTTAAAGGGTAAGTCCACACCAAAATGAAAATTATGTCATTAATTACTCACCCTTGTGTTGTTTTAAACCATTAAGACCTTCGTTCATCTTCGGAACACAAATTAAGATATTTTTGATGAATTTGGAGAGCCATCTGACCCTCCATAGACAGTAACGCAACCGAAATGACCCCAGATCCAATACATCAGTAAAAACAGTCCATGTGACATCAGTGGCTCAACATCAGTTTACGGCGCTATGAGAATACTTTTTTTTATGTTGAAGAAAACAAAAATAACAATTTACTCAATCATTCTTCTCCCCTGAGTTTTGTCTTCCAGCATTTTAGAGAGTATCACAACACAGACAATACGAACACTTTCCCCTAAGAGTAAACAACGGCAAAATGCGTTCATGCGCAAACTTTCCTCAGGACTTAAACAAGGCTGATTACGTCAAATATGCGTAATTCAGGGGAGAAGAATGGTTGCATTTTTATTTTCTTCATGCAAAAAAAAAAAAAAAAACTATTCTCGTAGTGCCACGAAACTGAAGTTAAACCACTGATGTCACGTCCTGTTTTACCGATGTATTCATTTCAGTTTTACTGCTGTCTATGGAGGGTCAAATGGCTCACCGATTTCATCAGAAATATCTTAATTTGTGTTACGAAGATGAACGAAGGCTTTGGAACGATATGATGTTTGAATAATTAATGAAATCGTTTTAATTTTGGGGTGAAATAACCCTTTAAGCATTGGAGTGGTGCAACATTTACTGCAACTGCAACACAGAAAAAACCTGAATACAAGCTGCGCGTGTAATTGAACACAGTCCTGTGCTTCACTCTGAAACATGCAACACAATATTAATTTAATCTCATCCCAGCCTCTGATTTGATAATCATTCTGCACTTTTATTTAAATTAATTGCGCAGCCTTATAGTGCAAAATGAATTACACAGTGAAATTCTGGATCGTTTAAATCTCAAATGTGATTGTGACCCAAGCAAACATCACTTATCCATGAACACAGAATAAAGAGAACGGCATGACGTGAGAGAGGAGCAGAAAACTGTAAAGAGTGCAAAGGAGCGAGCGTAAAATAAAAACAAGAGCTGTTATAGGTCTGCGCTGTCCCGGGGCAGGAGGGAAAGCTGTGGTGACCTTCTCGGCTCTACAGGGGACGAACAGCTCTCTGTCTAGATGCTTCCCCTCCGGCCCAAAGAAAGGACAGGAAGATGTATAAGACAAAGAAGAGAGAGCGAGATATCCGTCAGCACATTAGCACAGCCACCACTAAAAAACCAAAACATCGAGATCGTCCTCCATCACAATGTCACAATGCGCCAGCAGGAGCTCTCTGGACTGATTTTATCTCCAGATCTTCCAGCAGTCTCCATAAAAGAGCCCTACCCACCTGCCACATATTCCCATTTGAGATTACGCCTTCTTTTCAGATTTCTCTTTCTGTTCCTGAACATTTTTTTCACGTTTTCGTTTTCATTTTTGCTGACCGACTGTCGTGAACAGTCCTGCTGATATAGAGATTCTTTGTTCAGTTTTTAGAATATGAACCAACTCTGTATTTACACACTCGGAGGAAAAAGTAATTTCTCCTTGTGGAGAAAAGCTCTTTTTCAGACCTCTAAGGTATTTGCTCTTAAATTAAACTTGTAGCTTATATACTGTGTATATATTTATACATGTAATTTTTCCCTCTTTCTCACCAAGAAAAGAATGAGTTTACATTTGCTAAGCCAACTATGAAAAATTAATTCTATGTCAAGAACTATTCAGTTCAACAATATTGTGTTTTTTGAATAAAGATCCTATTTTAAGAATGCAGTATTGGACTACTTTGTCCACATACTGTACTAAGCAGTCTACATTGAATACTCCCCGCTATTAAAATTTAAATAAACATATCTATTTGTTTGTTTATTAAATTAAATATTTAAAAATCTATATATTTTTTAACTTGTAACATTATTTAAATGGTCAAGTTGAGTGCATTGCATTCTGGGATGCAACATACCATGCAGCATGATTTTAAAATTGTTATATAATAATAATATGTTTTTTTGAGAAGGGAATCAGTGTATTAAAATGATTTCTGAAGGATCATGTGACACTGAAGCCTACTGATGCTGAAAATTTTGCTCAGCATCACAGCAATTAATTATATGCTAAAATGTATTCAAATATAAAACCGTTTTGTTAAATTTTAACTATAGTTTCACTGTATTAAATCAAATAAATCCAGCCTCGGTACTCAAGAATTTAGTAGTGCACTGTATATACTATATGCACAGTGCTGCTCTCAATTTACAATAGAATACTAGCATACTACCGTTACAATTTCTTCAATATAAAAACATGGCAGAAAACAAGTGCATTATGGTAGAATGATAGATATTCTGGATCAGCCACCTTTCCAATGTGTGTTTTTTGTGTGTTATAAGTTGAAGTGACATTTGCATTTGATTTGGACAAAAACAAACGCAATGAAATTCAAACAAGTCATTAATAGTTTTGGCCTTTTTCTGCTAGAGAACGCCTGCGCATTTTACATTTGTGTGCTAGAAGTGAATTTTGTCAGCTTTTAGGAGCATAGAGATGAACTGCAATTCTAAATTTGTAGGGTCTCAACACACAAAAGAAGCTCTTAATGAATCAATTCTGACGGTGAAGAGAGAGAAAAATCCATTATTAAAAAAAATAAAAATACATGTATGAAACATATAATCCTCACAGCTGCCGAACTTCAGAGGGCAGGAATGGCCATCCATGGGGAAATCGACGAGTCTCATCGGACATTCTGCGATGATTGTCAACCTGTCAAAAAAACACACAAAAAATGGTTAAAATACTGAGGATGTGATGTCCACCAACGCCTTCAAAGTACTTTACACCAAGTAGGACATGTTCCTGGATCAACATCCATTTCTATCAACCAGCTGTAGTGTTAGCCTTAGGGCGGTGTTTGATACATTCATATCAACCTGCCATCATTCACTGAACACAAATGCTGTTGCAGGACCAACAAAAGATGATGCAGGAACACATCCTACTTGGCAAAACGATGGTCACCCACGAGCAAACACAGCCTGCCAAAGTCTTTTCAGCATAAATCGGACACAGGACTGGACGGATTTGTGCTGTACCTCATAGTGTACAGGATGGTGCCGTTCTTCATGATTCGGAAGAGTCTGTTGGGTGCCGTCATGTTGTGAGCCACAGATCTTTTGCCGTTCCTGAAGAACGTGTCGGGGGTCCAGACTTTGGTCACCATCAGGTTATTTAGCCGGAGGATCTCCACCGGGCCATCATACCTCAGCCGCCTATCCACCCACGTCTGGCGGAAGAACACATCCATGGTGTACTCCTGGGAAAAAAAACACAGAAATAGAGCAGTCAAACCTGCACGCAAATCAATCTGACTTACTCCTGACAGAAGGCTTCATTAGAGTGGTTCTGTAAAAAGCAACTTCTCAAATAAGAAATAAATCAACCATAATCTTGCAAAAAAAATCTGTCAAGGCATTTAAACAAACACATCTCCTCACACTGACAAATTCCCATGTAACCCTTAAAACAATATCAAAATAAAACCTATTTACCCTATAAACACTATTTTCTTATCTTCATCAACACAAATAAACATTAAACTGTGCAGAAAAAAAAAGCATCTCATGCACTGTAGGACTTTCAATCTAATTTTTAAAAGAATTTCCTTCTGTAAATCTGACAAATCTCCTAGGTGCTTGCAAACTGAGTCGGAAATGTTTGTATGCATTTTTCATACTTTTTGCATTCATCATCATTTCCTATAAAAATGCTTGGTACAGATGCGAAAATGCAAGAACTCAAACCTGATTCAATTTTTAATTTTTTTTTTTTAGGGTTTCAGAGGCAGTGTGTAAACATGATTAATGCAATGTGATTTTTTTTGTTTGTTTTTTTACATCCAAAAAAATGTGTAAATAATTTTGGACTGAGCGTTCATACATAAAATCTTAAGCCATAAAATCAAAATGAAGTAGACTTACTTTTTAAAGACATCCTTGTATTACCTTGAAAACATTCCCCAATAACCATTTTAATCATTTTTTAAAATTTATATTTCAAAGACATTTCCGTTATAGTAGCAATTAATCAGTTGATTTTTTCTAACAAATACCATTTATTTTCATACTATTGCAGCAAAGATCAAATTCTCTACACATCTGATACATCCTTTTCTTTTATTCTAATGTAACTGTTGTTGTAAGGAAAATAACAGTAAACTATAGTATTGTGTGTGTTTTGTTTTTTCCGAGAACCAATCAAATCTTCTTTAAAAAGTCATGTTTCTACGTTATAAGAAATATATGACATTACAGAAGTTGAATGCATTAAAAATGCCTTTTTGGGTTATTTTTTACTACAGCCTGTACCAGTTTGAGCTGAACAATGTTAGTTTGGTCACATGTAGTGCTGCTGTGCTCTTGTGTGAGGTGCTGAACCTTATATAGTTCTCAGGGGAGAAGACCTCCTGAAATTGTTGACTCAATCAATTTTTTTTTTTTTTGTGAATTTCTTACTTGATTCACTCTGACTAAGCAGACAACTGCACCTTGCATTGATCTAAATGGCAAGCTGGCTGAATTATTTATTTTAATCGTATCTCAGCAGACGGAAAATGACACCTTATATAACCGCTGCTCGTGCACGCATACATGTACACACACAAATCCAACCTGTATATACATTTTAGATCGCTCACCATCTCTACGTCGGAAACTGGGCCAAAACTCGTGACGTAAATATCGGTCTTCACTTCTGTCACTGGACCTGGTCAGACACAGGAATCAGAATCACATTAAACCTCTAAATGACTAAAAATAGATCTATAAATATATGTGCACAGAACAGTAAATGTGACTCAAAGCAGGTATCATGAATGAAATAAATTAATACAGGATTGCGTTTTGTTGTTGTTGTTTTTACTGTCAAAGTCAACATGAGTCTATGTTCTCAACTTCTGTACAAAAAAATATTACACAGTACTTGATTCGATCAATCAGGAATCTGATGGTATAAAGCGTGTTTCATGTCAGCATCGAAGCAGAGCTACAGTAAACGTGAGCCACAAATGTGTTATTATGTTCCAACATTGTATAACCTTTATGAAAATATGACACAGCATTAGATAACTACTCTACAACTAATAGATTTTCGTCACAGTAATCATTATCATATGTAAAATTAATGTTGTATCCCTGTTTACAAAATTGTAAACTCTGAATATTTCTCTTCAGATTCAGACAAGATGACTTTTTCACTGGATAAAGCAATTTTATGGATGGAGGACTCTTGACTTATTGACTTATTCACTGCATTGGTGAGGAAGCGCTATAATGCATTTCTCCAAATGTTTTCTAATGAAGACACAAACTCATCTACATCTTGGATGTCACGCGAGTCAAAAAGAAAGGCAGATTATGCTTTTTTTTTTTTTTAATTACACTGTCAAATATTGCACAGTATGGCCATGATTGTGTATTAGGAAATTAAATGTGTACAGTTGCCCTTTTCTCTGACTAGCCATTTATCATTTTTTTGTATCTACTTTTACGAAATTCTTGTGGAGGAAAAAAATTAAAAATAAATAAAGACCAAAAGTGTCACTGAAAAAAGACTCAGGCACTCAATGCTCTAAATCACACGATTAATCACTGAAGCGTCATATAGGTTGAACTTGTGAGGGTTGAACTCCTAATGTTCTAGAGCCTCTCTGATAGATGCTTGAGTAAATCACTTGAGAGAGAAGTGCCTTCAGTCAAACACAAGAAAATGGATTATCTGTCATTAAACAGACACTCTGAGCATCTCTCACAGTTGACAACCATGAATCCTACTGAAGTATGAAAGACAGGAACAATCTCACAAACTTAGTCCACTACACACAAAAATAAAACAAGAGGAGATCTTTTTAATCTCCCAAATCTTTCTTCTAAATAAATGGGATTAGACAGAGCAAATGGTTTCTCAGGTTTGCTTTCAGATGCATCTCTTTTAGAGATACAAAAGACGTCTCAACGGTGCCTCAAACTGTACAGATTTGCCAAAATACCAGAGTATGCAATCAAAAGTCAAAGATCCCTATATGAAACATTTCTTCAATACCAAGCTGCTGTTTCATTCACTTTAAAGCTCTATACTCATATGGCATGATAATTATCCCATTTGTTTCTATTGTTATTTATTTAGATGACAACAAGAAGGCCACTAATAAGAGACGCACCCGAGCCCTGATATCTATCATCTCTGAAGCACTGCGTTCTTTGGCAAGGGCAACTCATGCGATCCTACTAGAACTGTGAACCCACACCATCTAGCTGAGAGCTGATCAAGCCCCTCCAGCCTGATCCAGCTCCGCTCGAGAGCTCTTGTCATGTGAAGGTGGGTGTGCTGCTCTGTTTGGAGAGATGTGCTCTCTGCCTCTTCACTAAAGTTACATAAAAAAACAGAGCTTCATTCCCTGAGCTCCAATCACATCCTGGCATTACGTGTAGAGATCCACAAGCTTTGATTTGATTATTTATTTCTTGACTAAAAAAAAAATAAAGGAGGAAAAGGGGAGAGGTGTGAGATGTGCAGCACTTGATATTTTTCTTTATACAATAACTTTTAATAGTAAGTAATTCATCACTAGCTCGTGCATATAGGCAGAACATATTTGATTCAATTTCTAACAATCTGCATGCACACTAACTAATGAACTCTGAAGCAAAGTCTTAAAAAATGGGGATATAAAGTGTTAGATTTTCATAAATATACACGCAAAGTTATATATCTATTTTTAAATACTGTATCTCAAGCACACTCCATGGGGTTAATTCTGAAGTTTCAAGCACTATGAGCACAGTCAAATCGTTCTAGCTATTATGCTCAAAATTGGAGCTACGATAAAATAAGTCGCTGCTGACCATCAATTATAGATAAGCAAACTATTTGGCTTCGCAAAACAGTTTTAAACGCTGACGCGCGCAGTTGAAAGCTACGCTCGCAAAACGAACATCTGTACTCTTCCTACTTAAAATATGCATTAAGCGGATTTCTCGGCGCGATTACATAACCAAACTCGCTTAAACAACCAAACGGCACCGATTTAGATACACGGAGAGCAGAAAAAGAAAGTGGGCAGCAAAAGGACATTTGGACTTGGCATACACCTCCATCTCCCCTCGGAGGACACCAGCCCTCACCAAACAAACAACACTTGGTAAACAGCATGCGACCTGGGCTCGCTTTGCGCGAGAAGGTTTAAAAGCAACGTGCGCTTTTGGCCAAATGTTGGGATGATTTTGGCACGTACCCCCAAATCCAGGTCGAAGTCTGTTGTCGTATCCATCCAGAAGTCGGTCCAGAATGCGTGTGAAATTTTCCGGGTATAATTTCTCATCCTTTCTGATCTGTCCAGATATTCTCTTTATGCTAAAAACAACACAGATCAAACTGAAGCATTTTAACATTGCGCACACATCAAATAAACGCCTATTATTTGTATCAACCAACTGCACAAACAGTTCAAAAACGCCCGGGTTTGTCGTTTGTAACCTCGGGGCGTAAAGATGCCATGCGTAACGCTCACATCCAGTTGGAACTCACCAAGCCGCCACACACAGAAAGTAGAAGAGAGTGGAAATAGAAGTGGGGTACATCGCAGTCACCATCTCCTTCTTGGCAGAAACCATGTTTACATGCCATTCTTTAAGCCTTCTTCACATTTCCCTTCGCCAAACGTCCCGAGGAAAGATCGAGGAAAAGTGCGGCAGCGCGCAAGTCGCGCTTCACCATCACCCGCAAAGCTGTGCCAGCGAAGCATCCAAATCCAAAACTCGCTCTGCGCCCGATGGATCGCCTACACCAAAACCCCAAACTCAGTGGTTAAGAGAAGCATATGGTGAAGCATCCTGTGGAATCGTGCGTCTCGCTGTGAGGAGGTTAGAGGAGAGAGAGGAGGACGCGCTGGGTTCCTACACACTCGCCTCAGTGCCAAAACTGGGACGTGCGTCCGACGCGCAACACACTCACGAGCGCACTTAAGAGAAGTCTGCCTGCGAACGTTTGTGCGAGATCACTTTGGTGATGTAGTGGCGGCATTGCGCATGAACTCACTTTACGCAGCAGTTCTCATGTCCAATCTTGCCTGTGGTAAACTTTGACTTTAGGGGACGGTTGTTAATTGATCTTGGCAACTAAAAGGTGCAAATTTGAATTTTTCCGTTCTTGGATTAGGCTATAAATAAACTCGCTCGCACTGCAAAATGAACAGCTCCTGCTCTCTCGGAAAAGATCAAACTTAGCCGGGCTTGTTAATATTACAGCATATTGAAATGGGTCAGTGTTTGTCGCAACGTTACACACATGCTCGCGCACAATCCGAGGTACAGTCACACTGTACAGGAAGTAGGACAAACCACACGCAGCTCCTGTACACCTGGGACGGGACAAAGTCTTCGATGTAGTATTGCGTGCGTGCGTGTGTGTGCGTGCGTTCTGTCCTCCGAAGAACATGCTTGGTTTCGCTCTTGGTCCCGCGAAAAGAAAAGCTAATTAACTCTTGTCCAATTGTTTTTGATAGCAATCATACCCAGCGATCCTTATCAGCACAAGCTGACACACACAGCACATGCATAATAACTCCAGTCTGTCACTATCATAGCTGATCCAGGATCAGCAGCCGTGTTGTGTTTAGTTGGCTATAAAAAGCAAAAAACCTATCCTCAATCAGCACTCTCGCTCTGCTCTATAGCGTATGATCTGTGGGCAGCTGGTGGCGTTTTCACCGGCCTTATTCACAGGTTGCGCCACAATGAGCTAGAGGTGGCACTCTAGTGTAACATCACATTATGCATATGTGGTAAAATAATGAAGAACAAATAATTCTATTTGCCCTCCATGTGCTTGAGCGAAGAAACCAGCTTTGAGTTTGCAAAGTTGTCATCATCATCATAATTAATTAGAGAGAAATGTTTGAATGTGCTACCCTTTATAGTTTCATGACATAATGCTTTTTTCTCCTTTAGTGATTACAATTTGAAAAGGATGAGGTTTTGGAGGCTTGTCCTAATTTTGATTTAAGGCAGCACAATCTATTCTATTCTCTTTAGTATGAAGCAAAGAGTCTGTGCACAACTGAAAACCAAATAGTGAATCAGGCAAATCATTTCTGTCTATGTAACTGCAATTTCTGCATTACTCATTGGTGTGCATTGTTCTGAAAGTACAATAATTATTTTGGTAAACCTTTAATAAAACTTTTTTTTTCTTTGTAATCAAGGCTGCATGTTAAAAATATTAAAAATATGTTAAAGTGCATAATTTTGACTTTACTCAACAATTCGTCTCATCTTTGTTTGTCCATGTCACCATGAGGCTAATTTTGGAGAATGTCCAGTCTTCTGATCAGCAGTACCACAAGGATACGCTATTTTTGTAGTTGAGAGAAGACCGTTGATTTTCTTCAAATTGACACTACAGTGATGCGGAGAGACACAGAGGAGATTATTTGTTGAATAAAGTCATTACTTTTATTTTTGTTTTTGCTTCATAACATGCAGATTGAACCACAGATGGCAGGAGAAGTATTTTGACAATGTCTTTAATAATTTTCTGGACCATGATAGTTTTCATTATTTGTTAGTCAATGGGACAGTCAAAACACAATACTCCCAGTTTTCATCTCCAATATCGAGATGAAATATAAGACGAACAAAGCTTTCACGGGTTTGGAACAACATTGGGGTAAGTGAATAACGTCAAAGTTTTCAAATCAAGTCAAATACAGTTCACATAATCATTGTGATTTTTTTGGGCCTGAAACTATTGATATATATATATATATATTGCAGAAAACTGAGAATCTGAGAGAGAGAAAAACAAACAAAAAAGGCTAACTCAGATGGTGTGCCGCTATAAATAAACAGTGAGAATATTATAGAATTTTCCACTTTTTTTCCCCACAGTTGACATCACGTCGTGTGTCAAGTGACTTGATTTTCAATTTTAGCAAGATACACTGTTAACCGATATGCATTAACACTCAGGAACATTGGGGGAACATTTAGGGATCGTTGCGCAGAGGTGTTAGCGAGTGTAAGAGCGTAGAGAGTGCCAGTGAGAGCGAGGATAGAGCAGGAGAGAGAAACAAGAGCAGGGAAAAAGAGAGGGAGGCCAAGAGAGGAGAGGGCCCTTTTACTGCATGTTTTCAGAGCTCTTATGGAAGGACTGGCAAATGAAACTAATGACTCAGAACTGTGACTCAAACTGTCTGGTAATCAAATCCTATCCACAGAAAAGCACTTGATATGAGCAAACATACACACGCAGATGCACACACACACAAAACATGCCACATTTTCTTGTGATCACCATTGCCCCTGACAAATCCCTGTATTATTGCACTGAAAAAAGCCCATCCGCTGCCCACAATCGCTCTCCCACACTACACACAATCTCTAACAGCCACGCTCCAACGTTTTACAGCTTCACAGCTGTCCTGCTCGTGTTTCAGATATCCTATCGCAACCTTTGTTCTCATGCCATGATGTCCGTCACTGTGTTATCAGTTTGTCCAGCCCGTTTTGTAAGATCCATGGTTTTTTACGGTCTGACTGCTGACTTTCTACAGACACTTTGTGTTTTTTTAAACGTGTTTTATTGCAGAGGTTCTCAACTGGTGGGTTGTGAACCAAAAACAGGCCACTGGTCTGTTATGATACAGTCATTTAGAACAAGGAGAAAAAAAAAGTTGCTAAAGGTATGTGGCAAGCCAAACGAGCACTCGTCAGTGTCTCCCTGGAAACGACGGCTTTCAGCTGCACCCAATCAGCTTCGGCCGATCAGTCACTGCTGCAGTTCATCAACACGGGCATAAAGGTAGCACACAGTGAGAAACGCCCTCCGCTCTTACAGAGACGTTAACTTTTACTCTTGCTACAGATAGCAGCCATGACTGATCACCCTCTCCCTGCACAACAACCTCACTGGATTCCCCACCAAGCACCCGAGAAGACGAGCACTGCACACAAAGGATAGAGCACCTCTCCATGACGTTCACCGGTTTCCCTGGACTTTGTCTTTTAATAAATCCACCCTCCGGGGGGATTTTCACTACAAACCTGGTTATGTAACTTCCCAGATCGCCACACTGGTGAAGAATGTGGGCAATCGAGGAATAACCAACCCACTGCCCCAGCACTGTTTTTTTTCTCTGTTCCCCCATAAAGTTCACTTACTGGACTCAGTGATGGCCCTCCTCCCCCAACATGGAGTACTTCTCTGCCATTATTGCAGCTCAACTGTTCCACAGCTGGGAGTACCAGCCCCGTCGCCCAGCCTGTGCCAAGGCCGCTGAACTCGCTCGCCTCACCCAACACTGGCTGATGGACGGAAACTCCACAGCTGACCAGGTAGCGGAGCACGTAACCATTGAGAAGGATTCTAAGGCTTGGCTCCCCATCAGCTGTGTGCATGGAGACACCCAGCAAAGGCCCAGCATGAGGATGATCACCTAAAACACTGCTAGGCCCAAGTGCGAGTCCTGGAAGGACAAGACCACCGGCCAGCACCTCTCCAACACTTAATTATCTCGAATGGCCTGCTGTACAGTGTTGCCGAGTGGAGGGGGGAGGTAAAGATATTACTGGGGCTGCCGTAGTCCAAGACAGAAATGATCCTGGAACTGGCCCACACGCAGGTCACATGTGTTAGTGATTGTCAGTGTTGGGTGTAAGGCGTTACAAAGTAGTAATATTATTACAATTTTTTCCCGAGCTAGTTACTTGCGTTACATTTGCCAGTAGCACCATCATCACACACAAGGCACACAGCACAGAGAACAGAAGGGAAGGGGAGGGAAGGATCATTTACCATCACCGATTGGTCAACACCCGGCAGCAGAGCGGAACGATAGAGATGGGAAGTTCGGATCATTTAACCGACTCAGATCTTTGAGTCTCGTTCAGCAAAATGAACGAATCTTTTTTCGAGTCATCTCGTGCATTTCGTTCCTTTTAGCAATATAT
>JAUMHG010000056.1:5774127-5784474 GCA_032359395.1 Enteromius anoplus
GAACACTCCTCCTTTGTATGTTCTCCCTCCATCTGATGCATCTCAGGCAATTATAGAGTAATTAAGAAAAAAAAAAGTAACTAGTAATATTACTAGTAATGTAACTAGTTACTTTATCCAGGGAGTAATAAAGTAATGTAGGGCACTACTATTTTTGAAAGTAATATGTAATATATTACTTTTTTGAGTAACTAGCCCCAACACTGGTGATTGTTGACTATACAACCCGGTACCCAGAGGCTATCCCCCTACGAAAATCCACCGCCGATTTATGGAGCTCCAACACCTGGTCAGTCAGTTCTCTGACGTGTTCTTCTCCAGGCATGACGGCATTGGACATGATGTCCGCACATCACCTGGAGTAAACGTCAGGCAGTGGCCCTGCCAAGTTCCCAATACTCGGAGGCAGGCAATCGAGGATGAAATCAGCAAGATGCTGAAGTTAGGGGTGATCAAACTATCACGCAGCACCTGGTCCAGCCCCATCTTGATGGTCCTGAAACCGAATGGCACCCTCCGCTTTTGTAACGATCTCCACCGGCTCAACCAGGTCTCAGAGTTCGACAGTTACCTGATGTCCCGGTTGGACGAGCTGCTGGAACATCTGGGGAGGGCCCAGTTCATCTCAACCCCCACCTGACAAAAGGATACTGTCAAGTCCGTTTAACTAATTCTGCTGTATAAAAAAACAGCTTTTTCTACTCCTAGTGGCCACTGGCAGTACCAGATCCTCCCCTTCGGCTTTCACAGGGCACCGGCCATGTTGCAGCAGATGATGGACGTCCTACTTCGCCCCCACCAAGACTACGCCACTGCGTACCTGGAGGTTGTTGTGATCCACTCCGAGACCTGGGCGGATCATCTTGATTGGCTGCGGAGGGTGAGTACCTGGGTTTCCAGGTGGGCCATGGCCTCATACAGCCCCAGCAGAAGAAGGTTGAGGCAATCCTGTCGGCCCACCAAATCCCAGGTTTGAGCTTTTATGGGGTTGTTGGGATGCTAGAGGTGTTTCATCCCTAACTTCTCCACCTTAGCATCTCCACTGACAAACCTGACCAGGAAGGGGCAGCCAGAGAAGGTAAAATGGAAAACCACTCTCGAAAAGGCACTCAAGGACATCAAAGATGTTCTAATGACAGAGCCTTCGACTTCAACTGCCCCTTCCTGCTACAAATTCCATGCCCTCTCCCTGCACGATGACCTCAATGGATTCCCTGCCAAGCACCCGATAAGACGAGCACTGCGGACAAAGGATAGAGCACCTCTCCACGCATTCACAGGTTTCCCTGGACTTTGTCTTTTTAAGTGCCCCATTATGCCATTTTAAAGGTTGCTAATATTTTTTTACGAGTTTATGAGAAGTATGCAAGGTCAAAAAACACTTTAGTTTTCTCCTAAAATAGATTTAATTTGACACCATTTCTAAATGATTCGTAAACGACTCGAGTGAAGCAGTTCAAAGTCTGAACCCCGCCTCTCCATAAGCTCTCACTGCTGTGATTGGTCAGATGGCGCAGTCCTGTATGATTGGTCTACTGTACTGTCTTTCTGATATTACTAGGGATGCTTTCGGAGGACATACATCAACTAGTTAGCACGGACTACCGTGGAAAGTGCTCTTAATTTGCTTTTGTGAGCGAATCGGGCACAACTATACGTTGTGAACTTCAACATTGTATAATGCATAACACTGCGTCAAACATCGTTTATCATTACTGAAACTAATGAGACAGACAGACAGTCAAGCTGCATCACTCACAATGTTTAGACTACATTAGTCCCTCAGCTGAACAACAGAACTACAGAAACGTAAGTTAGACGATTACCATGACATGTGCAGGTTTGTTACACAACATAACGTACACAAATATGTGTTTTGAACGATCACTAGAAAATACAATCATCAATATTAACAGGTAGAAGTTCAGAGGAGCAAGCCGTTAACTCTCACAAGATACAGCATCTTTTTGACATGATGCAATATTTTCGGCGTCACAACTTTGCAGATAGTTTATGTGGACATACAGCTACATGACACACTGCATGAAAGATCATATTTAAAATGGCATAATAAGGGGCACTTTAATAAATCCACCCTATATTTTTTTTTAGCAAAATAAGACTTGTCATAAGTAGGCTACATTTGTAGCAACAGCCAAAATACATCGAATGTGTCGAAATTATCGATATTTCTTTTATGACAAAAGTTATTAGAATATTGAGTAAATATCATGTTCTATGAAACTATTTTGTACAGTTCCTAACATACATATATCAAAACACAATTTTTGAATAGTAATATGCATCAATAAGAATTTGGATAAATAAATGTTATTTTTTTCTTCAATACTGAGATTTTTTTATTGGTAACCTCAATAGAGTTTCAATAGTTGTATCTCAGCCAAATATTGTCCTATGCTAACATACCATACAAAAATGGTGACTGTTTTTTTGTTCCAGGGTCACATATATGTATCAGCTATAATGCATGCAAAATGGCAAAAATGCATTATTTAACATGCAATCTGCAAAAGAGTGGAAATCAGAATTAGGCATGTGCTCAGAATCATTCAAATACTGGCTGGGAATTAAACAAATAGTTGTAATCTGGCACAGAAGAAGATAGAGATAATGTCTTTGTGGCGGTTTTTCTGTTGATTAAGGGATAATACACTGTTTACAAATGGTCGTCGCATCAAAAGCATCATATTTCGTGTGAAAGTGTGACACGCTTGAGCAAAAACAGGCAACTATTTTTGGAATCAGCATCCCAAAATTAGTATGAAACAAGCACTGGATTTCATTCAGCAAATATGATGCAGAATGGTGTAATTGTGCATGTATGGTGCATATTAGATACCTGCACGGTCCATGAGCAACACATTCATCATGGCATCTTTGTTGGTGGTTCTTCAATTCACCAGCTTTTTCAGCTATCATCTGGAGCATAAACATGATTATTCAATCTGGAGACAGAGGAAAATGACAACATGGATTGACTGACGGCACCATAAGAACACTAAGATCTAAACAGGAAACTCTTGCTGTCACAAACAGCAGTCAGTGAGAAATATAAATCCATTTCACTTTTAAGAGCCTCCAAAAAACAATTTAGGCTCTGGTGAAGCATTTACTATAATCAAACATTTGTCGCTTGGAAGAGAATACATGGGTATTGAATGACCATCAATAGAAAAAGACGGTCTTGCCAGATGGTACAGTTATGGTATCTAACAGCAGGGGCTAGCAAGGCCATGCTAACCAGTCTAATCTTATAAAAAGCGAGCCTATCCAATTTTAAAAGGCAGTAGAAAGTGCTTCACATATGTTTTGTTGTTGACGTCAACGGCTGCATGTCCAATCAAATTCTACAGTATTTTGGCACAGACTGATCCGAGAGTTAGAAGCAGCCAAACTAGACAGATGCCAACATGGACAGGTTTTGTGCCATGGCCTTATCCTTGAAGATACAAAAATACAACCCAGACCATATTAAAAGTAGATCGCAGCATAGATAAACATGGCTTGTGTGAAGCGCAACCTCTTTTGTGTAGTGAATTACTGGTTGCCAAGTGCCTGGAACCATTCAAATTCAAGACACAGTTAGGAACCCAAATCATCAATTGTCAATTTACTTAAATGGTATTTTTGTCTACTTTTTTGGAGCTGTGTTGGTCTTTACATCTGGGTTCTGAAGCAAAAATCCACTGAGAGCCACTGCTGTATTATGAATTTCTCAATAACATCTCAAAGGTGAGACTGTGGACACACTGCATCAACAATCTGTCATCTGGCCTCAGGCAAAGATCGAGCAGCAGGACAATATGCTCGGCTGAAACCTGTAAAATAATTCTCAGAGACCATCAAAAAAACAAAACACGGACATTGTCTTGTATGTTGTTTTGAGGGTTTTTCTGACGGTTGATATTGCTCCATCGGGTTCAGCTGTGTTTTCTCGGCTCAGCAAAAGCCCCAGAAAAGTGCTGGGGCTACATCTGCTGCTGTTGGCGGGGGGTGATGTCGCCACAGCGAACACTGAGGAAGTGATGCTGCAGCCAACAGAGAAAAATTTTCCATGAGGATGAAGGAATGGAAAAAAGAATTTTTCATTTCTAAAAAAGGGAGGGAAAAAGATGGCCACACAGGGAACAATTAAGGAAGAGACATATCCACACACTGAAGGGCATCGAAAACACCGCCCACCTGAAATGAAGCATGATAGATATTAGTAACCTTCAGAGAGGGACACACTCAAAACACAAAAGTCTTACCAACTTCTGCCTATATAACAGCTAGGGCTGTTAACAGAGTTAAATAACTAATCAAAGGAATATGATTTTTTGCAGTTCATTGTACATTTTAAATATAAATATATTTTCTTTTAAATATGGGTGTTTCAACATCTGCAACACTTTAGAAGATGATATAACCATTTATCAATTTCTTTATATGTATTTTTTGTAATTTTTTTACCTACTCAAAAAAAACAAAACATATATATATATATATAATTTATTTATTTTGGAGTAGGTAGAAAAATAACAAAAAATACATATAAAAAATTGTTATATATATATATATATATATATATATAAAGTGAGTTTTCAATATATCAAAGAATTAATAGAAAAAAAAGCGCATCAAATGTTTCTGCAGCAGCAAATCTTTATTAGAAAGATTTTTTGAAGGAACATGAGGCTAAAATTCTGCTTTGCGTAACAGGAATACATTTTATCTTCATATTGTATATTCATATAGAAAAGAGTTAGGATTGTGATAATATTTAAAAATGTTAAATTGTTTTTAATGATATGTCTATTAAAAAAAGCTTTAAATAGTCTCATTAAATAATATATTACCCTCAAAAGGAAAAAAAAACAAAAAAAAAAACAAAATTAATAAATAAATACCCATCAGTACTTTTACATACTTGCGCAAGTTTACATTTTCTATTATACAGCATCTCATGCCCAGTGTGTGTAATTTCACAGATTAGATGGTTCTGTGCGTGCTTGAAGTGGTTTCAGACCCAGATAGATCTTAGACTGTGAACCCTGGGGATCTAAGTGGTCTATATGGTTGTAAAAGCAACCCTACAGCATCAATTATACTGATGAAACTCATTAGGGGTGTTGATTCTCCTCACAAGAACCTCAGGAAAAGAGCGCAGCGCGTTTTTTGAGGGGTAGCGAGAGAAAAACGGCATGGAAGACATGGATATAAAACCGGGGGGAGGGGTGCTTAAATATGTCACCTAATTAAAAGGAGTTGCTCGGAAATCAAGCCGTAGAGTGCGTTATTGTGCTGCAGGAGTGTGTGGAGATTACAGGATGATTTACAACAGAACTGCAAAGCCTGCAAGACTAAATATTTTATTCTATTTAAAAATAGAAGAGGAGAGCGTGTCAAACAAAAAGTCAAAAAGCACAAATTCTGTTGCGTTTTTACAGTTTAAACAATTAACTCTGATCACCTGCCTCAGGACAAGGCTAGAAATGGACCCACTTGGCACCTGTATGTCCCTGTGGGTGCATTAAAGTGGAGTGAAGAAGCTACTGTCAAACATCAGAACTTAACTCAATAACCCCAAATCAACAGGAGGCTGCTTCCCGCTGTCTTCTGCTGCAATATTCAGACTCTGTGTACGAATACACAAAAGCAGAGGGAGATAGAGCGATGTAAACAAGAAAAAAAGACAGAAAGAATCCCTACTGTACACAAGTGTAAACCCCAGACTTATATCTCTTGCCCTTTCATCCAGCAGCTTCACCTCAGCCTTGTGTTCTTTCACCTCCCCATCTCTCTTTCTCTGGCCTGGGGCGAGAGTGTTCACGGCGTGTAAATGGCCAGTGTTCATCGACGCCTCATTGCTCGCCCATGTTAAAGCAATAAATACCTGCCACCTACACAGCCCCTGCAACATACGCAAGATCACTTGCTGCGTTGAGCGCCCTCTGCACATCAGTCAGTCTAAATCCAGAGTAACAGCTCAACTCTGACCAGATCCAGAGATTTCACTGCACTGGGATTAGATCCAGTTTATTTCACCACTCTTTCCCTACGTCCCAAAATTCAGCTGTCTGTAGACTTTGCTCTGCCCTGACGCTCAGGGTAGACAGAGAAGAGCAAAAAGAATTTGTGATTTGTTACGAGCAAAAAAATAAAAAATAAAAATCAGGAGATTCTCTGCTTAATATTAAATGAATGTACTGGATTAAACACACCTTATACTGTGTCACTATTTGTGACCCATTTTATTTTGAGTAAAATCTGAGTGAATCTGAATATTCAATGAGAAGAAAAAAAAATGGGGCGGGATTTGATTAGACTGTGAGGAGATGTTCCATATCATAACAGAGACAGGCCTGGATGAGAGTTTGGCTATTGATAGAGTTGGTCTGAATAATTTGTTCACAAATCAGTTAATGATCTGATTGTTGCAGTTTTATTTTAGTTATATTTATATACTAATATAAGACTGTTGTGCATATCAGTTTATGTTCATTTCAATTTTAGCTTATTTATTAAATATTTTATGGGATTTAGTTATTTTTTTATTAACTCTTGTTGTTAACTGTGTTGCTGTGGTTAAAGGAATAACATACCTAAAACATTCAAATTTGCAAAAACTATTACAAACTATTTTTTATTTATAAATGTTTTGCGAAATGTAGAATTAAATCACTTTCTCACAAATGCCATCAGAATAAGATTCAAAACAGTTGATAAAAATAAGCAGCTTTTCATTTCATAAAGCATAAAATGATGGACTAGATTTGTGTGGATTATTTGTGGATCATTGTGATGTTTTTATCCATTGTTTGGAGTTTCATTCTGATGGCACTCATTCCCTGCACTGCACTTAATTTCTGCTCCAATGAAGAAACAAATATATCTTAATGGTTCATCCAATTTTCATTTTTGCTTGAACTATTCATTTAACAGCTCACTGGAGAAAGATTTTCAAAAAAAAAAAAAAAATTCTGATCCATGCACAAAGCAATTGTACTGTATGACTTCAGAGGACTTGAAATATAGCACACGAGTCATGCTGCTCACATTAATGATACTTTAATGGTGCTTTTGTATTCTTTTCCCAAGCCTCTGTTCACTTTATTGTGTGAAAAAGTCAGATTTAGTGCAATATTTACTTGGTTGTGTGTTCCAAGGAATAAATAAATTCACACAGATTTGGAATGAGGTAAATGATGACAGAATTTGCTCTATTTCTTTAAAGCTGTAACACATCTAAATGTTAAATCTGCTTGTGTGTGTGTGGTAACTCTCTCACCTGATATAATATCCACTGATGCCAGATGTTTGTATTAAGGTCAAACACACTGTGACCGTGCGTACTGTAAATCACTGGATCACGCAGCAAATGAAAATACAGTCCCCAGGCCAGAAATGCGACGGGATAACCTGCGCTACAGTTAAGAGACATATTTAAAACAGCTCCCAGTGTTAGTTTGGGAAGTATCTGAACTATTTGAGTAACTGCTTTTTCTTTTCTCTATTAGAAATTCAAACTGAACTTGTTTTGTGCTCAATACGCAGATCCACAAACAGCTGCATGTAATTGTAAAAATGTGTTTTTTTTTTCAACGCTCTGTTTCCTTTATTGCTTGCTGATTTGTGGGGCAATTTTCAATGCAGTAGATTTGAGTGTTGACACCCATGATGTATGAGGAAGTGCAATGTTGCTCCGCTCTGTGCCGCTAAAAAGATGCTTTAGTCTCTGCGGGAAAAGGGGGAAATGAAAATAGGAAACGTGTTCGTAACTACATTATCAGGAGGCTTGGAAATCAACACTCATTCATCAGTGTCCCTATGGAAACAAAGTGTCATACGTTGTAAAACATGATAAGAAGGGATTGTAAATTTATAATAAAAAGTGCTTCGTAAAATGGTGTGCACAAGTACAGTAGCTGAAATACAAATGTTGAGTTTATGAATAATGAAAACTTAAGAACATAAAGTGAGGTTCAAGGGTTCACACTGCAAATCTCATTTAAAGCTGGGGAAAAAAGCACAAGAGGCTCTTTAAAACATTCTCAAATCTTGCTGGAAAACATGATCTTCAAGCTTTGTGCAGCAGAGTGCTGCTGCTGTTAAAGCAAAAGTGTGACAAAGGGAAAGTAATAATAATTAATGGCTATGAATATTAATATCAATAAGTGTGCATCAATTGTTATGCCGACAAAATCTTTTTTTTACTGGAAAAAATACATAAATGCAAAATAGGAGCATATTAAAACTTCACTGTATATGCCTTACAGTAAATGAATAGGTTATATCTTAAATACAACCGTAAAAATCAAGGCAAATTAATTCAAAATAATTTGAATATGTAACAAATAAGAACAAAAATGAAAGTAAAAAAAAAAATACAAAATTTAAACTTAAAATAAACATTTTAAATAAAATGTAGATATTTATCGATAACAGTATCAAAAGCTGATGCCAAACTGACAAAATAAACATCTTTCTGCATCAGGTGGCTTTGTCCTCGCACCTGCTGAGATCTCAACACCTGGGTCTTCCTGCGTTCTGCAACTGTTGTGTTTCTAAGGGAGGAATAAGTGTTCATTTACAGCACTGTGCAGCCCACTGACCAAATCTCTCATTACAAAAAGCGAGCGATTAGGAAGTTCACCCGCAGGGGAATGAAGCAGAACACATTCACAGAGAGGAAGCACTAGGCTTTCAAATGAGCCTGCAGTAGCAAACAACAACCTGCGTTAGTTAACAACAGCACACAATATTGTACCACTGCAGCCATGAATCACATAGAAAAAATATTTTCACTCCTTATAAAACAAGCACTATGATCTTATCAGATGGTAAATCTACAGCACTACATACCATAGTGTTGAATTATTAACGTAATCATTTACTGTAGTATTTCCATGACTTACATCAGTTTACTTTGGACTGCACAACAGATACAATTTCCCAAAAAAGAAAAAAAAAAATATATTATGTATATAAATAAAAAACCTTTCACTGAAGGAAGTACATGGATACCGTATTTATGTACCATTTCATTAAATGAAACTACAAGACACATAAAATAAAATTCTAAAAAATATGGTAATGTTTTAATAGCCTAAATGTGGTACCATATCTAAAAGCAAAATAGAGTGAGGGGAAAATATAAATCTGTCAAGTGTTTTGTGTAGGAAGTAGCCCTATGTTTTTTCTTTTTGCTTTTTCTTATACTTTCTTATGTTTAATTTATTGACTTGTTATTATTGAATTATTAATATTTAGAGGAACAGACTCTGCAGTGGTTAGTCTACACTGTCTTGCAAGCATCTCTTTGAAAACTGACCCTGGACCATCTGACATCTCTCTGGTCGGGATGCTGGTCCCCTTTACCAGCTCCTCTTCATTCAGGATCCTGTAGTATAAATAGGAGCTCCAGAAATAAGCATCAGTTCTCCCAGGGAGCTCTCCGGAGATGGACTCATAGATGGCCATGTTCCCAACCAGCCGCTTAAATTTCCAAAAAGGCTCCCCTCTTAGATAGGTAGGCAAGTACACAAACACGCAGTGTTTCATACATCTGAATGTTTTTGTGCGTTCGCACACTTCCAGGTTTGTCCGTACGCAATGTTTTAGTATTAATTCTACGCAAGTCTTTGTACATGAGGCCCCAGATGTATGAAACACTGCGTACGCGGAATCTCACGCACATTCTCTTTGTAAATCCGAATTAACGTGAAATTGAGCGCACACGCACGAGCGCTTAACCCCTCCCTGCCTCCTCCCTCTTCTAAATATGATAATGACTCTACTTCGAAAAAAAAAAACCCGAAAAATCAATGGCAAAAGCAAGCAAGCAAGAAGATAAACTTCACAGAATGTGAATCGGAGGTGCTCCTATCGGTACAGACTGGAGAAAAACGGTGTTATTTGCAAGTTTGTCCTCCGGAATTAATAACAAACGATAAAACAAAAAATAAATAAATAATAGAGTGGGAGAGTTTAGCTGACGCAGTTAACACAGTGGGGTCTGAACATCGCTCTGTGAACGAATTAAAAATGAAATGGTCCGATGTAAAGGTGCAAGAATAGTGGCGCTCCAAGCGGGTCACATGGATTTACTTTTATTTAGGTCTACACTCACAATAAAAACAAACAACTTTGCTTAAATGTGCTTAAAAGAAAGAAACATTTCAATTCGATAATAAATTGGTTGGTCTGTTTGTAATAGCAGGCGATCTATCGCTGGAATGTGTTATGACGAGCGCTCGTGTCCAGCTGTTTTAAAGGTGCCATAGAATGAAAAACTGAATTTACTTTGGCATGGTTGAATAATAACAGTTCAGTAAATGTACATAA